>CM061533.1:257261130-257495539 GCA_030545055.2 Neoaliturus tenellus | reverse complement strand
GGGTTTATTTTTAAGATAGAATAAAAAAAGCAACCATGTACAAAAACCTCGTGAATTAAAACAACGGAAAAGATTCAAAATGATTACCAGATTATTATTGGGCCATAAGTTTCGTATACATTGACTTTCACCTATAAAATAACATCTGGCACCAAGTAACGAGGAAATAATTTCAGCTTACATGTTTCACACCGAGTGAAGATAATAATTAAAGATGTAAATGCGTGTGTTATCAGACCAAGGTCGGTATATTTATTCTCAACGTTTGCACGCTGCAGTGCGACTTTATACATTCCTGTGTTCAGCAACCATGCGTATCTGCACGCGATCTTGTTATTGTTGTCATGCAACCGAGGTTAATTGTTTTCACAATTATCCTACAATACTGTTATCTCTTGCTAATGAACTCAGCTATTTATAGTATTCGTTGCCAAGTGTGCCACGACAACAAAACGAAAATAGGGTTGCAAAGTAGTATCCAGTTTTGTGAATTATTGCTTGTCACCCTCGTACAACCGTGCCAAAAGATAAAGATTCTTGCAAGTATCTTCCTAATGTCTGATCTTACTTGGGGAAGGGATGGACCAAAAGGAGGATTTGTAATTATTTGCATTTCAAACAAATTCCGGGGGCTTTCGGATTAAAAACAATGAATCAAAATTAAAATTAGAACAATTTTTAGTGTCACGTGCTCTACTCGATAGAGGAGTTCATGAACTACGCATGGTGGAGTTTAATGTTCTTTTGTGTTTGGCTGTGACTTAATCATTTAAATCATATTATCACTATTTTATCTTTCATCTAAATAGGAAATATTTCCTAATTATCAACGCATGGTATATTTTTGACGCAAGTTATACAATACAGTAATTTTACTATGTCTGGCAATAACGAATATTCTTCAATTTTATTACGAAAAAATCAATATCACTCTAAAACCGAAATCTAAGCCACTCAATAACAACATCTGCATGAAAAATTACGTAATTTCATTGTGTGTTTTCAAATCTTAAACTGACCGCAAAACAAAATGAAATTTGATTAGAGTTAACTTTGCTTCTTCCACTGCATCATATGAACTTTAATTACTAATAAGTAAAGAATAAAAAATTATTAAACATTTAGATGTATTTTCAAATTATTTTTGTGTTTTCAAATGTGTACATAGTTTTGTTGTTTATTTTTGCAGTTGTTGATTAATTATTTTCTGTTGCAGATAACGAAGCTGAAGATCGACAGCAACCCGTTCGCCAAGGGGTTCCGAGACTCTTCGCGGCTCACAGATTTCGAAAGGTAACCCTCCACCCTCTCCGCACCCTGCTATGTCCTAAACTCTAGCGTTCCCCCCATGGCAATGCTATTCCCCCTGACCGCAGTCTGTATTCCAGGGAGACGATGGAGTCGATGCTCCAGGAGCAGCACTTCCTGCGCTCCCCGCTCCTGGAGAACGGCAACCTTACGTTGGAGGAGCGCGCCATGTTCGCGGCGAGGTTCCAGCTGAGCCTGCGGGCGGCGGCGGCGGAGGTGGCGGCCGGAGCGGCGGGGGCGACGCCCTACCACGGGCTGCCCATGTACGGGCTGTACGGCGCAGGCAGCAGCCAGAACCCCCTCTGGAGCCAGTGGGCCTGCCTAGGTATGGGTAACTTTACATACACCCTCAAACAATAAGAAAATCTTTTTTTTAATCTGTGGCAATAAATTTTACAACTGCAACTACCGACCAATATCAATATTTTCAACATTGCCAAAAAATCTTGCAGTTAATTTTCTTCAAAGTTGATTCTTGCCAGACTTACTAAACACTTTGACGCACAACATCGACGTAACATCCCATTTTTTGAGACCATTTCTCCAAGAAATGCATAGTCTTTTGGACTAGGTAGCATAAAGAGGTACATTTATCTCTTTATAATAGGGGACATATAACAATGTATTTCAACTTAAAAGTAAGTTGATAGGTAAACCATACTTTTCTGCATAAGAAGTCTTCATATATTTATCTCTTTATTGTTTTTTGAAAAATGAAATTCCATAATCTACTGGAGCCTCATATAGTACATATAAGTCTACGTCATAAAGTAGGTAGATTTTGATTTTTCAACAAGCTAGTTTGTAAACTATATTGCTTGAATCACAGAAACCCCTCTAGATTTGTTTAATATTTTGCATATAGGAGGTTTGCTCGACATCACCGGTTATATGAAAATATTACAGTTAAAATAATGTAATTTGATTTAGTGAAGAATAAATTACCTACTAATCCATCCGTTTGTCCCCCAGGCCCCACATTGCTGGCCCAGCAGCAGCTGGCCGCCGCCAACCCCGCGCTTCTGAGGCCGCTCTACCCGCGCCTCGCAGCCAACCGCTTCGCCCCCTACACGCTGCCCCAGCACACCCCCAAACCTTCACCCGGGTCATCGCCGGACAGCGGCCGTGAGGTCACCAGCTCCGCCCGCGCCGCCCTCTCCATCCTCCCCCAGCAGCCCTTAGACTCGCCAGGGTGCGGGAGACACAACATAAATAGTACTGTACCTACAAAGTGCTGGCTATCACCAATGTATACAGAACCGAATAAGTAGGGACATCCTTGTGGGGAATTGGGAACGCCGCCCTTGAAACACAGATTTCATCGCCAACATGTATTTTTTATTTAATTATTATGATGATTAGTTGAAAGGAGACAGATGACAAGAGTAATTTTGCAGAAGTTTTTATTGTTATGATTTTTTTACAAATATGCTCATTTTGTCATTTATGAGGTAGAAAGAGCGCTTCCCGTGACAATTAATAAGTAATTCTAGCATTGGAATTTCATTTTCCTCTGGTTTTCGAGGGTAAAAACAATTTTTTTTCTGTATACATTGCTATCACCTAATGGCAAATATTTTCTTGTAGTCAACTAGGAATTTTGGGCACGATGACAAAAAGGTTCATCCAATTAAATTATAGTAATGAACTAGTGTTTGTTTGCTTGCTTTGTCATATTTCAAGTTGACATAATGTCTTACATGTCTATTTATGGTTTTACAATTGAGCAAATATTGTAAAGTTATTTTATAACTGTGAGTGGCAATGCAATGTTTAAAATCTTGGAACGCCGCGCCGAATGACCAGAATGTCCGCCATAGGCGCCACTGACAGCCGATGAGATATAATAGAAATATTTAATCAATCTTTAGATCCAAATCGATTCGATAACTCAATGAATTTCAACGTCGACGATAACTATCATTTTGATGCGATATGTAGTCGATCCTATAAACCGAATAGGCCTACACACAGCTTTTTTAACAATTGATAGTTTCTGTGAATGAGGTCTAAGACCTATTGCAAGCGTTCCTTTGTTTCCTTATTTCACTGCCACTCTGTAATTTATGAAATAACTTAGCCATACTAACTCAATGGTTTTACTATAAGGTTATACATTTTTTTGCATTTCTTTTAATATCAAAACACCAAGTTAAAAAATATTTAAATATGGAACTTCTACAAATAAGAACACTGCATTTATATATACAAACATTTTATAAGGGATAAATTAAAATTCACATTATGATGCGTTGTAAAACCAATCTAGACGTTCTTTCCCATCCACTTCAACAATTTGTTTGTCTTATTTTTTTGGACTATACGTTAATAAAGCAAATCACAATAAAATAAGTAATAATTACCGTGACATGTACTGTACTGATAAAAGTAGTGTACGTTCGCTTAAGCATATTAATTGTAATTTAAAACACCTGCTTGATCAACTGTGAACGAGAAGTTTAGGGAAATGCTTGATATTATGTAAAATGAGCTTTCGATCCTTGAATCATCAGAATAGAGAGAGGTTTGTGAACAATCATATTGGTTTGGGCATTTTGGGACATGTGAAGTGAACTGTCGAACTGAAGGCCTGCAGAAATGACACGGAACTTAAAAACACTTGGCCAAAGAAGAATGTCTCATTGAAATGATAAAAAAGTCTAATTTGTGATATACAAAATGAAAATACTTACCCATGTAAATTAAATAAATGTAAATAGTTCACAATATTTAATCATACTTAGAATAATGCTTAATATATAAAATACAATTAAATTTGAATAATTGTCCGGCTTCATATCATGAGTAATCCTTTCGCTATGCTACATGTGCATCCTTAATTTTTATATAACTTGTTTAGTCCTTAAAATAATATGAACATATTGTTTTTAAATATAGAAAAGATCAAACTGACATTGATTACTTAAAGCTTTAATTTAGGCCTATCATAACTAACTATGAAAACTATCCATAGGTCAAAAATCTAAATGTATTATATTATAGTTTATAAAGAACTGTTTAAATGTAAATATTGTATATTGTGGGAGGCATTCTTTTATACTGTTGCTTGTTAAGTCATTTTGTGTTCTTATTGTTTTGTTAAATAAGGTATATAGGCGTAAGGAGAAAAAAATGGAATAAAATCATGTTAATAGTGTTTTTGTTTAGAAATTTAAAACAACCATTTGTAATCTTATAAATTATTAAAGAAAATATTTTCAAACTGCTTTATATTGCTCCAGTGTAAATTTTAGAATTTCCCCATTTTAATTTAATAACTTAAGTCTTCTTATCTCTATAGAAATTGGTATAAAACAGATGTAAATCAATAAGTTCTATTAACTGCATTTCTTTAGTTGATGTTTCCTGTACATAAGCCTATCTTGTGAAATTGCTGTATAATAATTTATTTATATGGGATAGTAAGTCTAAAAGTATCTTTCTCTTACCAATGACTTCAGTATTAAAGGAAAGTATTGTGAATAAACATATCTATTTATGTGATGAGTTTTCTTTCCCTATCCAAATTAGGTTACTATCCAGGTAAGAAGAAATAATTAACATGTAATGAATTTGGTATTTTCAAAAGTATGGATTAACTTTAAGGCTATTTAAATATCTATTAAAACACTTACATAATAAAAACCGTGTGAAAACTACAAATCTACTGTATTTCGAGCTATTTAAAAAACTTATGTTACATTTTTATGGATTAAAATACAATTAATAAATTATTTAATTGTGTATAAAATGTCAATAGGTACAGTAAAACAAAATAAACAAATTCTATTAATTTAAATATTTCGTTGTTAATACTAAAATTCAATACCTTATCCTTTGTATATCCATTTGGATAAACTCTAATACAAACATGCCTTAAATATTTTCTCTAAAAACTAGGAAAACATAGAACACAATAGCATCACTAGGTCTCAAGAGTCACCTTCACCTTTGGGCTATAGTATAGCGCGGCCTGCTAACGATTAAGGCCTTTGGGCAAAACATGGTATCTTATTCCCCTGTTTCGGACGCTGTTTTTCAACAGATATTATTGCTGGCAGTCGTGTAGTTTAATAGTTGTACTGGGTCCCTCATACCTTAAAAGTTTGCAAATGTACAAATATTTTCAATTTTTTCAATTTCAATTTCAAAACAAATTTATTTCACAAATAAAGGTTTACAAACAATTTGACATAAGTGAATACTACACCAGATTACAATTAACAACTATATATATACAACAATTAGTAATAAACACACCTTTGCTAAAAATATTGTGAAATAAAGTTATTCATCCCATATAAGCTTATGCTCGTATGGGATGAACTTCCCAAAATTTAATATATAATAAACTCACTCAGAGAGGTAGGACCGCTGCACACTCATTAAACATAATTCAAAGAAAATAAGTTTCTTAAAAAAACTAAACACTGCTTATCACGGACTATACACGAATGTCAAATACATAAGAAAATTACTTAACACACAAACTATTATAAAACTAAGGAAAAAACAAAAACAAAAAAATTAAACAAAAATTAATTAAATTAATTTTTTATTTTAATAATTAATTAAATAAGTTTTAATTTTAATTAATAATTAATTTTTAATTTAATGAATTAAACTAAAATTAATATTACTCTAAGTGACGTCGCAAAATAACTCAATTTTTCATATTTATAAGTTTTTTATACCAATACCATTTATTTTTACTGATGTATAAGGTATGAGGGACTTTAATCTAAAAAATATCTACAAGAAAACATTTTTTTAACTATAAATATTCAAAATACTGTCCGGAACAGAGGAATGCGGAGGCACTTTTTCTGTGTTTTTGCGGATTTAAGCACCGTATTGGAAATATTCCATAAAAATAACTCTCTGTGTATGGAGATGCCCTTTCCTGCATCATTTTGTTTAAATAATTTATTTGTTTTACAGTGCTTATTTTTAGCACCGTTTGCTTGCTGACCAACCAGGTGTGGTCCATGAGAGTAGGCCTAATCAAAGAAGATCAAAATATTAAATTAAACGTCGATATTAGGCCTATTTTATTTATTAAACGTCTTTAGCTCATTGTTAAATTTTCTACTAGTAAGTGACTTACTACCACTGTACTGTAATTGTTTTTGGACGAAACATGATTTTCACATGTGTTAAGGTTGTTCATGATTATTTCGAATTTCGTTTCCATAAACTATATTTTGCGTTGAAACTATAGCGTTCAGTTTTTACTTTTTTACCGAATATTATAGATTTCATTTCTGGTAAACATTTATTAAACATACGGCTTTTGGGCAAAAGGATATTTGTTTTAAAATGTATATTTATGGAATTTTTTTCTAATGGAAAGGGAAATTGGTGAGGAATTTTTTATTCCTGGAAAAATGTTTTGCTCCATTTTTTCTGATGCAGGGTATGGTATCATAAATGGAATAATATAAAAATAACATTTTTAAATTTTAACATGATGAAAATTTTTAAACTAACTTTTTGGGTGAACTTTTAGAGTCATTTTCTAAGCTATAAAACTCCAAATGTTTTTGACAGGATTTCAATGGTTTTACATTACTTTAAAGGTCAAATAAAATACTAAAATTAAAGTAACAGTTTTATCAAAGTTTTAAAATATATACTTTTATTTTTTCTATTTTTCTACCCTTGAAGTTACAGACATAAAAATTTCAACAAAACCCAAAAAGTAGTTTCTGATACATCGTTTAAAAAAACTTTCAGAAAACAACAACATCTGGACAAAACAATTTATTCCTTAAAAAATATAAGGCTGAATGTGGCGCTATTTTACAAGTGACTATTTAGTTTTATTATACATGTAGGCCTACTTTCACAGCTTTTATAACAAAACTATTGACCTTTACAACGGTAATCAATACACACATAAAAAATCAACTTAGAAGTATGTCCGTTTACATCCAAAAACAGAAAAAATCTTTTTTCGGACACATTTTTCTTAAGTAATCTACTACTGTATATATTTGTCAAATACCACTCACTCATGTATCAGAGAATCTCCATAACCATGGGGTATATAGGGTTGAAATTTTGCATGGACCAACTTTGCTCAAAAATGCTCACTAAGAAACAGTTTTGCAAAATTCCTTCAGGTCTCCGCCTCACAGGACTTCAAAATTTCCATTTAATGTTAATCTTATGGCCAATTTTTAATACAAATCAAAGCAACAACGAATCTGAAAAACTATGGGACCTAGAATGTTAAAATTTAGCACGGGTGTTCTTCTTTGCTCATAGGTGCTCACTAAGAAACAGTTTTGCAAAATTCCATCAGTGCTCTGCCACACAGGACTTCAAAATTTCTATCTAAAGGTAGGTTTACACGTGAGAGTTTTTCACTCTCAGAGAGTTTCGTACTCTCAGCAGGTAGGCTACTCGCAGAGGTGTTTACACAACAAGGAAATTTTCCAAGATTGTTAATGCCAGACAGTTTTCTGCGAGTACTATCAACAGCTGTCTGAGATTTTATGAGAGTAACTAACCACTCTCCGAGAGTGAAAAACTCTCACATGTAAACCCACCCTAATGTTATCCCTATGGCCAATTTTTTAAACAAATCTAGGAAACAACGAATATAGAAAACTATAAGACCTACGATGTTGAAATTCGGCATGGACGTTCTGCTTTGCTCATAGGTGCTCACTAAGAAACGGTTTTGCAAAATTCCATCAGGGCTCCGCCACACAGGACTTCAAAATTTGTAATGTTATTCTTATGGCCAATTTTTAATATGAATCTAGGAAAATCATATCCGAAAACCATATGACCTAAGAGAATTATTTGGAACATTTTCAATGGGAGATCCACTTCGCCCATCGGTGCTCACTAAGAAACGCATTTTCGGTGCTCTTGGAAAGCATCTTCAGGGCTCCGCCCCTCGGGTCTATTAAATTGGTTTAGGGCCAATGAGGTTGAAATTTGGCATGGACATTTCTCTTTGTTCAAAGGTATTCACTAAGAAACGCTTTTGAAAATATAGTTTTTGAAGTCCTTTAGGGCTCCGCCCCACAGAACATCAAAATTACTCTATTGCATCCGTTGTTGAAATTTGACATTGGCGTTCCTCTTTGCTCACAAGTATTGACTAAGAAACAGTTTTTCAAATAATATAAAGATGATTATTATATAGTTTTGGAAGTCCTTTAGGGCTCCGTCCCACTGGACTTCAGAATTACTCATGAGCATATGGGGTTGAAATATGACGTAGACATCCTCTTTACTCATATGTACTCACTAAGAAACGGTTTTATAAATATAGTTTTTTATGTCCTTTAGGGCTCCGCCCCACAGGACTTCATTATTGCTATAAAGCCTACAAAGTTGAAATTCTACGTGGACATTCCTCTTTACTCATGTGTACTCATGAAGAAACAGTTATGCGCTCCGCCTCATTGGACTTAAAAATCACTCTAGGGCCAATGGGTTTGAAATTTAGTATTTATGTTCCTCTTTGCTTATAGGTATTCACTAAGAAACGGTTTTCCAAGTATAGTTTTTGAAGTCCTTTAGGGCTCCGCCCCACTGGACTTCTAAATTACTCTTGGGCATACAGGGTTGAAACTTGACTTGGACGCTCCTCCTTACTCATTTGTACTCACTAAGAAAAGATTATGCAGAGATAGTTTTTTATGTCTTTTAGGGCTCCGCCCCACTGGACTTCTAAATTACTCTTGGGCAAACAGTGAAACTTCTTTTAGGGCTCCGCCCCACTGACTTCTAAATTACTCTTGGGCCATACAGGGTTGAAACTTGACTTGGACGTTCCTCTTTACTCATTTGTATTCACTAAGAAAAGGTTATGCAGAGATAGTTTTTGATGTCTTTTAGGGCTCCGCCCCACTGGACTTCAAAATTACTCTAGGCATACGAGGTTGAAATTTAACGTGGACGTTCCTTTTTACTCATATGTAACTCACCAAAGAAACGGTTTCCCAAGTATAGTTTTTGAAGTCCTTTAGGGCTCCGCCCCACTGGACAGGGTTGAAATTTGGCCTTTTTAACTTGTTGTGTTGCCTACTAAATAAAAAATGGTTTCGCAAAAATAGTTTTTGAAGTCCTTTAGAGCCCCCTACGTAAGGTCTGTGGGGTTTGAAATTGACATATTCGTTCCTCTTTGCTCATATGTGCTCATTAAGAAATTTTTTTGCTAAATTCAATGCCTCTGCTTACACAATTTTTAATAAAGATGATTTCGTTGCTCTTTGAAGAGATATTACATGTAAAATGAATTTAATCACGGGCGAAGCCGTGACGGGCAACAGCTTTATGTAAAACCTATACATAAAAAAACAAAAAAAATTATAAAAAATAAAAAATTCATTTTGTTTTTATTAGTAACAAATCTCCTTAAGGGCTTATTTACTAGGAGTATATAGTTAGTTCTCAGATATCTCTAAAATATTTTGCTTAGCGACACAAATTTTAATTAGAAATTGAGAATTGTAAAGTTATTTACAGGACAGAAACTGAACTCTCCCCGTAAGGAAAACTCTTGGTTGAAAATGAGCCGTTTATTTCTGTGGAAATAAGAGTCATAATTTTGGCATATACTAAACGTCCTTTTAAAACCAAATCGAAATAAAAAGGATTTATCTTTATGTCAAAATGATGTAGCTACGCAGAAAAAATACAGTTATGTAATTAGCAAAACTAAAAGTTTAGTAACGGTTTTAAACTGTACAAAGCTGTTTAGGTCGTTGTCCTTTTACTATCAATCCTGATCAAAGAAAAAAGTGATGTTGGTTAGTAACCAGGATATGACAAAGATATGAATGGTTCATATCCACTTTACAATTATACATACATTAAATTTATTACACTACTGGAACTTGGTCGTCCAAACTGAACCTATACTCAGCCCTCCCCTGAGCCATGAAAAAAAACCATGATAATGAAGCTATTTTGGTGTTTCTATATTTTTCATGGATTCCGCACTCTTTTCTTTTTTGCATGGCCCAAAAAATATTTTTGTAGCTTCTTCGACATACCCAACTCACCCACCTAACCCGAGCAATATCACAAAGATCAGTGTAGGAAAAGCACGACTGCTTTTCATGGTCAGCTGTATAACTTTTGTGTTCCAGATATGAAAATTGAAAACTAAAATGGAAATCTGTATAAGGTATATTTACAATTTACACAGTGTTTCTACGGGTACGATATTTATTGTAAGGATACCATATTACTCTATTTTACATTCGGATTATTAGTTTAACACAAATCAATCGATGTAAATATGCAACCATAAATTTCACCCTTGGCGCCCTTTTAAATGCATTATTGTAGTATAACTGTTGATATAAACAATCTCTATCGCAAACTACAACAATTATTGTTGTTACCTGCAGTGTTGGCAACACTTTCAGGCAACACTGCGTAAAATGTAGATTTTTTTAAACACTTTTAAAACCGTTGTTTCCTTTGTGGAGACAACCTCTGTTGTCGCAAAAATTAACACCATTAGGCCTACTCTTATGGTATCTAGTCCATCTGTGAGAATACAGTCATCTTGCAATATCACCACCCATGTCGGACAACAGGAGTCACGTGATTGACAATCCCCGGCCCGAGGTCCACGGTTGCCTAGCAACCGAGGGCTTCTTTCGCCCACTCCTCGCCAACGGGCGGAGATGCATTATTAAGATAGAGGAGAAATATGAGGGCAATTGGCCCCGATAAGCGGGTAATGGTTGCAAGTTTGCACTCTATCGCGAGGCCGGGGACCCATACGTCTGTCGGGCGACGGCGGCGGCGGCGCGGCGTCGCGGCGCGCTGGGGAGGCGCGAGATGCGATCGTCAACGATACCAAGAGGTTCGAACGGCGATTCCTCGGTTGTTTGCAGTTTGCGCCGTATCTGGCCGATTTATCGTTTTTATTTCCGAGAGTGTTATGCAAAGCGGAACGGGAATGGCTGTGGAAATTTGGCGTTTGGTGGAAAATGTTTCGGGCCTAAGTGGATGTCGCGAAGTATGAATTTTATCCGTTTGATCCATATATTTTATTGTAAATCATATAGAGTAGGTAATTTCTTGAAGTAGTATACGCTAAAAAAATTACAAATAGGCCTACAATAAAATAAAGTTTGGAGTTGAAATATGATATCTAACTATAAATTAAAAATAAGTACTACAAGAAAACTTCTAATTACGGTATCATTGGTTTTTAATTAGAGACGAAGAAAACATGAGAGTTTTTTTAAGATCAATAGACATCTATTTCGTTTTTCTTTCAACTGAGCGAAAAAAAAAACTATTTTTTATGGCTCTTTATTATTGGTTTTAATTTGTGTGATAAAACATTTTGTTATATATAGCCTACTGGTATTGAAAATATGATATGCAGTTCATATATCGATATATGCTGATGAAGGCTAATGCGAAAATTTGAATTTTTATTAATAAAATATAGAAGGGTTTTTTGTTTCAACTAAGGATAAGCATCTTTGTTTTAAAATGGTAACTTCGCAACAAAGTCATAATTGACGTTTTGACGTCAAACATTTAAACTAATAATAATATTTTACTCGAAATGTGTTGTGCCAAATAAATAAATAAATTCGACGAGCGTATGAAGTATTTTTATATATATTTGAAGTAACTTTTGGTTACGAACATTATTAAACCATTTCCAATGATAGAAAATACGAAACATAGTGTTGCCGTTTTGTGTTCGCGAAGTTCTCAAAAAATTATTTAACTTAATATTTGTAAAAAATATTTTAATGAACTTTATTTAAAAAAAAGTATGCAATTTGAACATGCAGTTTACTTAAAGGCACACAACTAATATTTCCCATTAAAAAAATAAAATAAACTATCACAGTATTGTAAAACTGCTCGGGAAATTTGATGCCACATTTTCTGACTCTCATTTAATGTTTGGTGGAGTAAAAACTAATGTTAATTTCAATTATTGGGCACTACCCACCTCCAGGTTTATGGCGACCGTCAGAAGAGCGAAGATACAGCCAGATATCCTCTTGTCAGAAAAATAAAATTGTAAAATTGTAAAAATAAATAAACGGTATCAGTTAACTGACACATACTTTCTCCCAACAATATAAAAAAGGTGTTAAAAGCTCCAAACATTAATGTCTTGATGACTCAGTCGGATAGCTACCAGCTGAGCAGCGCTCGTTTGACCCCACGCGCGTCTGTGACTTTTAACAACGTACTGCGTTTACCGCTAAACGAAAAATTGAATTTTCTCCGCAACCACTTGACGTAGAGCAGTAATTCAAAATACTGGATTATTTAGTTTTTTGAGCTTGATTTAATGGTGATAAGTAAAATTTATTTCGAGGCAACAGCTATTTTGAAAATTCAAAAATTGATTTTTGAAACACTTTTTACTCCATAACTTTTGAACGCGCATTTTCTCGGAGATGCGGGTGGTGTCATTTTATTCACCATTTTAATCTTAATAAACCACAAAATTTTAATCAAAATCGTTAGAGCCGTTTTTGAGAAATTTTGATTTTTGACGATTTTTGAGGGTTTTGGGGGGTAAATTACGCTTAAAAATCAAAAATTCAAAAAAATGAAAAAAACGCCTGGAATTATCGTGGGTTTGGACTTACATACCAAATTTCACCAAAATCGGACCATTGGGGGCATTCTCTAGCTCTGTATACATCCTGACACACACACACACACACACACACACACACATACACACACATACACAGACATCACTCCGAAAACCACTTTTTTGGACTCAGGGGGAACCAAAATGGATAAATCCACCAACAACTCAAATTCGAAAATTTTGACGAAAACAATACTTTCTCCATATACTATGGTATAGGGGGAGAAAGTAAAACTAATTATTCCTTAATATCACTCCATAAATCATTAGATATCCACACCACAATCCATTTTCCAACAACAACTGGAGATCAAGCGAAATGTAAACAAACTGCTTACAAAACAGCTGACAATACAGACGCTATTAGTAAACAAAGAATAACGAAACTAATACAATTATTGACATTTGAGTGTCACCATGTTCTTCTTAATCTCTTTTTTAATGTTATTCTTATGTAACCAACTTTAGCCCCGTGGTGAAAAAAAGTTAATTTTCCTCGGTAAAACAATTTAGGATTAAAGTCACTTGGGTCACAAAACTAGTAGAGGAAAGTACCCAAAGTTGGGCCCCCATTTTGTTTTTTCAACTCTAGCAAAGAGATACTGAGTTTAAATGAGCAAAATGTGTTTCATGGCATTCTTTGGTAAGTACTTAATAAGATTCCAGAGTATTAACTTCTTAAAATTACAAAAATATAAAAATAAAAATAAATTCTGAAAGTTTGCACTTTTCAACTTTTAGGAAATAGGTTCCAAAAGTGAGGCCCCTTTAAAATTTGATAAAATAATGCTAATAACTATCTGAAAACCAACCACAATAGAAAGTTAGTGCAAATAATATATAACTTTAAGTTTGGGGATGAATTAAATCAGCATGTTTAACTATTATTTAATGTTTTTTTTCCGAACCATATCTATGGCCTTTGCCATGTTGTCGGGGTCCAAGATTTCATTTTGGAATTAGTCTTCGCCATTTTGTTGTTTCAAAATCTGAAACACAAAGCAACACGAATCTAACTTTTGTTAAATCCCCCTTTTCAGGAAAAAAAACATAAATGAAAAGGGGGCCTACTTTGGAACCATTATGGGGGCCCGACTTAGGGCACACACGTGTTGCAAATAAAAAATGTCATTACTCTATATAAAATAAAGGTCGCTACTTATAAACCATACTAAACGATAGCTTGTTCAATAAGGATTAACGTGATGTATAACAATAAGTTCTTACGGTAAACCCCTGGAGTTTCAATCACTTAAATGCAGCACCGAAAAAACTTTGTTGAGCACACTTTACAAACATGTCTCATACTGTCTAGAGGTAGGTTGCAGACACATGCAATGCAGTACTACACAACAGAAAACGCCTGAACTATTAGTTTCAGGTGCGTCAGCTAGTCTGCAGCACCTCACGGAGTCAAAACACTGGGGGCCCGACTTAGGGACCGGGGCCCGAGTTTGGCTACTCTCTCTACTTTATTACTCTATATTCAGGAGTAAAATACGGCTTTAGATAGTAGGAGGAGGAAAAGTAATAATCAGCTACGGCTGATTATTTAGATGGAACGCAATTGTACTCTTGCTAGTTTTTATTCGTCTTACTCTTGCTACTTCTATTGCTCTTGAAGTTTTTTTTAGTTAAAATGTTCAATTTAACAGCGGCTTCGCTCGCATTTTAGCCATATTGAAAATTTTTCGTTGAACTTGTTTCTTAGCAACCATTAAAAAAATCAATTTTCATGTTTTCTATACAATTTTTTTTTATCTTTCATCAAAATAATTCTTTTAAAATAAAAAGTATTCTATGTTATTTCTACTTCTGATACCTCCAAGAATATGTGTACAAAGTTTCTTGATCGGTTCAGTGGTTTCCCTTGAAAGTCTAACAAACAACAGACATTCACATTATAATGTAAGTAGGATAGCAAAATAATTGGAATAAGAAATAACAAATCCACTCATGCAACACAAAATCACAAACAAAAGCGATCTGAATTTCTCACACGCGTTGAAAATCGAGTTTCCCCACTGACCATAACCGTGATGAAGGGGATTGTGGGGGGGGGGGGGGAACGGCGATATGCAACGCGATCGTACATCCCCTAGAGGGGGGAGGGGGAGTCAATGAAAATGATATCGCAACTAATTGAGGGCAAGCGAGGGCCGCTCAATAAATAATGTCTTCTAATTTGATGGAGTCGTAAGAGGCCGGGCAGATATTGAATACATTACCGAGCCCTGGGGAACCCCACTTCAATCATATCTCCCTGCGCTAGCCATCATTTTTGAGCGGCGCCGCGCCGCGTTATGCGATTATGCGACGAAAACGGGAGAGTAGCGTTTCATTGGGGCTCCCGGGGGAAAAAGAGACGCGATGATGGGTAATATGGTTACTGCTGGCGTGACGTGCCGTGCTGCAAGTCGACCAATATTGGAGTGGAGTTCTGTCAGTGATTATTGTAAAACGGGATAAGTGGTGGTGGGTTATACTTTGACGTCAACATTTGTTTGACTGCGAATTACTATTAATAATTAAGTTCGCACCATTATTAATTTGGAAATTTCTAGATAATTAGACCTACACAATGAAAAAGTACAATAAAAGTTCTATCTTTTCACACTCAAATCGATAAGATTTAATTTCAGCCATAAATATTGTTTCCAGTCTTTTACTTTCGTTTCACATGAATATTAAACATTAAAATTATTGGTTTTACATGGTTCGTTTTTTTAACGTGTTATCAATGAGAACGAAAAATACAAACATTTTGAATGCATTACCATAACTCTCTCAGAAAGATTTATTTGTCAAAAACCACTCACTCACGTATCAGAGAATCTCCATAACCATTGGGTATAAAGGGTTGAAATTTGGCACGGACGTTCTCTTTGCCCATACTTGCTTGTCAAGAAACAGTTTTGCAAACTTCCTACAGGGATCTGACCCACAGGACTTAAAAATTTTGATTTAGTTATTTTTATGATCATAACATTTAATACAAATGTAGGAAACAACTATGAAAAAATATACGATCTAAGGGGTTGGCATTTGGCATTAAAAATCCTCTTTGTTCATAGATGCTCACTAAGAAACAGTTTAGCAAAACTCCTTCGGAGCTCCACTCCACAGGACTTCAAAAATTACAATGTTGCCTACGGGGTTGAAATATGGAAATGATGATCCTCTTTACTCATAGGTGCACACTAAACCATTTTGCAAAATTCCTTAAGAGCTCCATCCCATAGGCTAAGACTTGAAATTACTATTGGGCATACGAGGTTGAAATATGGCATGTAGGCCTACTTTCCTCTTTGCTCATAGGTGCTCACTAGGAAAAGGTTTTTTAAACATTCCTTCAAGACTTCGCCTCATAGGACTTCACATTTTCAATACAACTCTTATGAAAGATTTCTTGATCTTTTTATTAGCATTGATATTCTATTAAATTTAATCGGAATCGTGGGTAAAGACGTGAAGGGTAAAGGGTAGATACCGTATTATAAATTCCCTCTAGATCTCCTCTTGTTTACTGCAAGTGCTGAAGGTGCTAATGACTTGCTGTATCTTTTTGCCACGTACACTACTCTTACTTTAGGGTATGATGCTTTCTACCTTATGATCTATCCACTACATAAAGCTCTTGGATATTTAAACTATTTATACCTGCTGAATTCATGGGTAATTCCTACTGCTTTCGGTCGTTTTCAAGAATCAGCTTCCAAAAGATCAACAATCATTTACCCAGTCAATCCACCAAATTCCAAAATCCAAGGAAGATCCCTGTCAAAAGCGCATTACTGTCACCCCCCGCGACTATGTAGGATG
The DNA here is from genome assembly GCA_030545055.2 of Neoaliturus tenellus. Classification (NCBI taxonomy): domain Eukaryota; kingdom Metazoa; phylum Arthropoda; class Insecta; order Hemiptera; family Cicadellidae; genus Neoaliturus; species Neoaliturus tenellus. The sequence goes on along the minus strand of CM061533.1, from coordinate 257,478,789 downwards.
AAGAGGAGGGGGAGGGGGGTTGAGTTCATTAAACAGGAGCATTTTGTCAGTTTACATCAATCTTCTGTTGAGACGTGGAGTGGGGGGAGGGGGATGAGAAGCAGTTTTTGTTGACACGATCTAATGAGGCGAAGGAAGTGCTATCAGCTGACGCCTGCCTACCCAGGATTACCAACTTAATCGGATCAAACAGTCGTACCAACTTAAGGACCACCCACGGCAGACAGGCCTGCCACTCACCCTGGTCGGCTATTACATACCCATCCGATAATGTTGCTCGCCTCTCCGACTGATATTCCATTAAAAGGTTCCGTATTAGATTAAAACGAATAACGCCCGATTGGTGTTGGAATGCGGGAGCGATTTGTTTTAGGTTTGGCGAACAGATTTTTAGATCATTAAAAGAAATTTTTTCAACATTGTCAAAGGTTTATTTTTCTGATATTATTTACTGACAAGTGCAATGTTAAATATGACTGAAGTAATCTATAAAACTGAAAAACAATTATAAGACATGCTGCCCACAAAACCCCTCATAAATCTTGATTTTCAGAGTAACAGTGCGAACTTTAATAATTTCATGTTATACGACTGATGTCTGTGGAATAAAATAAACAGAAGTACTGTTTTGATATGATCTACCCTTCCAAATTGCTATTCTTTTGGCATGAGATGCAGTAAGAGGAAAAGTCTAGCCCAAATGGGTGCCTAGGCCTATCTGTGAGTGACTACATGATCAAAATAGGCACATTTTAATAACATTTTTGTACGCATTATATGTCATTCCTTGTATACATTTATGATTGAATAAAATTGTCGAGTTCATCAGTCGTTATAGTTAATTGATATCGTAATAATCAATAAAGTTTATTCATAAGAACCCTCTGCCAAGTCAATCATTCCTCTTATAGAACAATCATGAGTTATAAAATAATAACGACCTGATAGCGACAAATGCTTTCATTTGTCTTTCTGAAAGCACTCACATAAGTGATAAGAGACGCTGCAAAGAAACTCTCCTAAAATTGCAACTGCAATGTGTTAACTTCAAAATTTCCTATGTGACTGACAAACTGCTGTCATAAGAAATCTATCTTCCCTCTCCTTGCGGCCCTTCTCATTTTTATTCAAGTCCCTTGTTTGCATTCAACATCGGCACACTGGATTCACGCAGACCCAACCCCTATCAACCCAACCGTGTATGACTGCGGTAAGATTTACTAAGTGGCTCCAAGATGCGCATAAATCTGTGCGGTCTGCGCGGCGCGGGGGTGACTGCGCGATGCGTCATGCGCACAATGCGCCGTGACAATCCACTGTCACGGAGCGACAGATGTTTGGCCAATGAAGTGGCCGCCATACGTCAAGAGGCTGTCACGTGACAATTTGCGGCCTGGGGCAATGGGCGGCTGCTTCTTCAACGGTCGGAAATCGTTTGAACTTTTCGATTACATTTCCTGATGTATTAAATGAAAACTCTAATCGGAATGAGGTAGAAAATTATCGACCGATAAACCTTCGTACAGCATAATCTAAATTATTTAAAAAATGCAATAACCATAACCAATTGATTGAATGTTTGGGGAATCTCATTCTTTTTTTATCATATTTATAAAACGTCAGTAGCTATTTCATTAATATTTCACTAAAGACATCACTATTTCTCTCGCTCCCCTTTACTGCTATACAGATTATTGACATCTTAGTGATAAATACCCCCGTCGCAGCAGACCTGCGTACTTAGCAAATTTCCAATGGAATTTTTGTATATTTTCTATTTCTTCATAAAATCCATGGGGATGAGAGTATGTAGGTTTGCCGCCATAATATGGGTTTAGTTGGTAAATATAAGTTAAATCCTACCTAGTGATTGTACATACCAAATTTTATAAGGTTATGGTGTTCTGTTTATTTTCCCAATAAACCCCATGGGGGTGAGTATGTAGGTTTGCCGCCATATGGGTTTTGTAAGCAAGTATAAGTTAAACCTTATCTAGATAATGTAAATACCAAATTTGATTAAGTTATGCCAATAAATAAGCAAGATATAGGCTTTTCTTGATTTCTCATAAGAATAATATGGAAAACACATTTTTTATTTTCCCCGTAACCAGTTATGCTAAGATAAAAATTCAAAATACCAAATTGTTTGTTTTTTAAGCTCTTTTAAATGGTTTCAGTTAAAATTTATGAATTTAAAACATTAAGGTCGAAAAATGCCAAAAACCAATTTTTAACCCTTTTGAAACCCCACAAAAACCCCGTTCCAATGGTCCGATCATTCTGGTTCGCGAACTCAGCCTAGTAGATGCTGGCTTACACCCCTGTACCAAATTTCATCAAAATCGGAGGTTCCGTTCAAAAGTTATCGTGTTCACGGATACACACATAAAAAAAGTAGAGAGTATTTCACACATATGGAATTACTAAACAATTTGACTCTTTGAATTAATAAGTTATCTTTCTAATATTTTTTATCGTGATATTCGCAAGAACAAGCTAAGTTTGTTGGAGTCTTACTTTTTCGATAGTAAACGGCACGTAGAAGCCCACTATACACAGTTTGTTATATTAAAAAAAAATTAAATTAAAACTTTTCAACTGACTTAAATTACAGCCCTATAAAACATAGGGTTCCTCAGGGGTCGATTCTGAGAACCTTTATAGTACCAATTGGTTATTATTGGTATCGGAATCACTGTAAAATATATTGTATGGTATGAATATAATGTTTTATTTAAGGATAGTTCGAAACCTTCAATCCTCGGTCTAAAACAAGTTCATTTATTCTCAGTCCACACTGCCTGAAAGTTAAAGGTTCCCAGAGCTTCTAAACATCAGCGTAAAATACATAATATGTAGATTATAGCTTAAAACAAAATATTGTTTACAAACTAAAATTAATTAAGAGTCAATTCCCATTTTGAATGATCTTAAAAAGACGGAAAAATCATAACCAATTGTTTTTTTTTTTACACATGACATCAATTTAGCAGTGGAAGAAATTGGACCAGTGGGCTTTTTCTTGTAACGCAAATTTCAAAATACGCCCTGGCACGGATTATTTGCATTAATGGTTGCTAACTGTATTTTTTTAAATTGTACATTGCAGTACATGTTTAGTTTCATTTACACATTCTACAAGCACACAACATATTATGAGAAGTAGCAGACTTTCCATCCAAGTACTGTAATATCACTATTTATCTAGGGGTGTAGTGCCCTGGGATACAATCTTGTATACGAAGTGGTAATAGTTGTTTTACCAATATATTATGCTTTTTAAATAAAATATAATGATTACGCCAGCGGAGCACTAATGGCGTAAATGAAAACCGCAATTGCAATATGACAATAATTAATATCATTACAATCAGCCTAAGTTGAGCATTTTATTTATCATGTTACACTGTGCACCCTTGCCTTATAAGCTCTAAGCCGGAAATACTGGTCTCGTGTCTTGGCCGCCATTTAATATACTTACAAACTCCTTATCAGCCGCAATCGACGCACGTGACTGATAAGGACCGGACATGTGGACAGGCTGTGTAGTACACCGATATAGCTCTGCTGATAAGGGGCTTGCGTGCAGACTGCAATGGCTGCAACCAAAGCTTGCAACTTTCTACTGCAGGTTTAACAAATTGTTCTCCATGATAAGTACGATTTATTGTGAGCTTTGCTTTAATTGAGTTGAGGGCTTTGCATTTTGTGTATTGGATTTCTGTTTTTTGCAGTTTTAGTGGGCAAGTAGTTTTAAAAGGTGTTGCATGAAATCGGTGAAAAAATGTAGGCTACCAAACTATACTGAAACACAATAAATCCTCAATTTATCATAGACTATACTGTATATTAATGGAAGTATATCATGACTCTCAGTTGAATCGAAAAAATATACTGCCTCCCCTATCACTATTAAAAACGTCATTTAAATTTGTCTTTCCACGAAACTATAACATTATGCTCTATCCATGCAGTTGCTGAAAGTTACATGGAAGAGGGGTTTTGTAGCTTCTACATTACATTGCCCATGGATCACATTTAAACGTAAAAATATCGGGGAATTATATTGTATCCAGTTTCACAAAATTTCAATAAACGTTTAAAGTTCAAAATTAAAATTTCAAAATATGTACCTTAATTTTTTTAACAATACAATATTGCTTACGAAATATATTATTTTACTTTATAAAGGTTGCATTTGCTTCTTTCACAAAAATTAGAAGTCTGTGTTGAACAGAAAAAAGAAAGGTTATGAGCCGCTACATTATTGATGTTACAATAACTGGCAGAGTGGGGGTTCAAACGTTGGAACTCTTGACATAAATGCAACGGTATCGTCGCACTAACTGCAGATATACTGTACATCCACGATCAAGAACAGTATTTCAATTCAAATACAAACAACTTAATCCATCCCTGGACAATTTATCCATTACAAAGTGTTAGTGGTGTAATGACAACTCCTAACAAGACTTCCCCGCCGCAACCGCAGTACCGACCAGCGACCACAGCTGGTACCGACTCCTCACTTCTGCGGCTACCCTAAGCTCCACTCCACTTCGAACGAGCGCCGACAAAAACCGACCACAAGGCACTCTTTTGGCCGCAAAGTACAATGTAACCGGATAAAGAGCCGGGGGCTGCGGCTGACGGATACCGGAGTAAGATGGAACACCGGGGCCCGCGGTCACAACATTGTGATGGATCATCCGGTAGGGGAGGGGGGCAATGGGGGTGACGTGGACACATGTCCCGCGGTGGATAGCGTTAAATACCACCGGGGGTGAAAAAAATTGGTAAAAAAATAAATTAGACGCCTATTTGGATTAAGGTTGGGGGTAGATACGGTGCAAATGGTAGAGGGTTGGGGGTTCATCAAAGTTCCTATTTGAAGTTACTCAATTATTTAGTTTAATAAAACTGAAGTAGGCCTAGATAGAAATAAAATAGGATTTGTAGGCCTACTGTGCAATAAAGGAAGGAAGTTTTAAATGTTCGATTTTATCAGCGAAAATATGATTTTTACTAACTTAAAATTATATACCATGTTTGCAGATAAATAACCCACCCCTTTATGGAGTAAACCTTACAAATTTTAGGTCGATATTATAAAAGGTAAATGATTGTTTTAGAGGTTAATTTTTACTGTAAAGGTATTTAGTAAGAGAAGTAATATTAAAATACATGACCAATCATGAAAAGTTTTTCATTTGATATTTTAGTTGATATTTTAGTCTGTTGTTTATAAATTAGTTAAATTTTTGTAAGTTGATATATCAACGTAAAATATTTCATAAATGGCCAAAAATAAACACATTATTTGCTTTAGGAGTACCAAGTCCAACTTCAAAAACTATTTATCCATGAACATTTGAAATAGATCAGATTAATTACATCTTTGACGTCCTGTATTCCAGCTATTGGAGGTCACGAATTGTGGATAGTTATAAGCGATGGCTTGTGGATGCGTTATTTCCTGGTGGGGATTAACTGTTAACGTTCGCACTAGTGAATACTAGTTCATCCATAAAAACCATCCTCATAATTAGACCAATTCGTATACATAAGAGATCAAAATTGTGGTTCGGATCCCACGTTAAACTGTAGGTCCCTATAGATAGGCTGTTGGGCTATAATTAACAGTCCTGTCTAAGGAGAATGTCGGCCTTAGTCAGTAACAAGACTACAAGATCGTGCCACAATCATCCTACACTCATCTCTTATTCATACTTGGCTTTAAACTACGTATTGAGTTAGGCCGGGGACACACTATCCGGCGAAACACACGGACGCCGGACTCCGTGTTTTCTGCCGGAACGTTCGAGATTTTGAAGAGCAGAACACACTATCCGGCGAAACGCCGGACGACGGAAACTGCGCAGTTGCACTCTGACGAGGCCGTCTGGAACCATCTAGTTGAGTCGCAGCAACCATGGTGTCTAGAAGGAAGATAGCTGTGATTTGCCTATTAAGGCACAGAAGAAAAAGTAAACGCGAAAGAACTGTATGGATTCATCCGATTGTGGAGCAGAGGATACTGCATGGCGTCTTTTATTCATTGTTTTTGAAACTTAGAGAAGACGATTCAAAGTTTTTTAATTACTTTCGCATGTCCACCTCGACATTCGATTTCATTCTATCACAAATAAAGGACATCCTCGAGAAAGAAGACACAAATTTCAGGAATTGTATTTTACCCCTCCTGAATTGTATTATATTATGGTCCTCGCGCAGCTGTTTCAGTGATGAGTTACCAACTGGCATCACTGTTGCTCTCTTTAATATTTTTACGTGTGCCGGAAAATCATATTTATTTTAATATATTTAAAAAGTTCACGAAAAAAAAATATAAAAAAATGAGACCAAACACGACACAATTATGTTTATGATAAATCAGGATTTGTTAGTAAAATATCTAAAATAAACATTGTTTGGAAACAAAATTGTGGAAATATATACGTTTCTGCTTTTAAACTGTAAACACAATCGTAACATTATGAATACGGGGTTTTAAACAAACACATAGGCATTTTTTTTTTACCAAGGTTTAGGTTTAGTATTTGAATATGTGTTTGAAGAATATTTCAATAAAAACGATGAAAATATATTGTGAGTGCCACCCAAGCAATAGATATTTAGTACACAAATTAGGATTTCATTTTTGTGACGGACTCTTCAAAAACCCTTTATTTTCCAAATGCAACACTCTTTCTTTCTTTCTTTCTTTCTTAATTGCTCTCGCAGGCTTGACTAAATGTCATGACGCCTCAATGCAACTCTCATAACTCTCTTTTCACTTGACCGACCACATCTTAATTAAATTATCAACAACCAGATGTTTGTACGAATTCAGATTTTTTCTTTATAAGATATACGAGGTGGAACTCATGTAAATTTTTAGTTTCGTTGATGAAATGTTTCTTTATCTCAAACTTTTAAACCGTAAACCTAAAATATTTAAGTTAAATATAGTAGAAATAAACTAATAAATTTATGTCTCCGATGCTGTCTTCCGTGCGTTTCGCCGGATAGTGTGTCCTCATCCATTTGTACAATGCCCCGCTACCTGCTTTCCGGCAGAAAACACGGAAGACGTCGTCCGGCAAAGTAGAGAATACGTCCGTGCGTTTTGCCGGACGCCGAACGCCGGACGCCGGAACCGGATAATGTGTCCTCACCCCTGTATTTCCCATGCACTACAATGTATTTCTACCTCGTCCGGTTCCGGCAGAAAACACGGAGTCCGGCGTCCGTGGGTTTCGCCGGATAGTGTGTCCCCGGCCTTAGATCGCCATTTCAATAAAGGTATTAAAGGTAATACGATATTAAGGTATTGAATATACTGAAAGACATTTTTACAAGGCTCTTTTTCATGTCGCTGTAGCTTAGCATCCACTGCAAATGTTACCAATCTAATTTAATCGTAACAGTCGGTTGCATTACGTTTTTCTCCCATTAATGCTACACACAAGCACGAGTGTGGGAGGGTAGCGAAACGCCCGGGCGGTCTGTTGAAGAGATAATGCCCCACTAGGGCCCTGCGAGCACGGAATACCAACACTGGTCGCATATGCTGGACCCCGCTCCGCCACCCACCACCCCCATCGTCGCGTCGCTCTGGAAAAAACATTGTTTGAATTTGCTTACGTTTGTAATCTCCTTACATGTATTGATTGAACCTGTATTAATTTGGTACTATATTTTACTTAATTATTACTTCCTAGGTAGGTACCTAGGAAGTAATAATTATATACTTCTAATAATTATATTAAAATATAGTACCAAATTAATACAGGTTAAATCAGTAAGGTACTGATGATAATTATTGCCTTTGAATCTAGCCTTTGATACAAATTTGATCTTGAGAAAAGTATAATGTTTTTTTTTAAGTTAGATTCTATACTCCGTTGCCATTTGCAGTTGGGCTACAACTAATGATTAATGGTGCTATCTAGTAATAAAACGGAATTTGGACCGATTCGCATTAAAAGTTTAAAAACTGCAAAAAGCTTTTAAATACAAAAAAATGCTTAAGGATTGATTTTATGGTCCAAACGTTAATGTCATACATTCAAATAACTTATATATGCATATCTGATAGGCGACACGTTTTTATACAAAAAAACTCTTTCTTCAGTTTTCAACCAATTTTAGTGATTTTTGTGTCATTGGTTAGTGCTCGGCGTAAAGTTGTTTCTAAATTGGTAAATATATAAATCCAAATGGAAGGGCCCTAGAAGCCCTTAAAGTTGTATATTTCCCCATTTGATTAACATTGATAATTAAACTGTAAAGATGTTCAAATTTAACATTTGTAACGAGTAAACTCATAGTACACCCGTGAGCGCATATGATCATTCGTAAAGGAGTTTTGTTTTTAAACCCATGGGAGGATACACTCGATTAAAAACTGCATTAAAAACCGCAAACAGTAAAGATCATCCAAACTAATTTAAACTGCTTGGTATCAAGCAACAAGTACACTGTAGTTTTGAAAAAATCTCTTCTTTGTATACCCTCCTGTGACGACTGTAAAGCTGTTTTTGGTATATTGAACACAGTAGGCTAATTCAGTTTAACAATTTGTTAGTAATACCAAATTTTCAATACAGTTCTTTTAAGTCTACACTTTTTTTCCTAATTTCACACTTTGAAAGTGTATTCATGCATTCCCCAATGTCGAAAGTTTTGAATTTAATGCCTTTCATCGTAGCAAATCCCCTGTTTGCCTGTCGCGGTCTCGGTGTCACAATGTCAGTGTGAGACGCCCGTCTCGGCCGGCGCCACATGAGTCAAGCCCTCCCTGGTCAGTAAACATCTCCGCGGATCTAGTTACACCCGAGGACGTTATCAGACCGTTATCTCCCGGCGCATACCTTCGGCTGCTTCCCCTGACGTTGAATGTATCTTAATTGTCTCTCAGCGTGGGGGAACATTCTGTGACCAGTTGAGGATTACAAGTTGTGTCCTTTTTGAATTGATTGAATTGGAAGGTTTAATTTTTTACGATCTACGATTTGAGTTTAACTAATAGTCGTTTTTGTTATTAAATGTAACATTGAATTATAAAGACGTCCATTATATTTTTATACTACACTGAGAAAACCAGATGGTTGATTTTAACCAAAAAATTATTTACCTGTAACGGATTAAAAGTGTTACTATAGCACCGACCGGTTTAAAAGGTTGCCACAACCGACTGAAGTTGGTTAAATATCATGGTTAAATATAACTAACTGTACTTGGTCAAATGACTAACCTATTGGCGTGTGTAAAACCTAACCAAGTAAATTAATTAAAACATTTAGTAGAGAATAACCTTATTAATCGGTGTAAAATAACTAACTCTCTCCATTAAAAATAATTATCATACTGGGTTAGGAGAAACCCACACGGTAAATACACGGTAAATGCGAACCAACTACTTGGTAGAATTGTACCACAGAAAAACTAAACGATATTTTAATTCGTTTTTATATTTTATTTATCTTAGCAAACCCTATTTATCTCTAGGATTTAAGTAGCCTAATTAAAGAAAATAATCAGTATTGAAGACTATTTTAAAGGCCATTTAAAACTTGTAAAGTGCGTTCGGTGATCTGACACTACCAAAAATAAAACATATTCTTTAAGAGGAGAAAATTGAATACTGTAGTAGCATCCAAACTATTGTAAAATCAAGAAGTAGCTAATTAATAATTTCAGAGAAAGCCCTAGGTGTTTCTGACTTCATTTGAATTAAGGAGGTAGGCCTAGTAAGTTGGCCTAGGAATTTAAAATTACAAAACTTGAATTAAAAACTTTCAAAATCAACAATAATTAACTGCCTTACCTCAACACTTCACACGGAACCATCCGTGTTAATGATGAAAGACCCACGGAGACGCGATCTGCGTGCATAGCTGTAATGGAATAGACAGAGACTGACGAAATGGAGCTGGCCTGCTGGCCGTTAGAATTTGAAAAAGTTATTGCTGCCAACCTGTTAGCAATTGGTCATTTTTACCCAATCACTCACGATTTTACCGCTTAATATGTCACAACTAACAAACATACTTGGTACTTAACCTGTTGGTTACTGTTAACCATTTTTTAGTTTATGAAAAAAGGTTTATTAATAACCTGTGACAGTTTGTAAAATTCAACCAATTATTTGTTGCTTGTTGTTTTCAACTAGATTGTTAGGTATTTTCTACTAACATTAGGTGGATATTAACAACAAACTTATTGGGTTATGAGCTACCCAGATAATTCAGCGTTGTTAATTACCGTTCCGATCGGCTAAAATCAACAACTTTATTTATTGAGACAATTTACTTGGTTGGCAACTATTAATTATTTTGTTAAAGTCAATCGCCTATGTTTTGACCAAATTCAGTGGGTTGTTTTTAAATATGTATAAATAGTAAAGAGCTACCAATTACTTGATTAGTATAAACCAAAAGGCGTTTAACCGAGACTTGGTTGAAGTTATATTGTTTCAGTGTAACTCAAACGTTTCAATCAAAACCTCAAAGATGAATCTGTCATTTGTCTAATTTTATTTTTAGGTTCCAAACTATTTGTCTATGTGACACTTCTTGTACAAAAATTGTGGCATTGAATACGATTTTCTTTAGTACATATAAATTTGCATCAGAAAGTTTAGTTTTCGTATTCATTTGAAGTAAATTCTTAGTTAATGAATCAGTCAGTCCGGAAAACTATTACTCTTTTCTTGCCTTTACTTTATCAATGTATTGAACATCTTACCTTTTAAGCCATTGGAAATTTTGAATGGAATTGGATACGTTTTCTTTGCTGAAGTAGAAAACTTTCATCTGAAGTCAACGACAGTATATCTCTTCAGTTCCAGAAGACGTAAAAAAATGTGCAAAAATAATGTATTGCATTACTGGAATATAAAGTCATTGGTATTAAATTGATAAATCTTAAATGGGTTGATTCTTATTTAGAGGGGCATAGTCAATTCCTAGGAGTAAAGTCAACCATTAACAAAGTTTTCACTACAGTTAATTTATTAAATCGTTAAATAAAACGGGGAGTTCCTCAATGATCAATACTTGGACCAATCTAATTTTATGGTACATAAAAGATTTCCTAAATCTGTAGTCCATTCTGAAAAAGTATGCTGATTCAAATTTTAAAGTGTCAGGAAAAACAATATGTGACTTGGAAAAATAACAGTATTCATTAAGGTAGAAAACATAAAACAATTCCTCCAAGAAAATAACCATTTTTTAAATACTTCAAAAACAAGTTTTATGACGTTTTCTGCCAGAAACCGGAAATTTTATCTTCAACCTAATTTAGAAATTGATAAAAATCCATAGTAGAATAAATTCTCTTGTAACGTTCTCAGAGCTTCACGTAGATAAACATTTAAATTGGGATTTCCATATTGAAGATTTACTAACATGACTAAATTAAGGATTAATTGAAAAAAGTCCTATTTATGTAACATGGAATCTCACAAAAAAAATACTTTGCATATATTCATTCCTATGCATGCTGTGGTATAGAATTATTTGGTTGTACTTCAAAATTTACTTAAAATAAAATCTTAATAGAAATAAAAAGAGCAATACTAATCATGTTACACCTAAAGTTTGACGACTCATTAAAACTTCACTTTAAAAAACTAAGTTTATCACAGTTCATGGGGCATAGGCCTACATTTATGAAACAATATTTGTCTTTCGAGAGGAGAAATTATAAGATCACAATCTTCTGAAATTCATAATTACATCACCAAAAGAGATAATATTGTAACCTCCCGTCACAGGATTATTAATATTGTAACCTTTTCATTATTATTGTTTTACAAAAAATTGCCAAATAACTTAAAAGATGAATCAGACATTAAAATGTTTAAAACTAAATTGAAAAAAAAAATAAATAAATAATAGAAAAATCATTATAGTATACAATTGAGGAATACTTTGACTTGTTCACTGTTGTATACACAATTAATTGACTGATCTTAGTGTTGTAATGACTATCGCTGATTTTAGTTTATTGTAATTGATGTATCATTAATATTTTGTCTTTTTATTAAATCCCTTTTGTATTTAGCAATTTAAGAAATACTTCTATTGTTTTAGGAAGTTGACGCTATTTATCAATCTAAAAAAGGTGCATGTTTTGTAAAATAAAGATGATTTGATTTGAAAGTATTTCATTATTATATATCATGGACCCAATAATGACTATCTTGCACGTGTTGCAGCACTCACGGGCCACACGGGTGTTTTTCTATACCTCTCTGTGTGTTTTTGTGGTAATGCGCCAAATCCGTGTCCCCTGGGTCAGATCAATCATGGAAGGTGGACAGATCGTCGACTAGGCCCAGGCGGCTTAGCCCCTCATAGGACCTCCATCGCCTCGTATCCTAAAACCTACAACCCGCAGAGTCTCACTGCATCTACAACTGGTGACCAGGTCTTCTAAACCACTGAGAACTCGTACTTAGAACATCAAACTGGAGTTGTCAATTGTCTGTTTATCAAGATGCACCTCAAGGCCATTCCGTAGTTTAGCTGCAAGAAATACTTTAAACGTAATATTAAGGGGAAAAAAGTTTGTTGTACTCAAAGGGTTTTCGGCTATAGAATGAAATAGTTTTGATTTGGACCCAACATGAGATGTGGAGGCCTATTTTGGAACAGCATAAACTTTTTAAGGTGTTATTAAAGACAACTAAGTGATTGATATATTAGAAAAGGAACCGTTTAAATCGATTGAACGTTTGATACCTAATCTTAATTGCAAATTATACCTATAGTTTCTATTAATAATTTAAGAGTTATCAGTCGAATATGTCATAGACTAAGAAGAAGCCCGTCAAAAATGACGGGTAATTTTCATGAAGATTATTCATGAATTTGATGTTCACTTTTGAAAATGGTCACAAAATTTATTAATACACAGACAACATAGTATTCCAATTTCCGTTTCTTTAGCAATGTGAACAGTTATCTTATTAATATTCAAGCATTTTTCTTTTCCTCCTTTTTTCTCAGCTTGTGAGCAACGTAAAAGAAACCCGCGCATACAGTTTGAAAGATAGTGTATTTTAGATGAGCAGAATGGTATTTTAATTCACATTGGCCCCCGAGGCTATGCCTTTCAGGCTTCGAAAGTTTCAATGTTAATCTTATTGGAGAAGGATAATTGATTAATCATGAAACAGAATAATAATAATATAATAATAATAGAATATATTTTATTTTTCTGAAAGACAATACATGTAATACAAACAGAAATACAGACAATATTTATCTACTACATACGTATAATAATACATAGTGTCTTATTTTCCAGGAACAATAGTTTCTGTTTTAAACTTAATAGTGTACTTAATATTAAATACAACAGATATAAGTTACACACATGTACAAAAAAAGCAAACATAATAATATTTTTCTTTTACCTTGTCCATCAGAAAAATTTAGGGCCTCAAAAGGCAAAGCCTGTGGAGAGGTTCCTTATATTTACATTTCTTAAAATCTAGGCAAGAGAGTGATAATCAATTTATCATAAAAAAGTAATAGATATTTCCCACTTATACATAATTAAAGAAAATACAACCAAATTACACAAGTAAAAGACTGAATGTTTAGTTTTTTTTTGAAATTAAACAGTATTCTTATCAAAATGCTAATTTATACATATTTTTACATCTGTATTGTTAACAGAAAACCAATGTTCTCGTGTTGTAGCAGCCAAACTTTCAGTTTTCTTGTAAATAAATGTACACTCTTACAATTTACAATATATTCTGGGAGGTAACAAAATACTTTTGGTCCAAGAAAGCAATAGCTTCTTGTAAACATAGTTAAATTTGGCTTTGGGACTTCAACCCTTTCCTTTTTTCTTAATTTCACTTTATATTCAATGTTCATAATTGGTAAATTTCCACTTAAAATGTAAAACATTTTTAAAACTTTATGTACAAACATATATTTTAAGGGTAGGACGTTTAGATTTAAAAATAAAGGCCATGATGGTTCCATTTTGCGTTTTCTTTTTATTATTCTTATAAATTTTTTTTGTAAAGTATATATAGGCTTAAGTTTGGTTTCAAATGCCCCACCCCAACAGAAAATCCCATAATCTAACCTACTATTTACTAATGAAAAGTATAGCATTCTTAGAATATTCTCTGTACAGAAATCTCGCAAAAAATAAAAATACCTAAGAGTACTATTCAATTTATTTTTAAGGGAATCTATATGTTTTGACCAGTTTACCTCTTGATCTACAATTATACCGAGATATTTTATGCTGTCAGTTTGATGAACTACAGCACATTTAGAAGAACACCGAGTATTCTGACACAAACAACTAGTGCATTTATATATTATATTGTTCGAAAAGTGTTTTTCATCTCTTAGACTGAAATTAATAAATTTGGTCTTTTCAGGGCTCAATAACATGTTATTTTTTGTAAACCACCATTGTAGGGCTTTTAGGTCCAATTCCATTGCTTGCTCTATATCAGTCCAGCTATTATTGACATAACACAAAGCAGTGTCATCTGCAAAAGATGTAATTTTGCCTATTAAATTTGCATCGCACAAGTCGTTTATGTAGATTAAAAACAAAATGGCTCCCAACACTGATCCTTGCGGCACCCCGTTTGTAACTACACCTAGCTCACTATACGTATTATTAATTTTGACACATTGTTTTCTGTTTTTTAAATAGCTTTCAAACCAATAATAAACATTTCCCCTTATACCACAGTCATAAAGCTTACTTAATAAAATTTTATGATCAACAGTGTCAAACGCTTTTTTTATATCTAAAAATATTCCGCTAACTTTTTTCCCGCTGTTTATACCATTATAAACGTTGTCCATAAAATTTTTAAGCGCGATTTCTGTATTTAATCCCTCTCTGAAACCAAACTGCTTCTCACTAAAAAATTTTGTTTGTTCTAAGAATTTGACTATTTTTTTCTTCATTATTTTTTCAAATACTTTAGCAAAGGATGAGAGTAAAGAAATAGGCCTAAAATTATTACAGTCTGTGACTATTCCAGTTTTATGCAGAGGAATCACCACAGCAGTTTTTAATGTATCTGGAAAGACACCCTTTACAAAACTAAAATTAATTAAATACACCAGTACATCTACTATTTTGGGATACATAATTTTGATCAAACCTGAACTTATATTGTCTATTCCAGGTGAAGTTCCATTTTTCAAAGATTTAATTACATAACACACATCTTCTGCAGTCACAGGGTCAAGGAACATTGATCTGCATGAGAACTTCGTTTTAAAATTATTCTTCACATCACAATCATAAAAACTATTTGGCTTGGTTTTATTTATTTCAAGTTTCTTAACTACAGATAAGAAAAAATTATTAAATTCATTGCAAACTAATTTAGTATCACTGACAATACTACCATTTACACTCAAAAAATTTATCGAAGTTTTTTTTACCTTTTGTCCTGTCACCTCATTTATCACCTTCCACGTTGTTTTAGTATCGCCATTACATTTTTGAAAAAGATTTTCATAATAATTATTTTTTAATTTTCGGACTTCTATCTGTAATTTATTTTTATATTTTTTAAAATATGATTTTAATTTTTCATTATGGGGATGATTTTTTACTTTATCATATATTTTTTTCTTCAATTTAATTTTCATACAAATATAATTGTTCATCCAAGGTTTTATTTTGCTCACGGAAGTTTCTTTATTTACTAATTCTACTTTACTTTCCAGAATAACTGTTTGAAGCTTATCATGAAATACATCAAAGGCAAGGGAAGGGTCATTTTCATTATAAACATTTGTCCAATCTACCTTATCTATTTTAGATAAAAGTTTTGCATAGTCTACACGATAAGAAAGCGGATAAGGACAGCCCGCTGTAGAGGCTGTTCCTCTGTCCGTCTCACTCGCACATACTTGCACCCTGGCCACTATCATTGAGTGGTCAGTGATATTAGCATGTATCACTCCTACATTAACTTCAACTATTGCCTTATTCGCTACCTTAGCAAAGAAATGATCTATACATGAAACAGTATTGTCTGTGATTCTTGTTGGCTCTTTAACCAAACATTCAAACCCATTAAAAGAAAGAATCATATTATAATTGTCATTAGTCAAATTATTCTCTAATAAATTGTAATTAATATCTCCAGTAAGAAAAACATTTTTTTGTAGTTTAAAATATTTGTGATTGGTCTCAAAATAATTACAAATTTCGTCTACAAACATATCTTTGTGATATCCATGCAATCTATATATGGCTAATAAACAAAAAACTTCTGAAAGGAATGTAAATTCAATTTTTAATACGTCAGCTGATTGGAAATTGACTGGATCACACGATTTTAGTTCAATATCAGATTTTATGTAAACAATTGTTCCTCCAGCTCTACTTTCATCATTTGGTTTTATGTAACTTATATAATTCGGAATTTGATAAAAGCCCAACTCACAATTTTCTATCCAGACCTCAGTTAAAATAATAATTTCAGGTAACAACAATCTGCCGTTCAACTCTGTCAAAAAAAGGTCAAAATTTTTCCTTATGCTACGGATATTTTGATGTAAAATAGAAAAACTTTCCATTTATTTAACAGTTGATAAATGATATCCACATATATTTTTTATAAAACAAATACAAATATTACCACTAGTGTATGAAGTTACTTTAAAGTATTCATTTTCAAGACCTTTATAATAATTCCTAATACTAAAACTACTAAAAGTTGATAAGATATTTATAAAATTCAGAATCATATGAATTTATAACT
Source organism: Neoaliturus tenellus (assembly GCA_030545055.2). Taxonomy (NCBI): domain Eukaryota; kingdom Metazoa; phylum Arthropoda; class Insecta; order Hemiptera; family Cicadellidae; genus Neoaliturus; species Neoaliturus tenellus. Next base: position 257,462,000 of record CM061533.1, on the reverse strand, counting down.
TTATGTTAAAAATCATAAAATATAATACACAAACCACATTTTTACTCATCCTGGATAAAAGAAAAAATTATGAAACTTAACATTTGTTATTTTGAAATCAAAATCAAGCTTATTACTAATAAAATTAATACAAATTATTTACCTGATAAAACAACAAACTACAGTAAAGAGACACAGTTTACGATTCATTTCAAGTCTTCCTGAGATGTAACGACTACGACTGGTGCATTGTCCTCTTTCCTTAAAAATATCTTGCCGTTCTTCACCCACAGGTACTTATAATTTTTTTCCTTCTTGTAAGCCCTCGCCAATGCATGAAGCTTCCTCCGGGACGGTGACAATGATTCATTGACGTAAATTGGAAGATCGTCTGTCCTACCAATATGTCTGGTCGATAATGTTCGCTTAGCACGCTTTTTCTTAAGAAATTCCTCTTTGTCTGTACGGCACACAAATTTTACAATTATTCCTGGAGGCAGGTTACTTCCACTCTTTCTTGCACCCAATCTATGACATGTGTCTACCATCGAATCAGAGATTTCCATATCTATAGCCTTTCCAATATCCCTTACAATACTCAAAACATCCTCTGTTGTAGAAAAAGGAATGCCCTGTATCTCCACACAATTGATACGAGAGTATTGTTCAATATCTTCTAAGCGAGCTTCTAATAATTTAATTTTTTTCTTCAGTTCGTTGTTTTCAGTTGTAACATTTTCGACAAGTTTCAACAATTTTTCATTTTGCTCATGTTGGGCTTTTAGAGCCTTAGTGTTTTCCTCAAGCTGCAAATTCATAGCTTCGTAAGCATCATTAAAACTTTTTTCCTGATTTTTTTGGCTATCTCTTATTTCTGTTATCACGGTCATTAAATCCTCCATTGTTAATTTTCCCTCACTGACTTCTGTTTCCAGACGCATACTTTTTCTTCTTGTAGTCGCACAGTCATTACATCGCCATATTAGACCATCTGCAGTCACACACTCAACATCCGCCTTACTAAAATTGAGACATGAAGCATGGAATACACCTTTACAGTCATTGCACACTAATTTAGGGGCTTTACCAGTTGCAAGTTTATTACAAATACGGCAATTAGACATGGTTTACAATATTGTAAAAAATATTAAAGAAAGTAATAGAACAATTTGACTAACTTACTGAAATAGAAATCCCATTCAACATGATAAAACCAGCTCATGATAAGCGGGAGCGCACAGGCACTGATAAGGATGTTCACTCTTCGAGCTCTGACCCATGACTGATACTTATAAATACTTCAGTGTGTACTACTATGGCAGAAGTTAAACCAACACAAATGATGACGGACTATCTCTTTGTATACTGGTTAAAAAACCTAAATATACCTTAAATTGTAATAGTTTCGAAAAGGTGAACTACGACTCAGCTTTTAGACAGATGGTTAGTGATTTCAAAGAACAATAATAAAAAATATTTGCAAAAAAAAACTTGACTGTCTTCATTGGTCCAACCTTGAAGAATTAAAAACAAAGCCAGACAGCTCACAGACTTCCTATCAACCACAACAGATCTACAAACACAATCAGCATCAGCAGATGAAGCTCTGCCATTGACAGCTCCACCACAGCACGAGGAATACCACGTGGAATACCTGACTGGCTACCTGAAGCCCACTCGCATGCAGCTGCAGTGATAAAGTGATGTATGGAAGAATAAAGTCTTTGATGTGTGTGAAATTGAAGTAATAAAAAAATAAAGTTTGATGGATATGTCGATTTTTTATTTAAATGTCAGTCTCAGGTAAACCAACGTAACACATTTAGTTTATTAATATTTTAACTTACAGTGTTTCCTACTGCCCTGCTAAGCCAAAAAAAACAAACTGACAAAATTAAAAATTTTGAGTTATGTATCGATTCTCATGTTTTGGAACCCATAAATCCTAGGGCCTCCCTACAGGATTTTAAAATTACGAGGCGGCCCGTGCGCAAATTGCGCATTTTATGATTCTGTATGAGTGAAACTAACCTACAGTACGTGAATGTTGATTATGAAGTGACAGATCTATTTTTGTTTACTATCTGGATTTTAAAAATCATCTAAAGATAATCAGCTGTTCAATTACAATTCACACTAGGAATACGCTCCGATGTCCGTCCCGTACAAGAATTTTTTACTCACTTTTTGAGTTATTAGGTGACGCTTTTTTTTTTTTTTTTTTTTTGAGGGAGAGGTAAGAAAAATGCATTACGCACACAGGTGGCAAGCCTGTAGTGTGGGACTCCCCTAAAAACGGGTTTACCCACTAAAAAACCTCGCCTCTACTCTTTAGGATTCTAACCTGGAGTTGTTTATCACATTTATTTATTTATTTATTCTCAACGGCAAACACCATTTACATAATAATTACAACAGTGAGAAAAACATAGCAGTACAAGATGGTGAAACAAACAAGAAACAAACAAAAACGTAACAATACAACAACGTGCTAACGATGCAAATAACCAATGTAACAATAACAGTAACAATAACAGGTAACAATACAAAATGCAGCAATAAATATATATATGAAGTGGTAACAATCAACAATGTGGCAATGTGTAACAGTAAGAAAAAAAAAATTTCAATATTACAACAATAATTATAACAGTGAAACAATAACAATCAAGTGAAAAGGTGAAACAATTTGCACTTTAACATAAATGGCACCCAATTGACGATAACAAAGAGGATAACGCACAATAGCACTACTCTTCACTTAACTGCCAGGGCCACTTTTTTCTTGAAGGATTGTGTAGAATCACCAAAGAAGTCGATGTCCTCTGGGGCCTCACTTCCAAACTTGAGGAGCCTCGATAAGCCGCTGTGGTATGCGTACTGGGTCGGAAGATAACGCCTTCTGAAGATAGCTTTTGAACGAGTTCCTCTTGAGTTTGTGATGTCCACTTTGGCTAGGAGAGAAGGACTATCCAGAAGACCATTTACCAACTTGAAGAGCACAAGAAGATCTGCATGTTTTCGTCTCAGTTGCAGAGGGAGAAGGTCAAACTGCCCCTCAATGATGTTGATTGGTGAGTTTCTGTAAGAGTAACCAAGTCTAAGACCCAACATTCTCACAAAACGCCTTTGGATGTTTTCAAGAGCACCAATGTGGTTTAGTTGATACGGGGACCAGACAGTAGAACCATACTCCAGAACTGGACGAACCAGGGATTTGTAAAGACAAATTTACAAATCTTTACAAATTTACAAATTTACAAAAAAAATGTTTACGTCACATTACGTAGGGGTAGGCCTAAATTTGGCTTATGCCCGTGGGGCTCACTCCTTATCCAGCCACTCGATCAAGGGATCTGGGCCACTTCGCGGTCCAGATCATGTTTCTGTTCCAGGAGGATGCCCCGCACGAACTGTGATAAACAATCCCAGTTGCCCTCATCCTCCAAGATCTTTTGGCAGACCGAGTCCACCGAAAATGCACCAAAAATTTGTGTGGCCTTCAGGTGGGACCCTTCCCAACGGGGGCAGCAGAAGAATGTGTGTTCCGCATCGTCGGGAACGCCCGAGCAATAAATAAAGAATTGGTAGCCGTTCCACCCATGGTTGGACGTGCTTGATAAGTCGCGCAGTCCATCGTCCTCGGGTGTCGTGCTCCCAGCTGTGTTGCCACTGCTGGAAGGTTTGGGAGCGCTCTGCTGTTCTTGCCGTGTCCTTGCCAATCTCGACTTGTCTCTGATAAATTGCCTTCCTCTCTCCTGCCAAGAGCTTGACAGGGATAACTCCGGCGACCACCAGGACGGCAGGCTCGGACACTGTCCGGTAGGCGGAACACACCCCGAGGGCCGCTCAACGTTGAACCCGAGCGAGTCGCAACCTGTACTACTCTTTATCGAGAGCGTCTGCCCACACCTTTGCTTCATAAAGAAGCACGAACTGAACCGCGGACATCAACAGACGTCTTCTGCTGGATTGTGGAACCCCGACATTGGCCATCAGCCTATTAAGGTAAGTGACTACCTTAGCGGCCTTGTCCGCCGTACGGAATATCTGATCCCTCCAGCTTAACTTGGTGTCCACCATAATCCCGAAGTACTTAGCAGCACGAATTGATTGGACCACCTCCCTTCCCACTCGGAACAGAATGACGGTGTCTATCCTCTTCTTCGTAAGGATCACAATCTCCGTCTTACGGAGAGCAAGCGAGAGACCGTGATCGGACATCCATGTGTTGACCACACGCATGACTCGGTTCAACTTTAGTTGGGCCAGCTCAACGTTGCGTGCGACAATGAGAGCTGCGACATCATTGGCGTACCCAACCAAAGAGGTTTATGTGGTTTCCTCAGGCATCTCCGACCTCAGGAGGCTGTCATAGGCAACATTCCAGAGATCCTGGCCGAGTATTGAATCTTGCGTGGCACCAGAAGTAACTTCCATCGTCCACGTTCCGTCCCTTGTGTCGTAAATAAGGCTTTGAGAGCGGAGATAATCCTCAATGAGTCGCAACAGATATGCAGGAACGCGAAAGGTGTTGCGAAGCGCATCCAACATATCGACCCACCTCGCCGAGTTAAAGGCATTCTTGACATAAGCGTAACAAGAAGCACTACTCAGCGAGAGAAATGGTTGTGGCTCTCGACTCTCTTCACAGTTCTCCATGGACTTCGGTGATAGCGTCAATCGTTGACCGTCCCTTTCTAAAGCCATACTGACGGGGGCATGAGTCCCCGGCAGCTTCCACGGCAGAGGTCAGGCGGGAACGGATCAGCTTTTCGAACAGCTTCCCAGCCGTGTCCAACGTGTAGAAAGGCCTGTGGGACGACGACAGCTCGGGATCACCTTTGCCCTTGCTGATCAGTACAAGTCTTGCGGTTTTCCATAGGGAGCCGGAAACACCCCTTCTACCAAACAGGCGTTGTACTTTCTCAACAACAAGTCAGCATTAATTGAAAATACTTTCTTTAAAGCCTCGCTGGGAATCCCGTCCGGGTCAGGAGCCTTGTTGCTCTTTAGGGAGAGAACGGAGGTTTCCATCTCCTCGAATGTGAAGAGTGGAACGTCATCTAACCGTCCGAAGTCAACCGGCGTACATCCTAGGCCTAGCCTACAAATAAATACATACAAAGAATGATATTAGCTAAGACCTCAAAACAAGCAAGTAACTTAAAAATAATTATGCTTACAATATTAAAGGTAAATAGATTGTAGAGCAAAAAAAACCATACAATTTAAAATCCATGATTAATTAATCAAAATTAATAAAAATCAAGTAATGTAAGTATTGTAGAATTACGCTTACTTAACACTTAATGCATATTTTGTTACCTGAGACATAGGCTACAATGGCACAACACATTCAAATTAGTTGTTCAATTTAAATCTTTCTCCCAAATAGATATTAGTTGTATCCCATAAATTATAGTTAATCGCATAATTCCGTACGACATCAATTCATTCCACATCAACATGCCTATCTTTTGGTATAATTTATAACTTCAACAAGTAAACATGTTGATCTATTTAATTTAACAAACAGGTCTGTCAAAATATCAATTAAATTTTATTTAAAAACGTAACATAACGGCGAGCAAATATAAACAAGAAAAGGTTATGTTATGTTGTTTTCAGCATACAGCGACAATTCAGCTGCGATGGGGAAAATAAACTGATCATAGCAACTACATTAGTCAAACCATGTAGCCTAAACAACTAAAGTTCTGTCAAAAATTCCGGAAAATAAGCTTTTTTAATACTTGAAAGTAATTGCTCGATTATAGTTTATTACCTAGTTTAAAATACTTAAAATCTAACCTGAGAATTTCATTGAAATCAAATTAGTAATAAAAAAGCCTTTTGGGGGTCAAAAATTCGCCTAAGAGAAATTTAAAGTCGATCTAAAAGAATTTTTATACTCTATGTTCCATATAGTAAAAAATTCAATTAAAGAACTTGCAATTAAAGTTGGTCAACCTTTTAAAGTGCCCTCTAGAAATAAATCAAAGGCGATGGGGGCGAAGGCCGAAACGATATGACCTTTTTAATTACGATTCGTCACTGCGGAATATCTTAAGCTTTAAAATGACACCTCAATCTTAAAAATCGGTTCAGTAGGTCGAGAGAAAAAGGGACGTAACAGACGAAACCCTTATAGAAATAAGAAGATAGACTATATGGCCTATGGTGTTGAAATTTGACGTGGTCATTCCTCTTTGCTCATATGTGCTTACTAAGAAAAGGTTTTGCAAAATTCAATGCTCTGCTTACACTTCTTCAATGTTTTAATATAACTCTTAAGGAAGAAGATTTTGTTGCTCTTTAACAAGATTTTATTACATATAAAATGAATTCAATCACGGGCGAAGCCGTGACGGGCAACAACTAGTTTGTCATATAATGTTTATATTTTGTGATTTGTAAACAGATCAAGCATATTCGTTTTGGCTATAAATTTAATTTGACTATTTCTTAAAACTATTATATATATATACATACATACATAAAAAAGCATTACGTCGCCTTGCCCTCTTGTATGTTGGTACACCTACAACACAATACCGAATACCAATCGGCTTTCATTAGACAGTGGTTTTGAGAAAAATATAAAGATGTGGGGTCTTTAAATAAGCGTACTCTAAGTGTAAATAATGTAATTCCGAGAACTTAGTACAACAGTATAAAATCAGCAATAGGGTATTCTGGCATGGGGCGGCGTCTCGTCCAATGTGCTAGTCGCTGGCAGTGATACAGGGAACATTGATTAAAGCAATTCTCAACAAACCACATCGAAATCGAACAGCTCATCTTTTTTGTGATTTTCAAGTTTTTACCACACAGACACACACACACACACACACACACACACACACACACACACACACACACATATATATATATACAGGCAATCATTCAACCCTATCTTACTTGACTCATAAAAAATCAGGCTTTGACGATAGTAGAACAATAAAATAAATGTATATATATATATATATATATATATATATATATATATATATATATATATATATATATATATATACATTTATTTTATTGTTCTACTATCGTCAAAGCCTGATTTTTTATGAGTCAAGTAAGATAGGGTTGAATGATTGCCTGAAATGTTCAAAAGTTTCCTAATGTTATATTGATACTTTTTAATCATAGTTTTGTAAATTGTGATTAATATTAGCTTCTGGGTTACTCTGTAAACTTGAGCCAGCCTAACCACCATGGCATGCTGTAGGTCAAGGTCACAGTGAGGTTGGTAATCGCTGCTCATGCATCTTATTGCGCAACATGTCCTTTGTTGGTTGACCATAGGCTATCTGTAAATGAGTTCCACCGTTCCTCTCGTAGAAGATATTTTCCAATACAAGTTGATATGATGTTAATATGAGACTTGACTAGAACCGAAGAAGAGGTTGTTTCGTCTTTATGGACAAAAGAATTTGCTCAACTGCTTCTCAACGTTTTGGCTGCCTTGAAAAGTTTGGAGAGGATAACAAACAAGATTGGTTAAACAAGTTTTTTTCCACAGGTAGTAGTTATTGGTTTCAACTCAGCCTACCTAAAACAGTGAGGTCCGTTAACATAAAATTACCACTACTTTTAATGTTGGTTTTTATGACCGTTTAAGTATTTTAACAACCAATGGTTTAATATAAATATTTCGTAACCCGAACCAGGCCTAGTTTTGGTCAGCCGTGCAGTTTTTAAAAGTTATTAACACATTTGCTTGTTTTAAGTGTTCTAATGATTTATATAGTAGGGTAGCTTGTTAAGTAAGGTATGTATGTACCTATAATACAAAAATAAAATGCCCAGATTGATCTTATATTTTTATATCCTATATATGACAGGTTTTCAAACGGTTTGCATACCTACAATCTTAACTATTTGTCATGGTCTTATCTCAAATTTGTGAATATAAAGTTTACAGTTTAGTTAGTAATTGAGTTTGGTTTGTCGATGTAATGAATTCAATTTGTTATTTACTCTGAGCTTGCACTTTCACTAGACTCACGATTAAATCAGGCTGAACAGACAGACACTTTAAATTTTATTTTAACTGTGGTTTTAATAGTATTTGTAAGGGCCTATGTGTACAAAAAAACTAAGACTTATTGTATATACATAATATAGACAGTAATTTTAATTGTTCCTCAGGAAATTTTTATCAGAATTGTACCGTATTGACAAATCTTAAGGCCAAGTGGTAATAGTGTGTTTGTATTAATAAAGTTCCATACTCATTATGTTTAACAATAGCAGAGGTTGTAATTGATATGGTTCGCTTATTGTAGAAGCTGTAATTTGATATGGTTTTACAAATTATATAATTTTTTTAGGAACAGTTTGGTAGGCGTAATAAATTTATATCTTGTTTAAATATACAATTTTTGCATGTTTATCATGAATGTACAAGTAATTTTCATACAATTCACAGTACACTCCCGATTCTGGCAGAATTGTTTATCGATAAACCGATCGGTGTGAAAGGGGATTGCTCAATTTTTACGTGAACAAAATTTCAACAATTTTTTTCGGAGATAGCTTTTCTTACTTAGTAATTATTTGTATCATTTAGATAAACGTTTTTTTATTTAGCAATAGTTTTTTACTGGTTTATTTTTAATTTTTTTTTTAATAGTAGGCTGTATTAATGTGAAAATCAATTATCGGTGATAGTCTGTTCACCGATTATCACCACTAATCGGGAGTCTATTGTAATTGAAAAATGTCCTTGATTTAATTTTGTATTAACTTGACAATTTCAAACAATAATAGCTAGACATAATAAACAAGATACCGATCTTGAGATTTATCTACGTTTACTTTCAAGTCATTGCGTAAAGAAACAAACCATCCTGCTTTTCCCCATGATATTTCAACTCAGCACCTAGCCTTTCAAATAAATTCTTCCTAGATTACGTTACTGTAGAAATCAAGTGACGTGTTGTGGATAGTTAATTTTATTTTTCGGTCCTTTTAAGTTTCGTGCAGTGTTGGCCAATAGCTTTCTTAAGATTTTGAATGCTTGGTTGTCTTAAATACTCAACTTCTGACTTTTAAGTTTATACTTTTCTAGTTATTTATTTTGTTAGTCCAATATACTTCCAATCTCTTTAAGCAGATCGTAAAGAGCAATATTTTTTACTGTTTATGTAACATGTTTATAAGATCACCTAACCATCCTTGCAGATCTTATAAACATGCAACATGCATTGCTCACTTTTTGTTCGTAGCATAGCTTTTGTTCTTAGCCCACACTACACCATCTGCATTAATTGTGATACTTTTGGTAGTTCATAACTGAAATGACTGACCTAGTCTAAAAAGACTGAGTATTGACACAAAGAAAGACTAAGAAAGTGGATTTAGAGAAATTTCAGCCAATGTTCAGTCTTGTTTTTTAAGTCCTATATTTTTTGAAAAATTAAAAGTGAAATCATGAATACCTTTTTAATGATTAATTATTGTAATTCACACACTATTAAAATATATTGTAAAACAATTATTATGATCAAATTACATGTCTAGTGGTTTTTGAACATTTATGTAACTTTGAAAATATTGTTACTTAAACTTGTCTGCATTAAGATATATAAATAAGGTGGATATTCTCGTTATTAATTAGCATTTATTTAAAAAGTATTATTCTTATTATTTTATGTTTTATGCATGCAATTTTTAATAATAAAAGTAATGTTTACCATTTGTGTTTTCATAATCATTTCAAAGCCAACTTTTTTTTTTAAATCTGAGGTTCATGAAATTAAACACATAAAATAGTGGGATCATTGGTATACTGTTGGAGGTTGCAACAGATGCCATATTGATTTCAGAAGTGGTGCTTCAGAACTCTATCAAGCTTAATAAAAGTAAAAGTTGGGTGTAAGCTTATTAATTAAAGTGTAATAAGTGCTTTTTACAGTAACTGATGAAAATGTTAGTAGTTTGATATTTTTTTGCTGGATGTGTATTTACAGCACATATTTTGCTAAATTACTTTTGATCGATATATAAAAAGTTCTTAGTACCTATAAAAAATATAGCGAGATAGTTGTAATGTCAAATAAACATATTATAAAAGCGAGGTATCTTGCAAAATGGGAAAAAGATCAATTAAACCAACAAATAACATGTCCACTACAACACCCTGCGATGTAATGTGTAGCCTTAAGACCCTGTAAACAGTGGTTAAAGAGATATCAAGGTTTATTTGTTAGGAATTATTTTTATTTACAATTAGCCTAATAGAGTAAAATTGTTGTTCATACCTTGGTAAAAAAATTGCAGTAATAAAAATTGGTTGATTAAAAATTGATTGTATTATCTAATAAAATACAAGCCTATCAGTATATATACATATTGTTTGGCTCATTTAGCCAGCCACCAAATTTTAAGAATTAGAAAGTAAATTCTGCAGTGCAGAGCACCTGAGTCCGTGTATGTAAAAAACTAAACACTAAAATAAAAATTAGATCTCTCTTTATAGAGCTAAATCCAGGGTGCTAAGCCATTGCAGCCCAGCTTCACTTGAGCCGTGCAGACAGGACAATCCTTCGGGGAAAGCACTCAGTGTGTACTCTGCGACTATGTGCTCCATAGTTTGATACTCTGCTCCACAGTTGCATGACTGGTCTTGTGTCATTCCCTGTTTGTACTATCAGTGCCTCTCAGTTATTGAATAGGAACCAAACCGACAGTGACTATAACCTCGAATTTGAATATTAGGACTAAACTAACCATTGCTCACCCCCCCCTTTGGTATTTTATTAATTAAGCTGAAACAGGAGCCCACGTTCAATAAGGCACACGTGATCTCTTAGGTTCTCAGCCCAACTGAGCTCATTACCCACAGTTCAATGTGTTTTTATCTCTACTGGCATCTCTAAAGATGGTATCCTGCACACTATAGCGAATGGAATCATGATGTCTTTATCAATATGAAATAATTGTTATGATTTATTTGCATCCAATTGATGAAAGATAAAAAGCCAATCTCTGCAGAGAGGAAATAAGGGGAAACCTTTAAGTTTCAAGGGATAAAGTGTCATTTGGAAGCTCTTATATTCGGATATGTCTTTTGGGTATCAAGGAAGTACGAGGGTTTATAAATGGTCTCATGCTTATCTTATCCTACACGTTCGCTGCGGCATGTAACCAATCGGTTACAAAGGCGTTCCTTCGCGGGTGCGGATGTATCCGATCAGTTACATATGACAATGTCAAGATAATGCGACTGCTTTTCCTCTAGCGTTTGAGAAGGAAACACATATTGTGCATTAGAGTGTAGGTAAGGGTATTGAGCTTTTAGATTTCTTGTAATTAAAATATATTTTATAGGTTTTTAATTTTGCGCTATCGTTGGAGGAATGTAAATATAGTTCAGCGTGGGGGTTGAGTTTCGACATTTTATATGCCGCAGCGAACGTGTTAAGCTTTTCCAAGTTTTACAAACTAAGCTTTTCAGGCTGAATGCCAATCATTGGAAAGACACTGATTTTACACAAATATTGTTGTGTTGCGTTCCTGTTTTAAACAGATTTATTTTTTACAAGTGTAAATAAATTTAAATGCATATTAAAATTTGTTAAATATTTCACCTTTATAATTGAACAAAATCGAAAGAAGTTATAATAATGATGTTATTTTAGCAGAAGAATTCAAGAAAAGTATAAAATAAATAAATCACTTTTTAACATTCAACTTAGAGTTATGTAAAATGCCAATCACTGACCTTAATCCTAGTACTTAAACAATATTAGCAATATTGGAATTTAAACACCTTTTATTAGTATATTAAAACAAACCACAACTGTAAAGAAGCAAAAAAATCTTTTTAAATATTTTTGTACATTTGCCTATTTTTATTTTAAATAGTGGTATGCATATATGACTTATACCAACTTTAATATATTTCATTTTTATGTACTGTTGAACATAAGGTTTTTAGCATCGTGAACATGATTCTTGTTGGAGTTACATTATGAAAGAAGGAGCTTCCTCTCAGAAAATTTTTGGTCTCATGAAACATTGTAGTTTAGCTTTTTCAATGTATACTTAGGTGGTGTTAGAGTGTAGAAATAATACCTACAAACTTTAATTCATGTACTAGTTCCTGTGTCTTCATTTCATTAAATATTGATTGTCTGTTAGGGAAAATTGTGTTTTCATCATTCAATAAATATTAAGATTTATTATATGTTTTAATTTTTTTACCTACTCTCCCTATTGTGGCATGGTTATTATAGACACTAACCTAAATAAACTAGCTGGAATGGCCATATTTGAAAATTAAATTTTGTAAATGGTTGGTGGCAAGGACATAAATTTGGAGACAATAACAACAATAATAATTTGGAAAAGTATTTTTATAATTAAATATTTATAATTTTTATAACATGAACAGAGTTTCTATTTGTAGCTGTGTTTTCTCAAGTACATTAGGATTAAGATTTAGGTTGGAAATTCCTACTGAATCTCATTGTTACATATAGATATAAAATCTTACATCCTCCTCCACCCCCGATAAAAATATAGATATATATATATATATATATATATATATATTTTTTTTTTTTTTAACTCTGCCCGTCACCATGGGCCATTGGCCTGTGCGGTAATCTAAAAACAGCAAGGTACGGTTACGGCATTAGGTCACATAGGCTAGCTAGAGGTGACCGCTCATGTTTGTGCGCGTAATGTCGTCGCCCAGGATCGAACCGGGGACCGCTGGCTTATGAGGCCAGAGCTCTACCACTGAGCTGCCGCTAATATTACACCATGGTTGTCGGTGTTGTGATTATTAGTGAAGACGATAAGCAATTCAGTTTTATCACCTTTCTTTACTCAGTCTCAATAAATAATTATTAATTTTGCTTGTTTTAGCGAATTTCCCATAGGGAATAAGCTATTACCGTCGGTCTCATGGTAAGACCTAAGCCCGGGACCAAGTTACTTTTTCGTTTTGGGGTGACCAGATATCAAAAATAATAATCATTAAAATTTATATACATATATGTATATATATGTATATATACGTGTATATATGTATGTATGTGTCCCTAGACACGATAACTCTTGTAAAAATGGTCCGATTGACACCAAATTTGGTAGAGATGTGTAATCCTACGTTTATTTGGATGAGTTCGTATACCAGACGTATCGACCTACCGGAAGGGGTAGTTTTGAGAGGTTTTGTACCCCAAAAATGGGTTTTTTGCATTTTTCACATGTAATTTTTTAAAATTTAAAATTTTTATTTTCACCACTGGATTTAGCTCAAAAAAAACACACAATTTAGTATTTTAAAGGTTTGCTCTATCTCCATTGGTTACCGAGATATTAAAAGTTTAAAGTTGTTTTTGTATATACAAAGAGGAAACTTCCAAAATGTTGGGTACTATACGTACTTTAGAGAGTACTATTAAAATACTGGAAAAAGAAAAAAATGTAGTCCAACATAAAGAGTTAAATCAAACATGGAAATCTAGTTGTCTAAGTTGCTTTCCTTCTCTAAGTAAAAACAAGAACCATGAAAACTCCTCTGTTACCTATGAATGGCAACGAGTAAATCCATCCTCTTCCCGTAAGCATCCAAGCATATGTAAAGAAATAATTGGACCTGATTTTACGTCTAAGAACCCCTTTGAAGTGTTACAAAATACTTCAGCAGCCAAGATGACTGAAGAAGAAGACTTAATCCTAAATCATAACACAGAAAAAGCTTCAAAGGTAAATCTACAGTCTTGTGTCAGAAAAGGAAAGAATAATAAATCAGCCCGGTATGAAAAAAATGTTAATTTTGAAAGAGGTAACATCACAAAGAAACGAAAGATGCTCTTATGTGCAGATAGCCATGGCCGTAATTTAGCTTTCCATCTGAATAAAAGCTCAACCTTATTTGACGCAGTTGGTTTTGTGAGGCCCGGTGGCCTGGCAGAGCAGGTACTTAATTTTGAGAACATTGACGGAGAAAAACTAAAAACTGAGGATGTACTTGTCATAGCATGTGGGTCCAATAATGTTGCATGTAATGACGCGAGGAAAGCCCTCAACTCAATTGACAATGCTGTTCAAAAATACAGCAACACTAATATAATCATAGTTGATTTACCTATTAGATATGATTTAAAAGACTGGTCCTGTGTAAATAAAGAAATTAGGAAAACCAATGCGTCACTGTAAGCCTTGTGTAACAAGTTTCCTCACGTATCACTAGTAAGGTCTAGTATAGCAGATAGAAATCTACACACCCGGCATGGTATGCACTTAAATGAAATGGGGAAGAAATGGCTTGCGAGGAGAATTTATGAGGCATCGGTTGGTAGAGGTGTTCTGGAAGTTTCTGCTGCCCAGAACACCCTCAATGGACAGTTTCCGTTTCCAGAGTCACAGTCATCTTCAGCCAGAGATCCCAGTGCGGTCGAACAGCAAATGGCAGATACGGAGCGTGATTCCAGCACTGACATCTGTGATTTGGACTCTACTTTACGTTACGAGCTATCTGAAGAGATGGAGAAGAAGATCGAGACGCCTTCGGAAAACGACTCTCCACTACAGCCAGCTTCACCGCCTTAACTGATTTATCATCAAAACCCCATTCATTTTCGATATATTTTTTAAATGTACAGTCTATTAGAAATAAAAAAGATATGTTGGATCTGTGGTTAGATAAGCATGACTGTGATATTTTAGCTTTAAGTGAACATTGGCTAAATCCTCTTGAATCCTCACTATATATTCCATCTGGGTTTATAGTTGCAAGTATGTTTTGTCGAAAACCACCGTTTGTGAATGGGGGGAGTTGTATTTATGTTAAGCTAGGAGTAGATTATACTGTTTTAAATTTTGACGAATTTTGTAGTAACTTTGTGTTTGAAGTAACAGGTATAATTCTTTCTCACACAAACATTATTGTTGTAGCGAACCCCTAGCTCCAATGTATATTGTTTTTTAAATTCTTTAGAAGCATTTCTGACCTATTTAAGTACCAAATATGTTAATTTAAGGGTTATTTTAACAGGAGACTACAATGTGAACATTAGGGAAAACAAGGCTGAAACAGAATCCTTTTTGAATTTGTTAAGATCATTTAATTTATACTGCTTGCATAAAGAAAAGACAAGAGGAGAATCCTGCTTGGATAATATTATTACAAATCTAAACAAGGATAAGATCAAATGTCAAGTTATTCATCCTCATATTTCAGATCATGCAGGAGTTTTTGCAACTTTCTATGACTGGAGCCTCTCTCATGTTTCGGTTGACAATAGAATGCTGACAAAAAAAATAAGATCGATGTCACCTCAAGCTATCCAGAATCTTAAAGATAAACTGTATCACTTAAATTGGGGAAATTTATATCTTTTTTCAGAAGTAGATTGTGCTTTTGATTATTTTATCAGTAGGCTGTCAAATGTGTTTGAAGAATGTTGTAGATTTAAAGAGGTTAAAGTAAAGAAAAATAAAAGGGCAAATGTGAAATGGTTTACACCCGAATTAAAAACTATGAGAGATAATATACTGGTTTTGTATGATAGGTATAAGTTAAACAGAGGTACAGAAAATGAATGTGAATCCAAAGATTGTTACTTTAAGGCAAAAATATTGTATAAGGAAAAAATTAAGCAAGAAAAGAATAGGGCAAATGAGAAATACATATTAAATTCTAGCAACAAGTGTAAGGCTGCATGGACTATAATTAAGGGTGAAGCTAAATGTAAACATTATGGTAGTAATAGTGAAATAGTTGTAAGCTGTGATGATTTTAATAATTATTTTGTTGATTCTGCTTATGAAATGAAAAGTAGTAGGTTAGATAGTTTTAATTGTGCAGAAGGGTTTGTGAATGACTTTTTGTCAAGTAAGGTTAATGGTTGTAGAATATTTAGGTCAAGTAAAATAAAAGAAAGCGATATTATTAAATGTGTGTCCAAGCTCAGCAATTCAAATAGCGAGGACTTCTATGGTTTGTCAAACAAAATTTTTAAAGAGATTATAGAGACCATAGTAGGGCCAATTGTCTTTCTTTTTAATTTAATGTTGAGTAAGGGTGTATACCCAAGAGCTTTGAAGATATCCAAAGTTATACCTGTTTATAAGAAAGGGGAAAAATCCAATCCTGCCAGCTATCGCCCTATTTCTTTAGTTCCAATATTAAGTAAAATCTTTGAATCTTGTTTTAAAGAACAATTGTATAATTTTTTCATTCAAAACAATCTTCTCTGTAAGGAACAGTTTGGTTTTCTACCTGGGCGTGATACCATTAAAGCAGTGGAAACAATTGTAGAAAATGTCTTAGATAATTTTGAAAAAAAACTGGTATCCTCTGTAACATTATTGGACCTCACGAAAGCTTTTGATTGTATCTCACATAAGCTATTGATAAGTAAATTAAGACATTATGGTATCCAGAATAATGAATTGAAGTTGTTGGCATCTTATCTGAGCGATAGAAAGCAGATGGTAGTTCAGGGGCAGCTCAAATCTGATTTCAAATGTACAAAAGTAGGAGTTCCTCAGGGTTCAGTACTTGGTCCCTTTTTGTTCATTGTTGCTATCAATGACTTTGCTTTTAGTATTCCCTGTAGTTCAGTGCTTTATGCAGATGACACTACCTTGTTCAACTGCAGCGAAGACATTGAAAACCTAATTTTAGAAAAAGAAAATTGTACTGACTTAGCTTCTCGATGGTTCCAAGATAATGAGTTGTTGGTGAATCAAAGTAAGACTGAAAGTTTAATTTTTTCTTTAAACCAAGACATTGTTAGCAACAAAAGTAATGTAAAACTATTAGGATTACACTTAGATAGTAAATTAAGCTGGGAATTTCATGTTAATAATTTGTGCACAAAGTTGGCTCGAGTTACTTATCTTTTGCGTAAATTGAAGGGCTGTGTAAATTGTGATATGTTGATAACTGCTTATTACGCATTTTTTCATTCACACTTGAGATATGGAATTACCCTTTGGGGCAATAGTAGCAATTCAAAAAAGGCATTTATCTGGCAGAAAAAAGCCCTTAGGATTATAAAGAATGTTCCAGATAGAGAAAGTTGTTCGCCAATATTTAGAGAATTCAAAATCATGACATTACCTTCTCTCTACATTTATTGTTGTTTAGTTGATGTAAAACAATCTCTAAATAAATTTGTAACGAGACAGAACATACACGCCCACTTTACCAGAAAAAAATATTTTTTAGAACTGCCATCCATTAGATTAGAGAAAAGTAGAAGCAGTCACTTGTTTATGAAACTTAAGTTATTTAACAAATTGCCTGAAAAAGCTTGGGAAGTAAATTTAAAAAGGTTTAAAGTTGTTTTAGAAAAATGGCTCAAAGAAAAAGTGTTTTACAATGTAGAGGAGTATTTGATCTGTGATACTAGTTCTTTAATATTTTAGCCTTGTTATAAAGTATTTATTGTTGTTTATTTATTGTTTTTCTTTTTTAGATTTTATGTTTAGTTATCCAACTTGTATGCAATAACTTATGTACAACGACTGAATGACTAGCTTTAAACATTTTTACTGTGACTTTGTCAATTGCATATGTGCTTAAAGACAATAAAACTCTTGATTCTTGATTCTTGTGCTTATCATGGCAGCAAAGCTGCATACTCTTTTCCCATGTTAGGCCTAATCATAAGGAAAATAGTCAAACTCCTTTATTTATGGACAGATATAGATGAAATTTAGTATATGGCTTCATATGGTCTAAATAATTTTTTTATGCAAAAAACTTACTTTTAGTGTTCACCATGGCAGCATAACTGCATGCTCTTCCCCTATATATATCATAAGGAGAATAGACATTTCTCTCTATTTATGAGCACGTAATGAAATTTTGTTTTCAGGTTTATCTGGTAAAAATTAATATTACTGATTTGGAAATTCGCTGAGTACGCAGATCTGCTGCGACGGGGAGTATTTATGATATCCCAATGAGCATAAAAATTGTTGGAAACTGTTTTAAAATTGTTTTAATACAATTTCAAAATATTTTGATATAAGTTTGGTATTAAAACAACTTTAATACAAGTTTTAAATCATTTTAAAATTGTTTTAAAACAAATATTATAAACTCATATCAATACAAGTTTTAATGACAGTTTAAACACTTTTAAAATTGTTTTAATACAAGTTTATAAACTCATATCAATACAAGTTTTAATAACAGTTTAAACACTTTTAAAATTGTTTTAATACAAGTTTATAAACTTATATCAATACAAGTTTTAATAACAGTTTAAACACTTAAAATTATTTTAAAATAATTTTGATATCAGTTATTAAAACTTGTTTTAATAAAAGTTTTCATACGAGCATTAAAATTGTTGGAAAAAGTTATTATAATAACAGTTTGCAAGAATATTGAAATTGAATTGAAACGATTTTAATATTAGTTTTATTTGCTTATTAATAAAAGTTTTAAAAACAGTTTAAAAAATTTTGTTAGGAAATTTTTATATCAGTTTTTCAATTGTTTTAATAACAGTTTTGGAACTCATATAAAATTATCGAACAACAATTTTAAAACTGTTATCAATATAAGCAAATAATTTGCAGCAGACCTGCGTATTCAGCGAATTTCCAACAGAAATTTGGTATTTTTTCTATTTTCCCATAAAAACCATGGATTGAGTACGTACCCACATAGCACACGTTGTCAATTTGACGTCAAAAATTGATCAAAGTCGTCAAATTGATGTCAAAGTAAAATATTAGATCAAGTATTGACGTCAAAATGATGTAAAAATTTTGCATTCTTAAATTTAAAAAGTAATGTAATAAATGAAAAAAAAATCTTTAAGTCTTTTACAACAAGAGAACATTGTTATTTGTTTAAAACAATTGAACTCGTTAAAAACTTGACATCATTTTGATGTAAAAATTATGTAAAGTATTTGATCACACAGTCAAAAGTTTTACATCAATTTAGATAATTGCAATTTGTTAAACATTTACACATGAAACTAACATGTAAGGGAACTCTAGTTTAAGACCTATTTGGGAAGACATAAAAATATATAGGCCAAGGGAAATGCGTTTAAGTTGATCTAAGCAAAGAAACTTGGGTATCAACTGGCCAAGTAGTGTAACAATTATCGTGTGAAGCGGAGAGCAGCTTGGCGTAGTTGGTAGGGTTACGGCTTGGGAACCTAAAGGTCATGAGTTCAAATCCTGCCAGCAGCAGAAACTTTTTGCTGCTTTAAATTGTTTTGATAACAGTTTTAAAATGTTTTGATAACAGTTTTTAAATTGTTTTTATAACAGTTTTAAACTGTTTTAATAGAAGTTTTAAAATTGTTTTAATACAAGTTTAAACAATTTTAAAATTGTTTTAATAGAGTTTTGAACAATTTTTAACTCGTATTAATACGAAAACGTTGTTGACTGTACTTATATTGATAACAGTTTTAATACGAGTTTGAAACTTATTTTAAAACAGTTTTAAACCCATTTTTTTGCTCATTGGGATGTTTTTACAGCACCATGAACCACCTAGAATCATTCATGAAAATGATCTGTTAAGTATATATTAACTAGTCTTGGCAAGGTCTTGAAAAAGTCTGGAATTAATTTTGACTATGCAAACACGTCTTGTAATTGGGATAAAATATCGATGAAACTCATAGGCATAGTGTGACAAAAAATTTTGGGACTGAACAAATCAGTACTACGAAGTGTTATCAGTGCTAATTTTGAAAAATTCTTATACAAAAAAAGTTGGGGGGCACATAGCCCCCCTCCCCAGTGCCCCCATGGCGCTACGCCTATAATGGAACTTTGTTTAGAGTCATCTTCACCTTCACCTTTGGGCCAGTAGCCCATTGTTGCACAGTCGGCAATGTTAACCATGCGGCTTTTAATGCAAAACATGGTACTTTATTCCCCTGTTTCGGATGCCGTTTTTGAACCGATTTTCTTTAAACTTGGTAAGTGTTTAGTCAAATAGTTATATTAGCCCCTCATACCTCAAAATTTTTAAATTTAACACATATTACTAAGGAAAATCGATTTACTTTGCAACTTTACAGAGAGTAATAGTTGTTAAATTTTCAAAATTCTGAGGTATGAGGGGCCTTATATAACTATTCAACTAAACATTTACTAAGCCTCTATAACTTAGTCTAAATTGGACCTAAGTGTGTTAAATAAAACTTCTTGAAAGGCTGGTGTGTTGATTATACATACAAAGGACTTCTTAGTTTAAAGCGCTTGATTACCAAAACAATAATCAAAATACTTAATTAAAAAAATATTGGCTAGTAAGCAATAGTAAATTACTAAAATTTACTGTAACAAATGGTTATACATACAATTATAAAGGACTTGGTCTAAAGCCCTTGATTACTAAAATAAATAAACAAAATACTCGATTTTAAAAAATTAAAAAATATCGGCTAATTAGTAATTATCGTAATTACTTGACAATTATGAACTCGCTGTGGAGCGGAGTTCCAGACAATGACTCACATAGTCAATGAGTGCCTTTTGAGTGCTTTCCCCGAAGGATTGATTGGGCTGCATTGTGCAAGTGAAGCTGGGCTGCAATGGCTTAGCGCCCTGGATTTAGCTTTAAGTTTTTAATGTTTTGACACAGGTGCTAAGCACCTCAGAGAATGTTTTATATTTTTCTGAAGTTGGTGGCTGGCTATTAATGCCATACGAAATATATATATATATATACTTGACAATTTATTGATATAACTTTAAAAACATCGTATAATTTATACATACATACGGACGCATACTTCTTATATAGGGCACAAACTGATATAATATTAGTTGAGGATGAAACTGTCATTCCCCAACACAAACTATTTATAACAAGCACAAATTACTTATGTAGATCACATACTATTTTTAATAGTCAGCTATATGTAAACTTAGGATCTGAAATGCATCTGCGAACGTGGAAACACGAGGAATGCACTGCACACACCCAACGTGACCCATTATACAGGGTTTCTACGGTCAGGGAATTGAAATCTGCGATCAGGGAAACAGACTAAGTCAGGGAACCCAGAGCTAAAACTTATTTTACTATAACACGATTCTACAAATGGAGGACGAGGAAATAAATATGATTAAGAGTTTGTAGACAATAAGATCTAACTATTTTTGTCCTTAAATAAACTCATATTATGCAAGGTTATACAATTATTCTTCAGTTGGCGTCTAAATTAATGCAAAGAAACAATTGAAAAATATTCTTAATGTTTTATAAAAACAGGGTGTTAAAAATCTGGGTGTCACAAGTTCGAATCTCGGAAATTTCAAATACAAGCATGTGTAATATGAATAACTTTTTGGAAGGGCTATTTAATAGAAAAATTGTGTTGAAAACAGAATTTATTTATCTCCATCAATTTAAAAATGGTGGCCATTTTTGTGTTCGAAATCCCATTTTAGGGAATTTCTTGTAATCCTTTCATTATTTGTCATTTAAATGACTTCTCATTAAAAATACTAGGTAAGTAAAATCAAGTAAGCTTTACAGGTGGTATAGCACAAGACCAGCGTTATTGAAAACTAAAATTTTTGTAATGCGAAAATTGTTGAAAACTGACATATATATATATATATATATATCGTATGGCTCATTCAGCCAGCCACCATGGTTTAAGAATAATAAAAAATTCTGCGGTGCAGAGCACCTGAGTCAGTATAAGTAAAAATCTAAACACTAAAATAAAAAAAAAATAAAAATTAGATCTCTCTTTATAGAGCTAAATCCAGGGCGCTAAGCATTTGCAGCCCAGCTTCACTTGAGCTATGCAGACCGGCCAATCCTTCGGGGAAGGCACTCAGTGGGCACTCTTCGACTATGTGTTCCATAGTTTGATACTCTGCTCCGCAGTCGCATGACTGGTCTTGTGTCATTCCCCATTTGTGCTTCCAATAATTACATCTCCCCACTCCAGACTGTTACAACTGACATATGTAACTTACGGTAAAAGCTTAAACGAAATACTTGGCACTGAAGACCTTGAAATATACTCAGTACTGATTTTTTTCCTTTACGCAATCAAAAGAAAATTATAAAATAGATAGAACAGACACGAGACACACACACTTTTGTCACATAAATGTTATTCCAATCCTGGGTGCTTCTTTCCGTGGCCTACCTTTTTCGGGTTAGGACATTGCCTGATCGGCCCCAGGCAGAGAAGATGATCCAAATACCCACACATCCTATATTTCCGTCACACCCAATATAGTCCTTAGAACTTTCCTTCTATCAAATAATACAAAATCACATTAAAGTGCACATAAATGTCTGTAACTATAGTAAGATGCACGAAAATAGTCCGATGGAAATTTAAACAGCTGTGTCTTCCCTCACCCCCTCAAGCCCTGCAATGTTGTCATTTTTGTTATGTTTACCATGTGTAATACAGTATAAAAATGTGTTTTAGAATAATTCTGGCAACAATGCATTGACTCTCATCAGACTATTTTCGTGAATCCGTTAGTGTACATAGTCAATGATCCAACTAATAACAATCTAATTAACTGTTTCTTATCTGTGTTTATAGAATCCACGAAACCAACTAACAATCAAAAGGACAACCACTTAATAACTGGCAAACAAAACCAAAGTGACATCGAAGCTTCATGGTTTAATACCAGGCCGCCAAATTTTGGCAAGAAAAAAAAAGAAGTAGTCGCATAAACAAAGTTCCTAAGTCGGAGGTTAACGCTAATTGTCAAATAGGCGAATAAAAAAGTTAATTCGTGGAGTAAAATTTTAACTGTAAGTAGATTGTTTTTTTCTTGACAATAACAACTTTTGGTAGGCAAAGCCTTTTAGGATCACTTCAGTTTGTAATTCATTACTTATACATGTTGCGTATCAACATTATAGTTCACCAATTCATAACATTTTGGATTTTAGTGAGTAGTAGGCCTAGGCCTACACTAAAAGTAGTTAGTCCTTAAAAAGCAGTATACCATCATGAATTAAGTTACAGAAGAAGAAGAATACCATAAAAGGCTATGTTTATATCATTCCTGTAACTTTCATACTATTATTTACTTTTTAACACGTTCACTGCTGAATATACCGCATAAGTGATTAGCATATGCTAAAATTATTTTTTTATGTTTTTACTCAGCATTGGATGTCTTTTGATGGAAAACAGTGCAGAAACGCCATTTGGAGCATTAAAAATGGCATTTACGGCCTTTTATTTTCGCGGTCACGATCGTGTACGCCCGCATCTGGCGACGCCGTTTTGCCGAACGGCGCACTTTTATTGTTCAAATATGTAAAAAAACTCACTTAACTTATATAAATCAAAAACATATTTATATAATTTTACATGATAAAAATACTACACTAACATAAAAATATACTATTTACAACCCCGCCAGCCCACCCTGATGTCTTTCGTTCAGTATGCCAAAAATCACAAAATCGGGGTCCTCATCCTCTGACTCGCCGTCGGTCTCGTAGGGTAGCTCATCCAGATCTTGTTCTTGGGGGTTATTTTAATCGTCCGAATCATATTCTTGCACTAAACCACTAGGACTGGGAAATAGATCCATTTTTATAACCTAACAAAACACTATTTACTATTTACAAATATACAATGTTTACAGTACACGAACATATGTTTCCATAGAAACGCGCTAATTAAAAACTAACACCGCCATAAATGAAAGAAAAGTACCTCCCCACGAGCGCGATAGCAACCACTTACATCGGGAAAGTGCTGGCAGCACACTGACGTATCTAAGCAACAATGAAATTGCGGCAACGATCGTGTACGCGCGCACCCGGGTAATGGCGGGCGCGGCAACGATCGTTGCCGCGCGCACAGAACGTGTTAAAGAAACTCAGAAGTGCTAATTATTGACAAAATTGTGAATCTGCCCATAGTTAACCAAACCAATAACTGTACAGTTATATTCATATAGTACTTATTTAATACATTAAGGGGTTTTTGTGTTGAGAACTCCTCCTACAATTTTCAACCGATATTCAAGTTTTTTGTGTCCTTGGATAGGGCTTGGTCTGTAGGTAGTTGTTTCCACCACAAATTGATGAAAATCTGACATAAAATAAGGGTGCTATACATAAATTAAATTTTAAAATTTCCCATTAGAATAGCATTGGGTTTGGGGCGAAACTTCGTTATCCGTCTCCACCGTTATTATCGATGTGGAAATTTCGATGTTGCCATTGAAATTGAGCGATGAAAACAATCGAATCAACAACGATACTGAGAAAAGATATGTATCATAATAATAATCTAACCTAACAGCGTAACCATAAACCTCCGTCACTTTAATTTACAGCGATGTTTATAACAACAAAATCAATGGTGTTTGGAAACATTTGAAATGCATATTCCCTCAATACAACAGCAAAAAAAAAAACCTTTCTGATTTGTATTTGGCAGCATTTGTGTGAAGCCATTTGGATCTAACGAAGTCTGCTTCTTCTCACAATTCTAATTTAGATACAGCTATCAGCTACAGCCACACAACAAACTTGGTTAGTTTATTTTGTGTTGTTCTTTGTTACAGGTTACATTAGCTACAATTTTTACTTTTTTCAGTTACTTGTTTGAATATATACGGTATTCGTTTTATTGTCAAGAAGGTTTATTTCATTATATTAGAACGAGAAACTAAATCAGGTGAAAATCGTAATCGTGTCGTGTAATTGTATCATCGATATAATAGCAATATTATCGCAATATCGAAATTTCCACATCGATAATAACGGTGGAGACGGATAACGAAGTTTCGCCGGGTTTGGGTTGAAAATTTTAAACATCTGTTAAAACCCTCCAATTGGCAAAGGGACTATAATAGTCGCGGTAGTTGGTGTCTGTAGTGGCAGAGACTATAATAGTCGCGTTTTGTAAGGTTTTCTTTAATTCAAAATAAACAGCTAAAACCGATTACAGTACACTCTCGTTCATCGGAACTAATGTGGCGGACGGCCGGTTCGGATGTCAAAAAATTCCGATGAAGCGGAGTTGGTCATGAGTCATCATTTCCGCCCGTACGGTGAACTATCGTGATTGTATTCACTCTTGTTTTAAAGATAACACAAGAGGTTTTATGAAAATAAGGCACTCAAACTTTGAACATGGTAACAATGAACAGATAGGAATAAAAACAACGCAGGAAATAAAGATCCAAAATCTATAATTTCATATTCCATATTCATATTCCACTCATCAACTCAGCAGTCAACTGACGTCCACGTAACACAGGTGCTGTCACTGCAGTCGCGCCGCGAGACAGACTGAATGACAGTTTGGGAAGCGGTCGAACCGGATGTTCACTTCCTACCCCTTCCTCTTTCTATTTTTGTGCAAATACTCCACGGCCTCGTAAATCACATCGATGGGTACAGATTATGGGAAACGCCTGATGACGTTTGATGCAAAATGTGATACTTCCCTGTTGTGCGGATAAAACGAATGAAAATTGAAGGCGCTAAAACGGAAAAATTATTTATTTCATAAGAAAAAAAATTAATAATATCCAGATTTTCAGTTCCGATGAAGCGGAGTTCCGATGTCACCGAGTCCGATGAACGAGAGTGTACTGTACTAAATTGGATAATTTATATACCAACTGAAAGACGAGTTTCCAAACTTTTATTCTATTACCTAAATGAACTTTAGAACACCAACGTATTATTGTAATTTTGGTTATTGAGATTCTCTGATATATGAGTGAGTGGTATTTGACAAATGTAGTAGATTTGCGTACAACACGCCCATGGCAGTAAACCTACATCCTTTTTCTTATGGTGTCCATTGGAGAAACAATTCCGATTGAAATTCACTGATTACGCGGGTCTGTTGCGACAGGGGTATTGAATAACATCGTCATCGCATCAACGGTGCGTACAACAACCTTGCAAGGGGCGTAAAATGCATAAAAGATAGGGATTTTGTGACTAAAGATGGGTTGTGAATGACCTGAAACCAATCACAAGTAGTGAAAATTTACATCTTTAAAATAAAAAAAAAAAAAAAAAAAAAAAAAAAAAAAAAACAATTTTGGTAGCCCTAACTGTGTGAATATTCTTGAATGTTCTCTGGGGTGGTAGGCCTAATCAAGAGGATTTTTATTTTCTAAAAATAGGCTTAGCTTACCATATTTTTGTGTTAAAAAACGTACTGAAAGATGTAAAGTTTGAAGCTTAACACTTACTGTAACAGCAATATGAGTTAGGCAGGGCCGCCTTTGGTGGCCGGAGGGGGGAGGGGGGGGCAGAAGGGGCAGATTGCCCTGGGCCTCAAGAGACAGGTGCCTAATTTTTTGAAGCCAGCAAAATTTTACTGCTGCATTACCTATGTAGTGACACCATATATGTATTTTCCCAACGGAACTCTGTCCCGGGCCCCAAAAATTCTGTTGGCGGCCCTGGGTAAGAACATCTAGTTGTACTGGAATAATTAAAATGAATTATTTTTGTTATGTACTGGGGCAAGCCAGCTTAATTGTACTATCCTAATTAAAATACAAAAATATTTGGGACTAATCACAGTAAACGTATTTTAAAATAATATGACGTAAAAACTCATTAAATTACAAGTAATTGAAAACAAAGTATTGCCTTTGTAAGAAAAGTGAGAGTTATTTATTTATTTATTTTTATTAAGAGTATTTTAGTTGTTTTTAAAACCATTACAAAGTAGGATCTAATTTTTTCTAATGTGACAGTCCCTAATGCTAAAGTTTACATTTATTCTTCAAATAGACGCTTACGGGAGGTACGAGCGTACTCCTAGTTTTATCGGGTACGTATGTTCCAAACTTACACATGTTATTCCATCTAAATAAAGGGTATATCATCTTTATACTGTATATTCAGTTTTACCATCACAGCAGAGGAAAACATTTTTTATATATAATTTCATATTTAATGAAATTTTTTAGCATGTTATTCCATCTAAATTAAGGGTATATCATCTTTATACTGTACTAGCTGTCAAAGCCGTAGCCAGAAAAAAATTTTGGGGGGGGGGGGGTTTGAGTTCCGTGTAAAACTTTCATTTTAAGACAAATTATTAATATGGTATAATATAATGTTAAAGCATGATTTTTGACGTTTTAAATATTTAAATAGTAGCCTACTTATATAATTACAATAAAAATTACTATTAGCATCAAAGAAAATACAGCATTAATCGTCATATGAACTAAATTCTTTTTGCTAGTAACTTTAAAAAAAAAAAATAAATAAAACATATGATTAAAAGTCGCTAAATGTCAATATATAACAACAACATTTCTAAAACTGATAATTTTTCAACACAATAAATACCAGAATAGCCTAACTATATCACTTGTTATCAGCATATTTCCACTCTTCCTCAGTCTATAATAAATACCAGGAGCCCGAGAATTTGCTCGGGAAACATAATTCTTCATAGTAATATCAGTAACAGACAGTGGCCCTTAAATGCCAAGTGCAAACATGCCTGTTTCTAATCAAGACGAGCTCGTTCGCTCCACTCCTTGACTTTTAGACTGTTTTTAAGTAGGCCTACATGTGCTGCACTTTAATATACTGGTATATTTGTTGAACCACATGTTGAATCCGTAACACAAGGACTATATTTCTATGGTTAACAGTTGATTTATTTAATTTTTAATTCGTTTGTTTTAAAATGAATTACAATCCCAAAAATTGCAAAGTTGTTTTATCCTTTCACCTAAATTTTATTCATTTATAATCACCAATATAAAGTGTGATAAAAAAAACGTAAATTGTATTTATTATAGTAGCATTCAGTACTATAATTTACGAGTAACTAGCTACCGTTCAAATTCAAAACCGCATCATTTTTATACTAGAACTCACGGTCTGCACTTTGAGTCAGCTGTTTTCATTATTTCTTTGTTTAGATATTTTACTCAGTAAGATCAATGTTAAGTGTTAAAATTTAAATTAAAGATTATGATGAAATAGGAGTTTTTCCGGCATTGAGACCTGAAATATATTATTTTTATCTCAGAACTAAATAAGTTATTTGCAGATTTTTGGAAAATCGTTAAAATCCCTTTTTGAGATCTGTGTGCACACAGTGTGTCCATACACAGTTACAAATATACTTACTCGTATCAGATCAGAGTAACTTATAAGTTAGTTGGTTTATAAAGAAATAAACTAAGGTAGTTTATATTGTTCCGTCTCTCCTGTGAATTTGCATCGTAGGCCTACATCAGTGCTAAGCCGCTCAGACGGCTTTGACCACAAGAAAAAATTACAATAGGAAATATTGGCTTGTCTTCGTCTTGCCTAGTCTGCTGGTCATATAAATTTTAAATCGAGACTGTTGATGCAGGGGCAGACATATTAAAATATATTTTCACTGTTTTTGTTTTGTTTTACCTACCTGACTGCGAGCATCAATTTCAATTAAACAGACGACACAAAGCCTGATGAAGACTAACTCAAAGTTCACTATGTAAAACTAAACCGCACAGAACACGCACGATCGGCACGCGTTCTGATGAAGGAATTGACATGCTAAGGTTATGTCAAATTCCCGCTCATTCGTTGTTACACTCCCCCATGATCCGCGATCATCCCCATTTTGGCGAGCACACAGCTGACCAACTACGACTTCCGTTATGACTTGAACACTGTAATTAAACAAATAAGTATTTTTTACTTTGTTTTTAAGTTTGTTCCTTGCCATTATTTAATTTTCAAACAGCGTTTTTATGAAAAAACTAGCAGTTACCCGGCGCGCGTTGCTGCGCTCAAATTAAGTTGTTTACATAAATGAAGCTATTTTAATACTTATAACAAAAAAAAAGATAAGTTAAGTTTTAAGTTTTTTGATGTAACAAAAAAAGTCAATGGCATAGAAAGTAAGTATATTAATATTACTGTAAGGCCAAAGGATAAACAGGCATTTTGCAAATTTAAACCCAGAATAGTCAAAGTTTGCCTTGTATCTTATTGATCGTAATTGCAAATGCAAGAGCACCTATGAGCAAAGAGGCACGTCCATGTCAAATTTCAACCCCGGAGGCCCTAAATTAATTTTAAAGTCCAGTGGAGCACAGCCCTACTAAAAAATATATTTGCAAAACCATTCTTTGTGAGTACCTATGAGCAAAGAGGCATGTCCAAGTAAAATTTCAACCATGGTGGCCCTAAAGTAATTTAAAGTCCAGTGGGGCGCTGCCCTAAAGAGCTTAAAAATTATATTTGCAAAACCGTTTCTTAGAGAGTAGCTATGAACAAAAATAATCGTACATCAAATTTCAACCCCGGTGGCCCTAAAGTAATTTTAAAGTCCAGTGGGGCGGAGCTCTAAAGATCTCAAAAAAACTATTTTTGCAAAACTGTTTCTTAGTAAGCACCTAAGAGTAAAGAGAATCGTATGTCAAATTTCAACCCCAGTGGCCCTAAAGTAATTTCGAAGCCCAGTGGGGCGGAGCCCTAAAGAACTTCATAAACTATATTTGCAAAATCGTTTCTTAGTGAGTACCTATGATGGGTAAAGAGCATCGTCCATCAAATTTCAACCCCGGTGGCCCTAAAGTAATTTTGAAGTCCAGTGGGGTGGAGCCCCAAAGAGCTGAACACGTTCGCTACCACAATGTTAAAAAAAAATCGTAACCACAGCCCGTCGCCGCAATTTTGCGGCGGGCGAGTTCTACTGAGAGCCCACCGCCGCATATCTGCGGCGGCTGGGCTCATTAAAATAGACTGCCGCCGCATATCTGCGGCGATGGTTCCATGATACTAAATACGAAATTTCTTCAGTGCGGTCTATTTTAATGGTCAGGCAGTTTAGGCACTTTCTACGGGATAGTCCGCCGCATATGTGCGGCGCTTGGCCTGTGGCTAAAACGATCACTGACGTCACTAAAATGTTTTATGTTCATTTTTATTTTAATGTATTTTTTAAAGTAACATTTTTTAACGTATTTGATATATCTTTACACAAATATTCATCAAATCTCTTATATGACACATTGAAAAAAATTTATTGTGTAAGAAAAATGTATAAACATTTGCATTTTGTAAACTTGTAAAACATCATAATTATACTACGTAAATGAATTGTAAACAACTCTTTTTGTAAACTAAATATTTCAATACAATGTTTTTATGTATAAGCCATATTTTATTTTTCGCTTTTCAAAGGTTATGACTAAAAATAAGGTTATATTAGTGCCGACGCTAACATGCGTCACTTAGTTTCTGACCATGCGCCGCAAATGTGCGGCGCTCCAAAAATTACCAAAAATGAAAAGAAAATTGTATATATTTTTTTATTTAATGAAATTAAGATATTTTGAAAACTAATTTTAGACGGTTTCTATTCGTGGTCTGTGGCATAAGTCACAACCACTAGGGCCGGTCTACAGGGAAGTCCATGATTATTTTGGTGGGCTGTGGGATTGGCCTGACCGCCGCATATATGCGGCGGCTGGTAGCGAACGTGTTAAAAAACTATATTTGCAAAACCGTTTCCTAGTGAGTATCTATGAGCAAAGAGAATCGTCCATGTCAAATTTCAACCCCGTAGGCTCTACAGCCATTTTGAAGTCATGTGGGGCGGAGCCCTAAAGAACATTAAAAAACTACATTTGCAAAACTGTTTCATAGTGAACACCTATTAGCTCTTTCGTGGGAAGTTATATACATAGGAAGTTATTAACGGAACGTTTACGTTAAATTTCAACCCGTATGATCTGTGGTAGTTTTGAAACTTTGTGGGAAGGAGTCCTAAAGGAAATTTGCAAAATTGTTTCTTATTGATCACCTATGAGCAAAGAGGAATGTCCATGTCAAATTTAAAAGATGTTGGCCCTTGATTAATTTTGAAGTCAGGTGGGGTGGAGCCCTAGAGAACTTAAAAAACTATATTTACAAAACCATTTCTTAGTGAAAACCTGTTAGCAAAACAGAACAAATGTCAAATATTGACCCCGGAGGCTCTAAAGTAATTTTGAAGTCCTGTGGGGCGGAGCCCTAAAGAATTTCGAAAACTATATTTGCAAAACCGTTTCTTAGGGAGCACCCATGAGCAAAAAGAAACGTCCATTTCAATTTTCAATTCCGGAGGCCCTAAAGTAATTCTAAAGTCCAGTGGGCGGAGCCCTAAAGTGCTTCAAAAACTATATTTGCAAAACAGTTTCTTAATGAGTATCTATGAGCAAAGAGAATCGTCCATGTCAAATTTCAACACGAAGGCTATACAGTAATTGTGAGCTTCTGTGGGGCGGAGCCCTAAAGGGGGTGTTTAAAGCACTTTTTTTTAGCACCTAAGAAAAATTAGATCACTCCAGATTTCAACCGTTCAGGTTTCCTAATTTGTACCTATTTAAAATTGGCCATGCGGATAACGTTATATTGAAATTTTGAAGGCCTGTGAGGCGGAGCCCTGAAGGAATTTTGTAAACTCATTTCTTAGTGAGCACCTAAGAGGCAAGACGAACCTGTGTTTAAAGTTTCAAGTAAATCCGTATGGTAGTTCCTGAGATTTTGTGATGAGTGAGTGAGTGGGATTTCGCTTATATATATATATATATATATATATATATATATATATATATATATATATATATATATATTATACCAAATAAATAAATACCAGAGTACCCTTATTGTCATTTTTTTTATTCTACTAATACGTATTTCGGCTCTTAGGCCATGATCACAGTATTAAGTAAAATACTGTTTACAACAAAATGACAAAAAGGGTACTCTGCTATTTATTTATTTGGTATAATTTAATTATAGTAGCCCTAAAGAGTGAACTAAAATCTGTTTATCTATATCTATAAAAGAGGAAAGTATGTATATATATTTATATATATCTATGTTGCCTATAGACCACATACCTGTGTATAGACCACATGTTGCCTGTGTGACTCCGAAACCGCTCAACAGATTGCAACGAAACTTTCAGGCATTATTAAGCATTATTCAAGGATGGTTTGTGTGAAGATTAGTGCAAATCTGTCCAAAGGGCTCTGACCCAGAGGGCATACAATGGTGCAGTGTCAGGTTTTAGAAATTTAGTGTTTACAAAATCAACTGCTGTAATTAAAAAATTTGAAAGTTTCATTCAAGCAGATGCTTATAATCATAAAAATAACCAGGTGTGAGGTATAATGTTGATGTTTGTGTTGTCTTTATGGCTCCGGAAGCTCACACTAGCTCACACTAGCACCGTAGGAAGCTCACCTACGGAAGCTCACAATTACAATAAAAGCCTACAGGTGGTGTAATTTGACATGGGCGATTCTCTTTACCCATAGGTACTCACTAAGAAACGATTTTGCAAATATAGTTTTTTAAGCTCTTTAGGGCTCCACCCCACTGGACTTCAAAATTACTTTAGGGCCACCGAGGTTGAAATTTGATGGACGATGCTCTTTACCCATAGGTACTCACTAAGAAACGATTTTGCAAATATAGTTTTTTAAGCACTTTAGGGCTCCGCCTCACTGGACATTGAAATTACTTTAGGACCTCCGGAGCTGAAATTTGACATGGACGATTCTCTTTGCTCATAGATACTCACTAGGAAACGGTTTTGCAAATATAGTTTTTTAACACGTTCGCTACCAGCCGCCGCATATATGCGGCGGTCAGGCCAATCCCACAGCCCACCAAAATAATCATGGACTTCCCTGTAGACCGGCCCTAGTGGTTGTGACTTATGCCACAGACCACGAATAGAAACCGTCTAAAATTAGTTTTCAAAATATCTTAATTTCATTAAATAAAAAAATATATACAATTTTCCTTTCATTTTTGGTAATTTTTTGAGCGCCGCACATTTGCGGCGCATGGTCAGAGACTAAGTGACGCATGTTAGCGTCGGCACTAATATAACCTTATTTTTAGTCATAACCTTTGAAAAGCAAAAAATAAAATACGGCTTATACATAAAAACATTGTGTTGAAATATTTAGTTTACAAAAAGAGTTGTTTACAATTCATTTACGTAGTATAATTATTATGTTTTACAAGTTTACAAAATGCAAATGTTTATACATTTTTCTTACACAATAAATTTTTTTCAATGTGTCATATAAGAGATTTGATGAATATTTGTGTAAAGATATATCAAATACGTTAAAAAATGTTACTTTAAAAAATACATTAAAATAAAAATGAACAAAAAAACATTTTAGTGACGTCAGTGATCGTTTTAGCCACAGGCCAAGCGCCGCACATATGCGGCGGACTATCCCGTAGACCGTGCCTAAACTGCCTGACCATTAAAATAGACCGCACTGAAGAAATTTCGTATTTAGTATCATGGAACCATCGCCGCAGATATGCGGCGGCAGTCTATTTTAATGAGCCCAGCCGCCGCAGATATGCGGCGGTGGGCTCTCAGTAGAACTCGCCCGCCGCAAAATTGCGGCGACGGGCTGTGGTTACGATTTTTTTTAACATTGTGGTAGCGAACGTGTTCAGCTCTTTAGGGGTTCCACCCCACTGGACTTCAAAATTACTTTAGGGCCACCGGGGTTGAAATTTGATGGACGATGCTCTTTACCCATAGGTACTCACTAAGAAACGATTTTGCAAATATAGTTGTTTAAGCTCTTTAGGGCTCCACCCCACTGGACTTCAAAATTACTTTAGGGCCAAGGGGGTTGAATTTTGATGGACAATGCTCTTTACCCATAGGTACTCATTAAGAAACGATTTTGCAAATATAGTTTTTGAAGTTCTTTAGGGCTCCCGCCCCACTGGGCTTCGAAATTACTTTAGGGCCACTGGGGTTGAAATTTGACAGACGATTCTCTTTACTCTTAGGTGCTTACTAAGACACAGTTTTGCAAAAATAGTTTTTTAAGATCTTTAGAGCTCCGCCCCACTGGACTTTAAAATCACTTTAGGGCCACCGGGGTGGAAATTATATGGATGATTCTTTTTGTTCATAGGTACTCACTAAGAAACGGTTTTGCACATATTGTTTTTTAAGCACTTTAGGGCTCCGCCCCACTGGACTTCAAAATTACTTTAGGGCCACCGGGGTTGAAATTTGATGGACGATGCTCTTTACCCATAGGTAGGCCTACTCACTAAGAAACGATTTTGCAAATATAGTTTTTTAAGCTCTTTAGGGCTCCACCCCACTGGACTTCAAAATTACTTTAGGGCCAAGGGGGTTGAATATTGATGGACAATGCTCTTTACCCATAGGTACTCATTAAGAAACGATTTTGCAAATATAGTTTTTGAAGTTCTTTAGGGCTCCGCCCCACTGGGCTTCGAAATTACTTTAGGGCCACTGGGGTTGAAATTTGACAGACGATTCTCTTTACTCTTAGGTGCTTACTAAGACACAGTTTTGCAAAATAGTTTTTTAAGATCTTTAGAGCTCCGCCCCACTGGACATTAAAATCACTTTAGGGCCACCGAGGTGGAAATTATATGGATGATTCTTTTTGTTC
Organism: Neoaliturus tenellus; assembly: GCA_030545055.2. Taxonomy (NCBI): domain Eukaryota; kingdom Metazoa; phylum Arthropoda; class Insecta; order Hemiptera; family Cicadellidae; genus Neoaliturus; species Neoaliturus tenellus. The sequence continues at coordinate 257,427,581 of CM061533.1, read as the reverse complement.
ATAGGTACTCACTAAGAAACGGTTTTGCACATATTGTTTTTAAGCACTTTAGGGCTCCGCCCCACTGGACTTCAAAATTACTTTAGGGCCACCGGGGTTGAAATTTGATGGACGATGCTCTTTACCCATAGGTAGGCCTACTCACTAAGAAACGATTTTGCATATATAGTTTATGAAGTTCTTTAGGGCTCCGCCCCACTGCGCTTCGAAATTACTTTAGGGCCACTGGGGTTGAAATTTGACATACGATTCTCTTTACTCTTAGGTGCTTACTAAGAAACAGTTTTGCAAAAATAGTTTTTTGAGATCTTTAGAGCTCCGCCCCACTGGACTTTAAAATTACTTTAGGGCCACCGGGGTTGAAATTTGATGTACGATTATTTTTGTTCATAGCTACTCACTAAGAAACAGTTTTGCAAATATAATTTTTAAGCTCTTTAGGGCTCTGCCCCACTGGACTTTAAATTACTTTAGGTCCACCATGGTTGAAATTTTACTTGGACATGCCTCTTTGCTCATAGGTACTCACAAAGAATGGTTTTGCAAATATATTTTTTAGTATTGCTGTGCACCACTGGACTTTAAAATTAATTTAGGGCCTCCGGGGTTGAAATTTGACATGGACGTGCCTCTTTGCTCATAGGTGCTCTTGCATTTGCAATTACGATCAATAAGATACAAGGCAAACTTTGACTATTCTGGGTTTAAATTTGCAAAATGCCTGTTTATCCTTTGGCCTTACAGTAATATTAATATACTTACTTTCTATGCCATTGACTTTTTTTGTTACATCAAAAAACTTAAAACTTAACTTATCTTTTTTTTTGTTATCTTATCTCTAAAACAAGCTCCGCAAAGTTTTTTTTCGCTCCAAGGATTTTTGATTTTTTTATTGAATATGGGGGTTTTGGCCAGCAGAAATCGATTGGAACTGGTCCCATAGCTGGGAAAAATCCGGTTTTCGTGCTAGAGGCCTTTAAAGTTTCCATGTTATCCTTATGGAAATTTTATTAATTGAACAAAATTCAGCTGATAACTGTAGATATAAACCAATGTGTTACATCTTTAACATGATGTAGTTTAAGAAAATTGTACCAAAAGTGCAACACCCGTCGGCTTGGTGAGTGAGCGAAGCGAACGAGCTCGTCTTTAAAATGGAAGAGGGCGAGTGAGCGGAGCGAACGAGCTTTGTGTGAAAACGAAAGTAATAATTTTACCGAGCTTAAGCTCGGTCCCCCTGGTACTAAGTATTAAAATAGCTTCATTTATGTAAACAACTTAATTTGAGCGCAGCAACGCGCGCCGGGTAACTGCTAGTATATATATATATATATATATTTATATGTAAGATATTCAGTTTTACCATTACGGCAGAGGAAAACATTTTAAATAATATAATAATAATTTAATAATATTTAATTTTAAAAACAAATATCACCTACTGGTATTTGAGAATTTGCTACAGTGCATAAAATTTCATCACTGCGAATAATGCTACACTTTGAACATCTCAGAAGTAGTTATTACAAAAAATATTGTTAAATATCATAAAATATTTATAATACTATTTCATCGTTTTTGCATAGGGCCACACTAAATAAACTATGTTTTCATATTGTGGTTTACTTTATTGGTTTCACTATAGGTAGAGGCAAGTGAGTGGGGTGAGTAAACTCGCCCTAATATCATTCGCCTACTGTATTTGAAATTGGAATATTTTTTTTGAGAATGACATTATAATAGATAGTTATGACATTATAATAGATAGTTATGAATAAAACAAATAAATTCATCATTCCACATCAAATAAAAATTTCTATGAATATTAATACTTTGTATTTACTACATTTGTCTTATGGCATCATAATCTGGGGAAAATGTGCTGAAACTGAATTTAAAAGACAATTCAAACTTCAAAAAAAAAAAAAAAAAAAGCTTTAAGAATAATGTTTAAATTAAGAAAAAAATCAGTCATGTAAAGACACCTTTAAAAGGATGGGGTTGTTAACACTGCCCTGTATTTATATTTTGGAAACAACAATATATGCCACATTTAAATGTAAATTAACTAAGGGCAGTGATATCTATCAATATAATACTCGATTTCATCAAAATTTCAGACCTCAACAAATTAGATTAAATATCAGTCAAAATTTACCATGTAATGCTGGTGCTAATTATTTGAATATATTGCCAGACTGCATAATAAATGAACAAAACTTAAGACCATTTAAAAATAATTTTAAAAAGTTTTTAGTTGAAAACGCCTTTTATAATGTTGGTGAATTTATGGATCATTGCCAAAATATATAAACCAAATTTCTTTTTAAACTGGGTTAAAGTATATGGCAGGTATTTTGGAGTTATGGAATTAAACTAGGTTAAACACATAAATTACTAACTTATATTAGAAACATTTGAATTTGAGTTTGTCATATCAAAATTATTGTATCGTTAACATTGCTTCCAACTTACTTATTGTTGGAATAATAGCAATAAAAAGATTATTATTATTATTATTATCATTCGCCTACTACTGTACTTGAAATTGAAATATTTTTCATAATAGATTTTTTGGAGAGTGACATTATAATAGATAGTTATGAATAAAACAAATAAATTCATCATTCCACATCAAATAAAAATTTCTATGAATATTAATACTTTGTATTTACTACATGTACGGCATAGATTAAAATTCTCGAAGTAATTACCAATAAATTAATATAAAATTTTTTGTTTACAGATATCAAAAAGGATGCTACAAACAACTTGATCCTAATTATAGAGAGTCACAGTTAAACACCCGAATAGATTAACTAGAAGACTTATCCCTAAAGGAAGATGAGTGAAAAAACAACTGCAGAGGAAAAACTGCAATTAAGATTGTGAGTCAACAGTGGGTTGTAGTTTGAACAAGTGATAGATTATGATACAACACTAAAACCTATAAGGCAGATTAAATATGTTTCTTTTATGCTGAGCTTAAAGAATGTCCTAAATTTCATGATCAATGGTTTTCAAATCTCAGATAAGATTATATGTTGATAAATGGAGACCCATGTATTTACTTGTAATGGGAAATCACATCAATGTTGAACATACAAAATGTCCATCTCTATGAAATCTTATTTGAATCGTCACATGTTGACCCATAATCCAGAGAAACTTCCTAAGTGTACAATATGTGAGAAATCCTTCACTCGAAAGGATAGTTTAGAGATTCATTTGTTGACCCATACTAGTGAGCAGCCCAGGGCCGATTTTGTAAATGGGCCCGGTGGGCCCGGGCCCAGGGGTGCAAGGGCCAAGGGGTGCAAGGGCCAAGGGGCGCAAGAGCCCAAGGGCTTTCTTAAGTTTGTTGGGAGTGCGACAAAAAAATATTTTACAATTTATCAAGCAGATTTTGACGTTGACACCATAACCACGGGGCTTCGTACTCCTTACAGTAATAATGATAAATGTTTAGCGATCAGTAGAGGTCGCATTATACAGCGCGTACTGTACTGTGTAGCACACAAGTGCGGAAAGGCGACGTGGCAGGAACGATCGGCGCGCCAACGACTAATCCCCACCACGGGTCCATCTCCCCCTGCCGCGCTGGCCCGCCCTCTTCCCCCCCCCCCCCCAAACACAGCCCCTACGTGCAGGAGCACAGTTTACTTTTTCAATACGCAACCGCATTATTAGCGGTCGAAAATGAAGACAATAAAAATAGTTCTGTCATTGTTTCATTTTGTTGTTATGTTGCGAATGCGCGTCTAAAATCGTCAAATGCCTATGGCATTGCGTTTGTTTACTAGGTGATTCACATCCTCGGGAAAGGAGTGGCGTATGGTGAGGGGGGGGGGGCGCAAACATCTCTTGGGCCATAGCGCGTCACATACAAACCGCGGAACTGGAGCAACCTCATAAGTGTCCAATATGTGAGAAATCCTTCTCTCAAAAGGATTATTTAAAGACTCATTTGTTTACCCATACTGGTGAGCAACCTAATAAGTGTCCAATATGTGAGAAATCCTTCCCTCTAAAAAATAGTTTAAAGACTCATTTGTTCACCCATACTGGTGAGCAACCTTATAAGTGTACAATATGTGAGAAATCCTTCTCTCAAAAGATTCATTTAAAGAATCATATGTTGACCCATACTGGTGAGCAACCTCATAAGTGTCCAATATGTGGGAAATCCTTCTCTCATAAGGATAGTTTAAAAACTCATTTGTTGACCCATACTGGTGAGCAACCTCATAAGTGTCCAATATGTGTGAAATCCTTCTCTCGAAAGGATAGTTTAAAGACTCATTTGTTGACCCATACTGGTGAGCAACCTCATAAGTGTCCAATATGTGGGAAATCCTTCTCTCAAAAGGATAGTTTAAAGACTCATTTGTTGACCCATACTGGTGAGCAACCTCATAAGTGTCCAATATGTGGGAAATCCTTCTCTCAAAAAATAGTTTGAAGACTCATTTGTTGACCCATACTGGTGAGCAACCTTATAAGTGTCCAATATGTGAGAAATCCTTCTCTCAAAAGATTCATTTAAAGAATCATATGTTGACCCATACTGGTGAGCAACCTCATAAGTGTCCAATATGTGAGAAATCCTTCTCTCTAAAAAATAGTTTGAAGACTCATTTGTTGACCCATACTGGTGAGAAACCTTATAAGTGTACAATATGTGAGAAATCCTTCTCTCTAAAAATACTTTGAAGATTCATAGTTTGACCCATACTGGTGAGCAACCTCATAAGTGTACAATATGTGGGAAATCCTTCTCTCGAAAAAATAGATTGAAGACTCATTTGTTGACCCATACTGGTGAGCAACCTCATAAGTGTCCAATATGTGGGAAATCCTTCTCTCATAAGGATAGTTTAAAAACTCATTTGTTGACCCATACTGGTGAGCAACCTCATAAGTGTCCAATATGTGTGAAATCCTTCTCTCGAAAGGATAGTTTAAAGACTCATTTGTTGACCCATACTGGTGAGCAACCTCATAAGTGTCCAATATGTGGGAAAACCTTCTCTCGAAACTATATTTTAAAGACTCATTTGTTGACCTATACTGGTGAGCAATCTCATAAGTGTCCAATATGTGGGAAATCCATCTCTCGAAAGGATGGTTTAAAGACTCATTTGTTGACCCATACTGTTGAGCAACCTCATAAGTATCCATTATGTGAGAAATCCTTTTAGAATTATTTATAGAATGACTTATTTGCTCCAGAAGGCCCAAGTTTGAAAATTATATATTTATGCTATCTTGTTCAATAACCTTGAGAGAGAGAGAGAGAGAGAGAGAGAGAGAGAGAGAGAGAGAGAGATATGACAAATGTTTTATTTTACAATGTAAAGTTAGGACCATAAGGTCCTCTCTTACACTTAACATAAATTGAAATGATAAATTTAATACTAATAAAAATTTTTTTAAATAATCTAAATATAGGTTAAGTTTAACAATTTTACTAAAATTTAACAAATTTTCTTAATAATACGATAAATTTTTATATAAGATTGTTATCTTTGGACTTACAATGTGTGTTATAATTAATATTTTCTTTTAATGATATAGTTTTATAATGCAGGTCGAATACCCCACGATACTTTGGATAGCCATGTTTTCATTGCTGCACCAAAGACTCGCCTTGATTCAATAATTTTGATATGGTTAGGAATCATATTCCATAATCTACATGCAGTTACATGAAATGATTTATTATACATTACCGTGCGATGGCGTGGAATAGATAAGTTATATGATCCGCTTCTAGTATTTCTTCCACTAACTTCAGTGCAAAATATAAATTTTTTGAAAAGGTAATCTGGTGTTTTAGAGTTTAGAATTGAATGCAACAAAAAGCAAATGTGATAAATTCGTAATTCATTTTGTTTTAAAAGATTCATTTCAGTATAAAATTGTGTTATATGTTCATCACGATTTAAAATGTATATAAAACATAAAAAATAGTTTTGAGCTCTTTGCAGTTTTGCGAAAGTTCGACTGTCATATCATTTGTAACAACGTCACAATAATCAAAGTAGGGGAATACAAGGGTTTTTACTAGCATTACTATTACTGTAAATGGGATAAACTTACTAAGTTTTTTTATTGATTTAATGCCAGCAAAAACTCTATTGCATGTATTATTTACGTGTTCTGTCCAGTCAAGTGTTGATGTCATTGTCAGTCCTAAATTTTTTACTGTCTTACTATATTCAAAAGGATTGTCATTTAGAGTGATCTTAGGGGCTTCATCAATATTAATGTTGGCAATAAGTCTGTTGTAAGCAATGGTAAACCTTGAGGTACACCCCGAGTTACAGGTTGCCACTGCGAGGAAATACCATCTGCATTAACACACTGAAGTCTGTCTGTAAGATATGATCTAATCCATGATATAGCACTATCCGTAAAACCTATTGTTTTCACTTTAAGTAGAAGTAAAGGGTGATAAACGCAATCAAAAGCCTTTGTGAAATCAATCAATGTCAAAAGAGTTGCCTTTCTAGTTGTCCATGGCACATCTAATGTCATCAGTGATATGTAAAAGTACTGTAGTTGTACTATGATTTTGTCTAAATCCAGATTGAAATTAGCAAAGTATATTATTCTGGTCTAAGTAAGATGTAATTTGCTGATGAACAACTCTTTCTAAACTTTTTGATATTGCAGGCAGTATGCTGATAGGTCTGAAGTCTGATGGGGTTTCCGGTGTTGGGACTTTGTTCAGTGGTCTAACTATTGCACGTTTTCAGTGACTTGGGAAAATTGACATCTGCAAAGATGTATTAAAGATTTTTCTAATGTAGCATAAAGTGACCGGTATCGTGTATTTAATAAATTTTATTGGAATACAATCAAATCCTGTAGCATTACTTTTAATGCGCATAATGGCTCTATACACATCATCATTTGTGACTTCATGAAAATAAAAATGTTCATCAATATTATTTGGAAAATTATTAAAACTGTCTATTGTGAATCGTGATACTTGGTCAGTACTTATAGGCAAATTGGTAAAAAAGTTATTTATATTATTTAAATCAATTGATACTTTTGGTTGTTTTTTGTTACCTGCTCCTAGATTTTTAACAACCTTCCATGTATTGGAGGATGATTTATTAGTAGATAGTACTTCATAAGTAGATCTCAGTTGCGCATTTCTTAATTGCTGTTTGACCCTATTAAGGTGTTCCTCAGAGGTCAATTCTGATCCCACACTGCTCTATGTTATTTATGTAAATGATCTACTTTGTTCAAAACTCCATTCAAGTCTAATCATGTATGCCGATGACACAACATCCATCATCCATAAGAAAAATCCAAATCTTTTAGAAACATACTTAAAAAATGACATCGACATTTTAAAAAACTTGTTCTTAGCAAATAATCTCCATCTAAATCAAGAAAAAACACAAATCTTAAACTTTCATACCAATTATAAAAATAGTACAAAATCCGAGTTTCAACCACTGGATGGTGTGATTCCACAAGTATCAGTATGTGATTTTCTTGGTATCAGGATAGACTCTTCATTTAATTGGAAAATGCTCATTGATCATCTTGTCAATAAACTAAACGAGGTGGCCCGTGCGCAAATTGCGCATTTAACATTCTGTATGAGTGAAACTCACCTACAGTACGTGAATGTTGATTATGAAGTGACAGAGATCTATTTTTGTTTACTATCTGGCTTTCAAAATTCATCCTAAAGTAATCAGCTGTTAAATTACAATTCACATTAAAGAACTTGCAATAAAAGTTGGTCAACATTTTAAAGCGCCCTCTAGAAATAAATCAAAGGCGAGGGAACGAAGCCCGAAACGATATGACCTTTTTAATTACAATTCGTCACTGCGGTATATCCTACGCTTTAAATTGACACCTCAATCTTAAAAATCGGTTCAGTAGGTCGAGAGAAAAAGGGACGTAACAGACGAAACCCTTATAGAAATAAGAAGATAGATAAAGCTTTTTTTATCATTCTCACTCTTTCAAAATTAGTTGATTTCAGCACTCTAAAAATAATTTACTATGCATATAGTCCAGTCATATTAGCGAAATTACCTAAAAAAACTCTTATAAGTGTGAAACTTGGTACATTTACTGTATTTTACTTCGGGAATAACATATTAAAAGTCCTCGAAAAATAAACTTGTGCTATGGCCGCCATCTTGGAAAATGGCGCCCGAAAACCAGTTTTTCTCTAATTACTCAAAAACTATTCATCCTATAAAAAAACCTTGAATGTAAAAAATGTTCGCCAAAAAAAGAGCTACAACTTCAGTCCTTAGCAATATTTCGATATAATTAACCGTTTAGCCATAAAATTTCAATATTTAGAAAATAAATTTGAAAATTCGTTAAAAAACCTGATTTGCTATTAAAAATGTTTTAAATACATTATTTTAAAATTTATTTTACTATTTTAATTTAATAATTGGAATGTTCTGAACATTTTCATACCAGTAACATAGCTTTTACCTTTCCATGTGTATATTTTTGTGATTTTTTTATTTTTTTGCTGCTGATGCTTTTGTTGATAAACTACCATAATATCCCATACTGAGTTCATTATGGTACAAGGATGGGATTTGGTACCTATGTATGCTTTATTTACTGAAATAACATAACAAAACCCTCGCAAAAACATCTTAGTAGGCAGTTATCTTAGTAAATGGATATTAAATTTTACCAAAGTATTAAGACATTAAAAATTAATAAGTGGATATAGCTTAATATTGTATGCAGGAAAAAACAAACGACTTTAATAAAATTCATTATTTTTTAATTAAAATAATTATTATTGTACACTGTTACTTAATTGCTCCAACGTCATTCATCAGACTGAAGTTCTACTCTGGGTACCAACATAAATATCAAAACGAAAAAAGCAATAAAACTAACCATTGATACTAAACACAATAGGAGATTATTATGGTAGTCCAACAACGACATTTAAAAATATCCATAATTTTTATGGATATTCCAGTTTATGGTTTCCAGTTAATAAAAATGGAAAGCTAAAAGTTATGTTACTGGTATGAAACTGTTCAGAACATTCCATTTTTTAAATGAAAATATTAAAACAAATGGTAAATAATTTATTTCAAATATTTTTAATGGCAATTAATTTTTTTACGATTTTCACATATATCTTCTAAATATTGCATTTTATGGGTAAATGGTTAAGTATATCGAATTATTGCTTAGGACAGAAAAAGAGCTATAACTTTTGTTTTTTCCTACATACAATATTAAGCTATATCCACATACTAATTTTTGCCTTAATACTTAGGTAAAATTTAATATCCATTTACTAAGATAACTGCCTACTAAGATGTTTTTGCGAGGGTTTTGTTATGTTATTTCAGTAAATAAAACATACATAGGTACCAAATCCCATCCTTGTACCATAATGAACTCAGTATGCGAATATTATGGTAGTTTATCAACGAAAGCATCAGCAGCGAAAAATAAAAAAAAATCACAAAATATACAAATGGAAAGGTAAAAGCTATGTTACTGGTATGAAAATGTTCAGAACATTCAAATTATTAAATTAAAATAGTAAAATAAATTTTAAAATAATGTATTTAGAACATTTTTAATAGCAAATCAGTATTTTTAACGAATTTTCAAATTTATTTTCTAAATATTGAATTTTATGGCTAAACGGTTAATTATATCAAAATATTGCTAAGGACTGAAGTTGTAGCTCTTTTTTTGGCGAACATTTTTCACATTAAAGGTTTTTTTATAGGATGAATAGTTTTTGAGTAATTGGAGAAAAACTGGTTTTCGGGCGCCATTTTCCAAGATGGCGGCCATAGCACAAGTTTATTTTTCGAGGACTTTTGATATGTTATTCCGGATGTAAATATCAATATATATACCAAGTTTCACACTTATAAAAGTTTTTTTAGGTAATGAAGAAATTTGATTTAAAATGACTACACTAATATTTTTATTCTAACTTAATCTATGGAATTAAATTTTTGGGAAACTCAAAAGACATAAATAGGATTTTCTTGATTAAAAAAAAAAGTATTGAGAGTCATTGCTTAAGTTAAACCTAAACTTCCTGTAGACATATTTTTAAGGAATTTGATATTTTGCCTGTACCATGTGTTTATATTTATAGAACATTACTCTTTGTAAGAAAAAATTTGAGTAAATTCAGTAATCACAATCCAGTAGATATCATTTTAAGAAGTAACAGTCTACTGCACTACCCCCATTCACAGTACTTAATTTATTGTCAAATAATATGCATTATATGGGGAAAAAATTATATAACAATTTACCTTGCCATATAAAGAGTAAAAAACTGTAAAACTGTTTGCCCGTAATGTTACTATTCTACTTAATACAAAAATTTTTTATAGTGTGGAGGAATATCTAAATAACACGAATTAGACTGATTTTTAAAGACAAAATGTATAAGCTTAGGCCTATTTATAACTTTCAATATTATTGATCACATTGCTTTTTAATGTTAATGTTGTTTGATTTTAGTTATAAGTATATGGACTTTGACAAGTCACCTGCCAAGTGAGTGTATTACTCTGTTGTATTTGGTGTTATGTGACAAATTTAAACAAATAAATAAAACTTCTTAATCTCCTGTACTCTGACCACTGATTATCAGTGTTATATCGCTTTGCTCTTTTATGAGCAGAGTCTCTTTTCCCGCATAAGCTCACGAATTTGTTGGTTTTTCCAAGGAGCAGGTTTCTTCGTTACTCTTTTCCGAATTATCGGTGCGTGTTTGTCAAATAGTGATAGCAAGTTATCGTTTTAGACACGACACCATTTCATCAACATTATTAGAATTAATAATATTATCCCATGGCGAATTGAGAGCATCTAACAATAACTGGTGGTAATCAATATTTTTATAGTTACGATATTGAACTAAATTTGGTTTTGGTTTTGGTAGCTTTATAGAATAAACACAGAATATTAACTCATGTAGTGACAGTCCAGGCACAGGTACTTTCCCATGATGTTTCACGAGCGAAGCACCACTTACAACAATAAGATCAAGAAGAGTGTGGGAGTCTCCGACATGATGAGTTGCTTCTAGTGGTAACATGGTTAAGTCACAGGTGTAAAACATAGACGTCAGTTAAGGTCTGTCGTAAGTCATTCTTCCAAGTAAGTCCAGTATTGAACCTCCCATTATAATTACATGAGAGTAAAGTGGCAAATAACGCAAGAGATTCCGTTCAAACTCCACCATAAAACCTATTTTCGGAGGTCTATAACATACTGCTAAAAGTAAATTGGTTCCTGGGAGTTTAACATCAACAAACATGTACTCCGGACGATCAGGAATAGAAGTATCAGAACAATTATTAACTTAACACAGTAATGGGATTTAAAGGTTAATGGCAACTCCACCCCTGCTTTTGTGTAAACGATCATTTCGGAGTATGTTATAACCATTTAGTTCAAACTGCATGTGATGAAATATGAGGCTTCAACCAAGTTTCAGTTACTAAAAATAAAGTCACAATTCGGAAGTAAACAAATATGTCACAAAATTCATCAATATGACCGTTGTAATGATTCTACATTAACGTGAGAAATTTTTAATAAATTTAGAAAGGGAGCAAAGGCTTGACAAAGATAATCACGTGTATTTGGGCTAGTCTTGGTGCATCAACTTGGTCAGCTGTTGGCATTAGTTTGAAGTTAACAAAGTATCGAGGGGTATTGACTGCAAATAACAATAAAGTTGATTTTTCAAACATGATCAAACAAAACAAAACACAACAAAAATAAAATAAAAACTCTTACTTATGTGATCACTGCTATTGGCTCCTAAAACTGAAATTCATAAAAAATATATCCTAGATCTAAAGCTATTCACGTAAAAATATTTGATTTGAGATAGCATTTTTCATACCATAGAACATACAATATTGCTAGAATTTACATGTCATAATGAATACCAGAACTAAAACTAAGTATAGCCCAAATATTATTGTATACAATAATCAGTAATTTATATAGTTCCAAAGCTATATAGCCTAGTAGTTTTTGTAATAACATAATTATATCAACATATTTATTGCAAAGTTTTATATAAATTTGAAAAAAATTTATGCCAATAACATTGAAGTTTTTATATAATTTAATTACAGTATTGCAATCACCATCATCATATATCACGAAGTGATTCATTGCATAAGAAGAGCAATGAATATAAAAAAGATAAAATTCAAATTAAATGAAAACACAAATAATTAATATCACTACAAAAACAACTAAAACAGGCCTATGGTAACAGTTACCTCATTGTTTGGCTTGAGTCATTAAATAGGTTATGAAAAAATACGCATATAGGTCAAAAGAATATTATTACGGTAAGTCACTAAATATTGATTATAAATACCTGATAGACCTACATTGATTCATCTTGTGAGTCTTTTATTCTACCAGTTTTTTTTACACCGTTGTCGACGTATAAAATTCGCCCATCATTCAACCACACTTGTTTGTGTCAATAGCGCTCCTTACACTCTTTTAACTTTGCGAGGTCTTAGGGACGTCAGGTCTTCACAAACTACCACTTTGCTTCCTTTTAATTCCTTCTTCTTCCTGAATATTTCAGCTCTTTTCCTATAGTTTGTGAATTTCACAATTATCGGCCGCGGACGTAGTGTTCCTTCACGTTTCTGACCAACACGGTGTGAACGATCAATGTCACTTTCACTTATTTGAATTTTCATTTTGTTCATAACTAAGTCCATGACCAATTTGTCCGTCGATTTATCTTTTAGCGAATTTCCCTATAGGGAATACGCTATTACGGTAGTAGCCATGGTAAGACCTAAGCCCGGGACCACTTTACTTTTTCATTTTGAGGTCCCCAGAAGCCAAAAACACCGTTCGTTCATTTTCATATATATGTATATATATATATATATATATATATATATATGTGTGTCCATGGTACCGATAACTTTATGAAGCGGACCTCCGATTTTGATCAAATTTGGTATGAAGGTGTAAGACCAGGTCTATTTTCATGAGTTCGCGAATCAGCATTGTCGGGTTATGGGAACGGGGTTTTATGGGGTTTTCAAAGGGGTCAAAAATGGGTTTTTGGCCTTTTTGGACCTAAATTTAAAAAACTCATCAATTTAAACTAAAACCATTTAAAAGAGTTTAAGAAAACAAACAATTTAGTATTTTGAATTTTTTAAATAGCTTAACTGGTTATAAAGAAAATTCAAATTAAGTTTCCCATGTTATTCTTGTGGGTAAATCTTTCAAAAGTTATATATCGCTTATTTATCAACATATCTTAATAAAAATTTGTATGAACCTTCACTAGGTGGTGAGTAATTAAGATTTGATCAAAAACCCACATGGCAGCAAACCTACATGCTAAATATCATGGTATTCTTATGGAAAATAAAAGTATAATGGGAGCAAGAGAGATGGAGATAAGGTATATATTCCTAATCAGCTGATCAGCTGTCTTCTGCATATTTGTCAAATTTGAAATGTTTATGTTTTGTTATTTGTAAACAAATCATTCCTTTTGCATGGAAGCTTTGGATATTTACTTTTATTAATGTTAAAAAAGCCATTTATTGCAATATAAATATTAATATATAAATTATTAAATAAAAATAATTTACTCAGAAATATAATGCCATTAAATATATTATATTTTTCTTATAAAGATTATTAATTATATAAGTTAGCCACAAAGTTCTTTGATGTTGAAACAATAATTCTTTGGAAATTCGCTGAGTACGCAGGTCTGCTGCGACGGGGGTATTTCCTCTTTCAATCCAAATATTCTAGGAATATTTCTTCCGGAATATTGTTCGTGCGTCATCAATTTTTTTCTTTATGTCTTCTTCCATCTTTTCAGATTTATCCTTCCAATTTTTCATTTCCATAGTTACATCATTTATTTTGAATCCAATTGCTTCAATGATAGGACTTATATTATTGATTATGGCTTTTGTAACTTTTTCTATTACAGTTTCCATAACCTTGGCCATAACAGATTCGTCTAGGAAACAATCTTTTATTGATGTTTTAATTGCAGACATCAAATCGGAAGAAATATTACCACCAGCTGATAAATGAGTATTCTGTGCCTTTCTGTTAGGCATATTTATTTATTTTGCTTTAAATCAATTCTAAAACACAAATAGCAAAATGCCAGCTGATAATTCTTGTTGATCTAAATATTGTGACCTAGGAGTCTGTGAGCAGCAATCACATGTGATGATTCAGTTCATTAGAATTTTGAAGAAAAGATTTGGCACGTGGTTTATAAATAAAGTTGGTTGCTTAGCAACGCCAAAATTTGATTCTGATTCATAACCAAAAAAGTCCAATTAGTTGAAATAAAAAACTCGATTAATTTACTTTTTGCGTACTTACTGATGTCACTTTTATTGTCCAGGGATTACAATTGTCTTGTTGAAAATAATTTAAAACAGTAAACGCACTAAAATAGTAAAAATTTTAATAAACTTGATAAAAACTGGGAGCTAATAATACACCGAGAGAGAGAGAGAGAGAGAGAGAGAGATGAGAGAGGAGAGAGAGAGAGAGAGAGAGAGAGAGAGAGAGAGAGAGAGAGAGAGAGAGAGAGAGAGAGAGAGAGAGAGAGAGAGATTTGCGTACAAATTGAAATATTTTTTCATAATAGAATTTTGGAGAGGGTCATTATAATAGATAGTTATGAATAAAACAAATAAATTCATCATTTCACATCAAATAAAAATTTCTATGAATATTAATACTTTGTATTTACTACATGTACGGCATAGATTAAATTCTCGAAGTAATTACCAATAAATTAATATATTTTTTTTTACAGATATCAAAAAGGATGCTACAAACAACTTGTATCTTAATTATAGAGAGTCACAGTTAAACACCCGAATAGATTAAATATAAGACTTATCCCTAAAGGAAGATGAGTGAAAAACAACTACAGAGGAAAAACTGCAATTAAGATTGTTAGTCAACAGTGGGTTGTAGTTTGAACAAGTGATAGATTATGATACAACACTAAAACCTATAAGGCAGATTAAATATGTTTCTTTAATGCGGAGCTTAAAGAATGTCCTAAATTTCATGATCAATGGTTTTCAAATCTCAGATAAGATTATATGTTAATAAATGGAAACCCATGTATTTACTTGTAATGGGAAATCACATCAATGTTGAACATACAAATGTCCATCTCTATGAAATCTTATTTGAATCGTCACATGTTGACCCATACTCAGAGAAACCTCCTAAGTGTACAATATGTGAGAAATCCTTCACTCGAAAGAAAAGTTTAAAGATTCATTTGTTGACCCATACTAATGAGCAACCTCATAAGTGTCCAATATGTGAGAAATCCTTCTCTCAAAAGATTAATTTAAAGAATCATTGTTGACCCATACTGGTGAGCAACCTTATAAGTGTACAATATGTGAGAAATCCTTCTCTCGTAAGGATAGTTTAAGACTCATTTGTTGACCCATACTGGTGAGCAACCTTATAAGTGTACAATATGTGAGAAATACTTCTCTCAAAACTATAGTTTAAAGACTCATTTGTTGACCCATACTGGTGAGCACCCTTTTAAGTGTACAATATGTGAGAAATCCTTTACTCGAAAGAAAAGTTTAAAGATTCATTTGTTGACCCATACTAGTGAGCAACCTCATAAGTGTCCAATATGTGAGAAATCCCTCTCTCAAAAGATTCATTTAAAGAATCATTTGTTGACCCATACTGGTGAGCAACCTCATAAGTGTCCATTATGTGGGAGATCCTTCTCTCGAAAGGTTTATTTAAAGACTCATTTGTTGACCCATACTGGTGAGCAACCTTACAAGTGTCCAATATGTGAGAAATCCTTCTCTCAAAAAAATAGTTTAAATTATCATATGTTGACCCATACTGGTGAGCAACCTCATAAGTTACAATAATGTGAGAAATCCTTTACTCGAAAGAAAAGTTTAAAGATTCATTTGTTGACCCATACTAATGAGCAACCTCATAAGTGTCGAATATGTGAGAAATCCTTCTCTCAAAAGATTAATTTAAAGAAATCATTTGTTGACCCATACTGGTGAGCAACCTTATAAGTGTACAATATGTCAGAAACCCTTCTCTCAAAAGATTCATTTAAAGAATCATTTGTTGACCCATACTGGTGAGCAACCTCATAAGTGTACAATATGTGAGAAATCCTTCTCTCGTAAGGATAGTTTAAAGACTCATTTGGTTGACCCATACTGGTGAGCAACCTTATAAGTGTACAATATGTGAGAAATCCTTCTCTCAAAACTATAGTTTAAAGACTCATTTGTTGACCCATACTGGTGAGCACCCTTTTAAGTGTACAATATGTGAGAAATCCTTTACTCGAAAGAAAAGTTTAAAGATTCATTTGTTGACCCATACTAGTGAGCAACTCATAAGTGTCAATATGTGAGAAATCCTTCTCTCAAAAGATTCATTTAAAGAATCATTTGTTGACCCATACTGGTGAGCAACCTCATAAGTGTCCATTATGTGGGAGATCCTTCTCTCGAAAGGTTTATTTAAAGACTCATTTGTTAACCCATACTGGTGAGCAACCTTACAAGTGTCCAATATGTGAGAAATCCTTCTCTCAAAAAAATAGTTTAAATTATCATATGTTGACCCATACTGGTGAGCAACCTCATAAGTGTCCAATATGTGAGAAATCCTTCTCTCTAAAATATGGTTTGAAGACTCATTTGTTGACCCATACTGGTGAGAAACCTTATAAGTGTACAATATGTGAGAAATCCTTCTCTCGTAAGGATAGTTTAAAGAATCATATGTTGACCCATACTGGTGAGCAACCTCATTAGTGTACAATATGTGAGAAATCCTTCTCTCTAAAAAATAATTTAAAGACTCATTTGTTGACCCATACTGGTGAGCAACCTTATAAGTGTCCAATATGTGGGAAATTTTTCTCTCGAAAAAATATTTTGCAGACTCATTTGTTGACCCATGGATACTGGTGAGCAACCTTACAAGTGTCCTATATGTGAGAAATCTTTCTCTCAAAAGATTCATTTAAAGATTCATAGTTTGACCCATCTGGTGAGCAACCTTATAAGTGTACAATATGTGAGAAATAATTCTCTCTAAAAAATAGTTTGAAGATTCATAGTTTGACCCATACTGGTGAGCAACGTCATAAGTGTAAAATTATAAATATATACAAATATATATCTTGTCACAAATATATACAAATTAAATTGTTTGATAAACTTCCCTTTTCATTTAGAATTACAGAAAACATAAATACATTTAAAGCAAAATTATCAAATTGGTTAATAAGTCATGCCTTTTATACAGTGGATGAATTTTTAATAATTCAGACTTTTCATTGCTTTTAAACTCCAACAAGCAGTCTGCATGATAATTTATCCGAGGTTTAATTAGTTTTTTGCCATACTGTAATATAGTATCTGATGAGTATAGTTTCCTTTCTTTCTGTATTGACAAAATTTATGTAATTTATTATTTAGTAATTGTTTACTTGTTATGACGTTGTCTATTGTAATTATGTATTGCTGAATGACAATAAAGAATTATTATTATTATTATTAAGTGTCCAATACGTGGGAAATCCTTCTCTCGAAAAAATAGTTTTAAGACTCATTTGTTGACCCATACTAGTGAGCAGCCTCATAAGTGTCCAATATGTGGGAAATCCTTCTCTCAAAAGGATATTGTGTAGGAATATGTACCTTAAATTGCCTAAGTTCTTGATGTTTTCTCTCCTATGTACATTTCATTAATATGTACATCTTCAGGGAGATTCTTCTTAAACTGCATTAATAGGCCTAATACTAACACATTATATATAAAATTTACAGAGTTCTTCTTATTAGTTTAAAAGTTCACAACACTCGCAGACTGCGCGGCGCGTGCGGCAGCGGCGACGGCTTGACGAGCGCGGTGGAGGCGGGGTTTGCCGGACATTGTTTCTCGGTACCGACGCGGGTGGCGGCGACAGCGGCGCGGGCGACGTTCCTTTGTCGGCTTCATAGGCTAAACTGTTTGGAGACGGAGACCGAGTCCGAGGTGGTGCGAGGGATTCGTGGGGTTGTGGGGGCTTGGGATTCCCCATCGTACTCAATGAGCTTTCTCTTTCCCGGCGTTGTTGGATTGATGCGGTGTTGCCTATTAGTGTAGAGTTTAACATGTTTTCTATTTTATGGATGGTTTTGAAAATTACTTAATTGTTATAATCTTCCCTTTTATTTAGAAGTAGGTGTGACTTATTGCCATTGAAGTGTTTGTATATTTTGGTAACTCTCGAGTGTTTTGGCTTTTGGTTTGGAGTATGTTCTATTCAGAATGGTTAATGAATCTGGGAAAGTAATTTTATGTCCATGATTAGATTTTAGATGTTTGGCAACTATGGAGTCAGGGTTGTTGTAATGTCCCCTGTTGTGCTCCTTAAATATTGGGGAAAAGATTCTGTTGGTGTATCCAATATATTGTTTTTTGCACGGGGAAGGGCAAGTTATTTTGTACACTCCCTTATCATCTGATGTTAATGTGGAAGTCTTTGGAAGTCCATAACTTGGTATTATGTTGGTTTTAAGTCTGTAGGCAGGAGTGTATCCAGATTTCTTGAAAACATTACCTATTTTACCAGTTATTGTGTCAATATAATCTATTGGAATGTACTTGGCCTTAGGTTGATAGGCATCCGCTTTGTTTTCATTTTGAGGTTTTATTTTATTTTTCATATTGAATATAATTCTATCAATTGTTTGAGGGTTGTATCCATTGTTTCTAGCTATTGTTTTAATCAGCAGTTTTTCTTTTTCGTATTCATTTTGGTCTAGGTTGTAATTTAGAAGTCTGTATACTAATGAAGATGCTGCACCTGCGGTGAAATGTACATAGGAGAGAAAAACATCAACTCAAGAACTTAGGCAATTTAAGGTAAATATTCCTACACAATGTTTAAAAGTTCTTGAAACTGGAATCATCTACAAATTATTCAAAAGGATAGTTAAAAAACTCATATGTTGACCCATACTGGTGAGCAACCTCATAAGTGTCCAATATTTGGGAAATCCTTCTCTCGAAACTATAGTTTAAAGACTCATTTGTTGACCCATACTAGTGAGCAACCTTATAAGTGTCCAATATGTGGGAAATCCTTCTCTCGAAAGGATAGTTTAAAGACTCATTTGTTGACCCATACTGGTGAGCAACCTCATAAGTATCCATTATGTGAGAAATCCTTTTAGAATTATTTATACAATGACTTATTTGCTCCAGAAAGCCCAAATTTGAAAAATATATATTTATGCCATCCTGTTGAATAACCTTAAGAGAGAGAGGGAGAGAGAGAGAGAGACAAAATGACAAATGACAAAGGTTTTATTTTGTGATGCAAAGTTAGGACCATAAGGTCCTCTCTTTCACTTAACATAAATTGAAATAATAAATTTAATTTTTTTAATTAACGAATTATAAGTTAAGTTTAACAATTTTATAAAAATTTTACAAAATTTTTCTTAATAATACGATAAATTTTTACACTATATTCTTATTGTTGGACTTTCAAACTGTGTTATAATTAATTATTTCTTTTAATGATAAGTTTTATAGTTTTATAATGCAGGTCGAATACCCCATGTTAAGTACTGATTTTAAGTTATAACAGACAAGCAGAATTATCATTTCAAATATTGGCGGTAGGCAGAGCGAGAGAGAGAGAGATAGCCGAGAGAACTGGTGAACACGTTCAAAACGGAAATTTACCGATCCCTGGCCTTTGATTGGCCGATGACCCTTGCCCGCCTGTCGCTCTGAATCTCGCAGGCCTCTGATTGGCCGATGACTCATAAACCACTTCTGTTCCGTTTCTTGCGGGTCAGCAGTTCCCTTCACCTCCCATGAGGCTCGCCATTCTGATTCTGATTCTGGTTCTGTTCGTCTTCCGACCGATTAGTGCTCAAGTGCTTTTCGGCTTTTCTTTCCCCAGGCACGTTATAACTTCTAAACGTGACCGTAGTCTCGCCCATGGTGGCTCCCCCTTTTGATTTATTTTAATATTTTACAAAGTGGTATTATTTTGTTCATTAACTATTTTCTCTGTTCACTAACATAGATTGCAGTGAACCTAGTGTGTGTAAGTGCGTGTCGGGCAACACTCGGTCTCCCGCGTATATGAACATTGGACTGGACGAGAGCTCAATTCATTATTCAATTGTGCGTGCGTGCGAATTCGCAGCAAGAGAGAAGATTCCCTGGACCTCGGAGAGACTTTCCTGGCCCAGCAGTTCCCTCGTGCCCTGGCTGTGTTGGCGTCCCTTCGGCCATCTTGGCGCCCTTCCAGCTCCGCCATACGGATTTTCTTGTGAGTGAGTTTAAACATTTCTTTTGACTGTGTCTAAATATTGTTGTAGGCATTTGTTATTCTCTGGTACATAGTACCTGGTCCTTCGAACATTTCAATTTTGAACCAGACTTGTAAATTTCGTAAAATTGATGTTTCACATTTTTATTCAATATTTTCAATATTTTTTCTCAATAAATTAATCCGCCCTTTCTCAAACATTTTTTGGTCCTTCGAGCCGGATCTATAAGTGATTCTGTCCTTTGGAATATTGTCCAGTGCAAGACTCTCATTCTTGACCAATCCTCCCGCCTGGGAACATTCTCATATTCAATCTTCCCGCCTGGGAACATTACTCGCAACAATCTTCCCGCCTGGGAACATTATCATATTCAATCTTCCCGCCTGGGAACATTACTCGCAACAATCTTCCCGCCTGGGAACATTATTAAGACCAATCTTCCCGCCTGGGAACATTATAATATTCAATCTTCCCGCCTGGGAACATCACTCGCAACAATCTTCCGCCTGGGAACTTTACTCGCAACAATCTTCCCGCCTGGGAGCATTATTTTGAACAATCTTCCCGCCTGGGAACATTCTTATACTCAATCTTCCCGCCTGGGAACATTACTAAATCAATCTTCCCGCCTGGGAACATTATCATATTCAATCTTCCCGCCTGGGAACATTACTCGCAACAATCTTCCCGCCTGGGAACATTATTAAGACCAATCTTCCCGTCTGGGAACATTATTTTGAACAATCTTCCCGCCTGGGAACATTCTTATACTCAATCTTCCCGCCTGGGAACATTACTAAATCAATCTTCCCGCCTGGGAACATTGTCCCTTGTTGAGCTCTCTCTCGTCTCTCGCCATGAATGGGCGTGTATAGCCATTCACATAATATCTCTGCTCTGCTGATGTTGTCTACAACACTTGACAATATCAATTGAACTATTGTTGGCCATTTGTATGCAATATATATTGTGTTTTCAATTGACTGGTGATTTATGCTGATGTATTTAAATGGATTTTATTTTCAATTAAGAAAATAATATTTCTTGTGTTGAAATAATAATTATTTTTGAATTTCTTGAATCATTGTCTTTGAAGCAACATTGTTATTGTAAATAGCAAACTCTGACAATTTGTCTTTGATAATTGTTGAATATTTTCCCTCATTCTGAGGCTTATTACTGTTATTCAATACAGTTTTTCATTCAAATAAGCCTAAGCCTACATATTCACATTGAATTTGTGTGCGTTCTGCAGTTGTGTTAATTCAAGGCTGAAACTTATTTTTAAGATATTTTAAGTAGGCCTAACTTAACAATTTCACAACTGGCGTTCAAGTGCCGAGTATTAAACTCAATTTCTCTGATTGTTCATTATATTGTGTTTCACAATTTTCTGTACTTTGTTTTCTGTACTTTAAGTCATTTTAGTGTACTGTTTCACTCAAACCGAAAACAATGCCCGCAAAGGAATTTAAATATGAGACTTATCGCAAGTCTACGGACTTAATCAAAACTCGTTTCGCCAAACTCGAGGAAGCGGTCAGCAAGTTAATCAGCACACCCCCCCTCACCCCCGTGCAGATTCGACAATTGAACACAATCTTTGCCGAGCTGAAGAAAAAACGTGCCGACTTTGAGCTGAACTTGCAACGTCTCATTGAAACAGACACTGATGATGACATTGAAACAGTTTTGTCCTCAGACGTTGATGAGGTCAATGACTTGTATGTCCGAATCTCTAGTGTAATTGAAGTGCACACTGCTGTGGAGCCTACAAGTCCACACTCTTCACACTCTGAAGCTCCTGTTCATTTTCCCTCTGCAGTTGTGACAGGAGTTAAACTACCTAAATTGAGCTTGCAGACTTTTGATGGTACTCCTTTAAAATGGATTTCTTTCATCAATTTATTTGACACCACTGTACATAAAAGTACTTCTCTTTCAAATGTGGCCAAATTTCAATACCTGCTTAGTGTTTTAACAGGTGAACCATTGAACTTGGTCAAATCTCTGAACCTCACAGCGTCAAATTATTTGATCGCTTATCAACTTCTGCGTGATAGATATCACAATATTCGTCGTCTGACAACTCTCCACCTCAACCATTTGTTGGATTTGCCATGCATCTCCCGAAGCAATCTCAAAGCATTGAGATCATTCATAACCACCTTCTATGAGCACTCGGAATCTTTGAAAGCATTGAACTGTGATGTAACCGAAAATAATCCGTTACTTGCTGCGCATTTATTGCGAAAACTTGATACTAAATTGGTCCAACAATTGGAACAATACCGTGACACTAAAGCAGATGATGACACCGAGGCACACACACTTCCCAAGGTCATGGAAATAATCAACTTCTTGAACTTGGAATGCTCCCACATTGAAGATGCGAGTCTGCATGCAACCACGGATTTTAAATCTACCCCTGCTCATTCAAGCAAGCCCAAAACTGATAAAAGGACTCATTACTCCTCTGGCAGTCTCGCCATGGTGGCTACTGATGCCAAGCCCACGAATGCGAAATCTGCAACGTGCTTTTGCTGCCACAAGCCTGGCCACAAAATCTACCAGTGTCAGGTTTTCAAAGGCAAATCTCCTAACGAGCGTTACAAGGTCGTTAAAGAAAATCAAAGATGCATCTCCTGTCTCGGAACCCATTCTCTGAAGGAGTGTAATTCGAAAGCTTCTTGCACAACATGTCACAAGAAGCACCACTCGCTCCTGCATTTCAACAGTGCTCAGGACAACTCGCAGCGCTCGCCTGCTCCACTTCCCTCGCCTTCACCCCCGCAAGGCGCTGATACTGCGTTGACTTGCTCTGTTCAACAACAGACTGTTCCTCATAACAGTACTGTCCTTCTCAGCACGGCTTTAGTGAAGCTCACTGCCGTTAATGGTTGCTCTTATGTATTTAGAGCATTGCTAGATTCTGGCAGCATGTCAGATTTCATCTCTGAGAGAGCCGCTCAACTTTTGGGCACTCGACAACAGCAGTCTCACCTCCCTGTCTCAGGACTATCCCAGGCTCTCACACACACAAATGGCTCACTCAACTTGGATGTTGAATCACTCTCGGGACAATTGGTTGCCCAAAAACACTCTTTCCACATTTTGGAAAAAATCTCGCTTGACCTGCCTCGAGTGACCATCACTCAACAAGTTCTCCAGAAGGTCAAACCCTTTGTTTTGGCGGACCCAACATTCCACAAGCCGGGTCCCATTGATGTCCTCATTGGATCTGCTCTCTTCCCCAAAGTTTTGACAAATGAATGCCACTCTCTGGGCGCTCACATGCCTTACGCCATTGGCACAATTTTTGGATATGTCATCGTTGGAACAGCTCCATGCTCCACTTCGTCTCCAACGAACTCATGCATAGCCATCTCTCTCCTGTCCACTGCGGACATAGACCTCCACTCTTCCTTACAACGGTTTTGGAATCAAGAAGAAGTGCCTTCTTACTCAAAGAAATCCGCTGAGGAAATGGCGTGTGATAAGATTTTTGAGACCACACATTCTCGTGACCATTCAGGTCGGTATACGGTACGCTTACCGTTCTCCTCTGATGAAGCTCCTGCAACTCTGGGCAATTCCAAGCCTATTGCGGAACAACGCTTCCAGTCCCTCGAAAGGAAGCTTCAACACCCCAATAATGCGGAATTTCGCAATCTCTATT
This sequence comes from Neoaliturus tenellus, assembly GCA_030545055.2. Classification (NCBI taxonomy): domain Eukaryota; kingdom Metazoa; phylum Arthropoda; class Insecta; order Hemiptera; family Cicadellidae; genus Neoaliturus; species Neoaliturus tenellus. The sequence goes on along the minus strand of CM061533.1, from coordinate 257,403,485 downwards.
CCAGTTTCATGTCAGAATATAATTCCTTGGGACATATGGAAATTTGCGCAAACCTCGCTCTGAATGAGCCTCATTACTTCCTCCCCCATCATGGAGTCGTAAAAGCTCAGAGTAGCACGACCAAACTCCGCGTCGTTTTTGACGCTAGCTCAGAGACCAGCTCCGGTCTGTCACTGAATGACATTCTTCTCACAGGTCCCAAACTGCAGAACAATATCTGTGACATCCTTCTCCACTTCAGAGAGAAAAATGTAGTTTTCTCCTGCGATATTCGCCAAATGTACCGGCAAATCAGAGTACATCATGACGACCAGAAATATCAAATGATCCTTTGGCGTGAATCGCCCTCTCTCCCCATGTCAGTCTACCGACTAACCACCGTCACATACGGAATGAACTGCTCACCCTATCTCGCCATTCGAACTCTCCAACAGTTGGCGGAAGATGAAGGTTCTCGCTTCCCTCAGGCAGCAGAAATTCTCAAACACCACAGCTACGTGGATGATTTGATTGCTGGCGCTTCTACTGAAGAAGACGCTCTGGAACTTCAAACCCAATTAATTGAACTACTTCGATTGGGTGGATTTGAGCTTAGAAAATGGGTCTCTAACTGTCCCAAACTACTGCAACAGTTACCCTCATCTCACCAGGAGACTCCTGTCTTTCTTCAAGCTTCAGCTGACCCTCACTTCTCCATACTAGGAATTTATTGGTGTCCCTCTACAGACGCCTTCAAATATACTTTCAAATTCACCTGCGAGAAGCCCACCAAACGCAAGGTTTTGAGCCTCATAGCTCGCATCTATGACCCTTGTGGATTTTTGTCCCCCTGCATAATGACTGCCAAGCGTTTTATGCAGTTACTGTGGACTTCCGGGATATCTTGGGATGAACCCTTGAATCCAGAGCTCGCCGTCAAGTGGCAAAATTTTATCTCCGACCTCAACACCATTGTGGAGATCTCCATACCTCGAGCGATACTGCTACCCCACACCATCATGTGTGACCTCCACGGTTTTTCCGACGCTTCGGAAACCGGTTATGCGGCTGTGGTTTACTTGCGATGTGTTGACAGTGACAATAAAGTGCAAGTGACACAGATTATCGCCAAAACTCGTGCCGCCCCCCTCAAGCGTGTGACACTCCCGCGCCTTGAATTGTGCGCAGCGCATCTTCTCGCTCAGTTAGTTCACTATGTGACTAACCAATTTCTCAATAAATTGAAAATAGACTCCATAGTGTTATGGTGTGACTCAACAGTGACCTTGTCGTGGATACAAACTCTCCCGTATCGCCTCAAGACTTATGTCGCAAATCGAGTCGCCCAAATCCAGGAGCTCATCCCCTCGCATTGCTGGCGTCACATCTCCAGTAAGGACAACCCTGCGGATTGTGCTTCACGAGGCGTCCTACCTTCGGAACTGGTGAATCATCCTCTCTGGTGGCAGGGACCTACCTGGCTCCGACTTCCGCCTGCAACTTGGCCGACTTCAAGCTTCACGCCCATCGACACCTGTGATCTGGATGAGGTGAAGCCAACCCCATTGACTGCGCTCATCTCTACACAACAGTCGTCGTGGGATCTTCTCTCCCAGTTCTCCTCCTGGACGAAGCTACTTCATGTCATGGCCTACGTCCTGCGCTTCATCCAAAACAGCCGCCGGCAGGATCCTCGTCTAGGTCCTCTCTCTGTGGACGAAATACAAGCTGCCGAACTGCGTATCTTCCGACTGGTGCAACAAGAGGCCTTCTCCAATGACATTGCTGCTCTTCAAGACAACAAGATCTGCTCTTCGCGTCTTCAGCGACTCTCTCCCTTCATCGATCAAAATGGTCTACTACGGGTTGGTGGCAGACTTCAAAACGCCGATCTGGCGGACAACATACGACATCCCTACCTTCTACCAAAAAGGCATCACGTAGTCAACATCTACATCGACTACATCCATCGCAAACATTTGCACTCTGGGGTACAATTGACTATGTCTCTACTGTCCCAACATGTATGGATCCTTTCTGCGAGAAGTGCAGTACGAAACAGAATTTTCAAATGCCTGGTGTGTTTTAAACAAAAACCGAAAAACACCTTCCCTCTGATGGGTGACTTACCAAAGGCGAGAGTGACTCCTGCTCGACCCTTCTTGTCTACGGGCATTGACTATGGCGGTCCATTCACGGTCAAGATCCACAACCTTCGCTCAATCCGCCATATTAAGGCCTACATCTGCCTTTTTGTTTGCCTCGTCACCAAGGCAGTGCACATCTAAGTTGCAACTGACTTGTCCACTGAATCATTCATCGCTGCGTTGAGGCGCTTTGTAGCTCGCAGAGGAATATGCTCCGATATCTACAGTGATTGTGGAACCAACTTTGTGGGCGCAAGAAATGCCTTTCATGAATTCCTTTCTTCTGCTCAGCAACCAATTGAGCGATTTGCGCTTGAGCACCGCATCAAGTTCCATTTTAATCCCCCCGCTGCACCTCACCAAGGCGGTTTGTGGGAAAGTGCCATCAAGAGCACTAAATATCATTTGAAGCGCACCCTCGGGACTCACGTGCCCACCCTCCTTGAGTTCACCACACTAACATGCCAAATAGAGGCGATGCTCAATTCCCGGCCTCTCACTGCTTTGTCCAGTGATGCTAACGATCTTCAGGCCCTGACGCCAGGTCACTTTTTGATTGGAGCCCCCCTAGCCTCACTTCCAGAACCCAACTTTGTCAACACGCCTGACAATAGGCTCTCACAATGGCAGATCATGCAAGCATTCATGCAACGCATCTGGAAGCGCTGGAGCAAGGAGTATCTCCACACCTTGCAGCAACGCCTGAAATGGTCCACACCTACGAGGAATCTTCAAGTTGGCGACTTAGTGCTGGTTCATCAAGACACCCCATCTCTCCAGTGGCCCTTGGCAAGGATCACAAAAGTTACTCCTGGCAAAGACAATGTTGTCAGAATTGTTGAACTCAAGACTCAGCATGGTACCTTTACTCGTCCTGCAGTCAAAGTGTTTTTGTTACCTTTCTGGGCGCAACCTGCCTAATCATTCCAATGGTAACCTCTTGTACATATTAGCATGAGAATTGTTTTGATTTTCATTTTTCTGGGTTTGAATATTGTTTTGTTGAATCACAAGTGATTCAAAGCCGCCGGTATGTTAAGTACTGATTTTAAGTTATAACAGACAAGCAGAATTATCATTTCAAATATTGGCGGTAGGCAGAGCGAGAGAGAGAGAGATAGCCGAGAGAACTGGTGAACACGTTCAAAACGGAAATTTACCGATCCCTGGCCTTTGATTGGCCGATGACCCTTGCCCGCCTGTCGCTCTGAATCTCGCAGGCCTCTGATTGGCCGATGACTCATAAACCACTTCTGTTCCGTTTCTTGCGGGTCAGCAGTTCCCTTCACCTCCCATGAGGCTCGCCATTCTGATTCTGATTCTGGTTCTGTTCGTCTTCCGACCGATTAGTGCTCAAGTGCTTTTCGGCTTTTCTTTCCCCAGGCACGTTATAACTTCTAAACGTGACCGTAGTCTCGCCCATGGTGGCTCCCCCTTTTGATTTATTTTAATATTTTACAAAGTGGTATTATTTTGTTCATTAACTATTTTCTCTGTTCACTAACATAGATTGCAGTGAACCTAGTGTGTGTAAGTGCGTGTCGGGCAACACTCGGTCTCCCGCGTATATGAACATTGGACTGGACGAGAGCTCAATTCATTATTCAATTGTGCGTGCGTGCGAATTCGCAGCAAGAGAGAAGATTCCCTGGACCTCGGAGAGACTTTCCTGGCCCAGCAGTTCCCTCGTGCCCTGGCTGTGTTGGCGTCCCTTCGGCCATCTTGGCGTCCTTCCAGCTCCGCCATACGGATTTTCTTGTGAGTGAGTTTAAACATTTCTTTTGACTGTGTCTAAATATTGTTGTAGGCATTTGTTATTCTCTGGTACATAGTACCTGGTCCTTCGAACATTTCAATTTTGAACCAGACTTGTAAATTTCGTAAAATTGATGTTTCACATTTTTATTCAATATTTTCAATATTTTTTCTCAATAAATTAATCCGCCCTTTCTCAAACACCCCACTTCGACCACTTCGGATAGCCACGTTTTCATTGCTGCACCAAAAACTCGCCTTGATTCAATAATTTTGATGTGGTTAGGAATCATATTCCATAATCTACACATGAAATGATTTATTATACATTACCATGCGATGGCGTGGAATAGATCCTCTTAGAGTATTTCTTCCACTAACTTCAGTGCAAAATGTAAATTTTTGGAAAAGGTAATCTGGTGTTTTAGAATTTAGAATAGAATGCAACAAAAAACAAATGTGATAAATTCGAAGTTCACTTAGTTTAACCCTCGAGAGGACGCTAAGCGGAGGAATCCTCCGGGTCAATATTTTTGTTGTGGGAAATGTTTATCTTTTGGTTGACAGCACTGTCCTTTTGTGTAGCTGTAGCCCCTTTCCTAACCATGTATTTGAAGTACCCTCATCCCGCTTTCAGCGTCCAGGCTCAGTTTGGCGAGCGCTGTCCTTAGGTACTGGACGATTCCTCCGTGAGCGTCCTTGTGTGTTTTGTGAACCCGGAGGAAGAGTCCGTGTGCGATCGCTTTTTATTTGGTTACCCGGAGGAAGAGTCCGTGTGTGATCGTTTTTTATTTGGTTATTTGTAATTGTTTAGACTACAGTTGCCATTTTAGATTTGTTTTTACTTGAAATAACTTTTTATTTTTCCATGAATAACTATTTGTATTGATTGTAGTATCTTTGCTATACCATTTAATTTATTGTTTATGCAGGAACACGTCATAGTATTTTTTATTAATCTGATAGTTCAGTTTTATACAAAATCTTTTTTATTTGTACCCTAAAACTTTATTTTTACTATTTTCATACTATTTTACAAAACTGTTATTGAAAAATATTAAGTTTTAAGTAAAAAAGTAAAATATGTTTTGTATAATCCATAATAGTTATAATTATTTTATTTGTTAAATTAACTTTACCATTCTTGCTCTGTCTTGCAAGGATATTGCGTGAAATCTATTTTACAATCATTTTCTGTTTTTATTTCAAACAATAAAAGTATTTAGAATACATTTTGTGCATTTATTTAAAACCCGGAGGAAACCTCCTTGAGCGAGAGACGGCGTTTTAAATTTTAAGCGACCTCTGGAGGGTTAAAAAAATTCATTTCAGTATAAAATGGTGTTATATGTTCATCACGATTAAAAATGTATATAAAAAGCTAACAATAATTTTGAGCTCTGCAGTTTTTGAGAAAGTTCTACCGTCATATCATTTATAACAACATCACAGTAATCAAATGTCGCATGTATGCTTTAGCCTAATTACATTAGGCCTACAATATTTTGGTCAGACCTAGCTTATGGCTGTGAAAGTGGCAGTAAGCTAGCAATAAGGTTTTAAATGGCCGTGTTGTCCCTTTAAATTTTCCTGTGGGCTCTTTAAATCATGACATCATCATGACGTCATCACCACAACACCTTGAAACAAGATGGCTGCCAACATAACCTCAAAAGGAATGCAAGGTGATTATAGTAAGTTTAAGAGAGCAAAGTCAAAGTAAATATGAATTTTAACAAAATACTGGCTTTATTTATATAACTTGTTGCATATAAGACTCATTTAATCAATTTTGAAAAAAGATATGGAAAAGGTAAATAAACCACTATATTTTACTTTCCCGCCTAAAACATGATTCCTAACCTCAAAATGTGACAGCTAGCAATAGATTGTTTTGTACTGACTTTATTTCATTGATTTGGTATTATAAGGAATATATATCATTGTTTTTAGGAAGGCCTAGGTATATTTTAAGAATGACAGTCGAGCAGTATCAAAAGTACAATAATTAATTCCTAGGCCTACGTAAAACTTTAATCTATTACCGCTACTGTGACCATAGTGCAAGGTCCTAAAAAAAGTCATTTTGCGGAAAAACTAACCGTTTCAGCATGGTGTAACTGCACATATTGGTAGATATACAACCACACTACATCATGATTACATTCATTATTAGGGGCCAGGCCTTTAAAGAACTTATTGCTGGGCTTCCATAAGCTGAAAATTTTGAGACCGAATTGTGATCCAGTACAACACGACTCTTTAAACAATTAATCCTACAGGTTTTCTTACCCTTTATCAGTTAAATGTTAAGAATAAGAGTTAAGATAACCAAACACTAACCATCAATCACTATTTTTATAATTTAATGTGACTTTAGGCCATTTCTTAAGATGTCCACAATCGCCACTGCGACCGAAGTGCAAGGTCCTACAAAAAGTCATTTTGAGAAAAACTAACCGTTTCAGCATGGTGTAACTGCACATATTGGTAGATATACAACCACACTACATCATGATTATATTCATTATTAGGGGCCAGGCCTTTAAAGAACTTATTGCTGTGCTTCCATAAGCTGAAAATTTTGAGACCGAATTGTGATCCAGTACAACACGACTCTTTAAACAATTAATCCTACAGGTTTTCTTACCCTTTATCAGTTAAATGTTAAGAATAAGAGTTAAGATAACCAAACACTAACCATCAATCACTATTTTTATAATTTAATGTGACTTTAGGCCATTTCTTAAGATGTCCACAATCGCCACTGCGACCGAAGTGCAAGGTCCTACAAAAAGTCATTTTGCGGAAAAACTAACCGTTTCAGCATGGTGTAACTGCACATATTGGTAGATATACAACCACACTACATCATGATTATATTCATTATTAGGGGCCAGGCCTTTAAAGAACTTATTGCTGTGCTTCCATAAGCTGAAAATTTTGAGACCGAATTGTGATCCAGTACAACACGACTCTTTAAACAATTAATCCTACGGTTTTCTTACCCTTTATCAGTTAAATGTTAAGAATAAGAGTTAAGATAACCAAACACTAACCATCAATCACTATTTTTATCATTTAATGTAACTTTAGGCCATTTCTGAAGATGTCCACAATCGCCACAGCGACCGTAGTGCAAGGTCCTACAAAAAGTCATTTTGAGAAAAAACTAACCGTTTCAGCATGATGTAACTGCACAAACTGGTAGATAGACAACCACACTACATCATGATTACATTCATTATTAGGGGCCAGACCTTTAAAGAACTTATTGCTGGGCTTCCATAAGCTGAAAATTTTGAGACCGAATTGTGATCCAGTACAACACGACTCTTTAAACAATTAATCCTACAGGTTTTCTTACCCTTTATCAGTTAAATGTTAAGAATAAGAGTTAAGATAACCAAACATTAACCATCAATCACTATTTTTATAATTTAATGTGACTTTAGGCCATTTCTTAAGATGTCCACAATCGCCACTGCGACCGAAGTGCAAGGTCCTACAAAAAGTCATTTTGAGAAAAAACTAACCGTTTCAGCATGGTGTAACTGCACATATTGGTAGATATACAACCACACTACATCATGATTATATTCATTATTAGGGGCCAGGCCTTTAAAGAACTTATTGCTGTGCTTCCATAAGCTAAAAATTTTGAGACCGAATTGTGATCCAGTACAACACGACTCTTTAAACAATTAATCCTACGGGTTTTCTTACCCTTTATCAGTTAAAAGTTAAGAATAAGAGTTAAGATAACCAAACACTAACCATCAATCACTATTTTTATCATTTAATGTAACTTTAGGCCATTTCTGAAGATGTCCACAATCGCCACAGCGACCGTAGTGCAAGGTCCTACAAAAAGTTTAATTCAAGTTAAAGTTAATTAGTTTAATGCAACATAAAAACGATATATTGCCATAACAACTTATAAAAAATATGAAAAGTGTCAAAATTGAGTTCATTTTCACTAAAAAAATTTAAGAGAAAACTTTGTAAATTAACGAAATGTAACCTAGCCTAACCTAGCGAAGTGAAACAGTATTACTGCTCATTGACTCTCACAGCTCCATTGAATACATAAGTAATTTTGCAGTTTTTGTAAGTTGTTATGGGATAGGGGAGCACAGCAACAATGTCAAAAATAGTAACAGTAAACAAATTGTTTTCCTTGCACACAAATTCAGTTTTCGCGTTATTGGCACAATGGAAACCTTGCACTGTTATGTCACCATCATCAGAGTCAGTTAACTCTTTACAATTAACAAAATTTAACTCAGTTCCTGCAAAAAAGTGCACTGCTTGTATTTTGTATTGAATTGGGGCAATTGTGAATCGTATTCACAATTACCTCACAATTTAAAAATTATGGGGTAATTGTGAATTGGCAATAAATCCTAGAATTTTTATTGCAGTTGATAAAGAAACCTCTCAGGCTTTAGAGCACTTCTCTAGAAGTGCTTCAAAAAATTTCTAATAAAATAAATAATAAAATTATTTTTTTAATTAATCATTTTTGTTGAGTGGCCAAAGTGATACACCAAAAAAATTTTAAGGGTTTTTTCATGCTAATGGAAAAAAGACTAATTCTTTGAAAATTAATAACAACTTTTAATAGTGTATTAAGAAAAGACCAAAAAACATGTTTTAAGTTGGTTTTTAATAATATTAATGTTAGTTTATAAGTTATAAGCGGCGTTCACAATTGCCCCAATTCACAATTACCCCGGTCAACCCTATCTTAACTCTTATTCTTAACATTTAACTGATAAAGGGTAAGAAAACCCGTAGGATTAATTTTTTAAAGAGTCGTGTTGTACTGGATCACTATTCGGTCTCAAAATTTTCAGCTTATGGAAGCCCAGCAATAAGTTCTTTAAAGGCCTGGCCCCTAATAATGAATGTAATTATGATGTAGTGTAGTTGTCTATCTACCAATATGTGCAGTTACATCATGCTTAAACGGTTAGTTTTTTCTCAAAATGACTTTTTGTAGGACCATGCACTACGGTCGCAGTGGCGATTGTGGACTTCTTAAGAAATGGCCTAAAGTCACATTAAATAATAAAAATAGTGATTGATGTTTTAGTGTTTGGTTATCTTAACTCTTATTCTTAACATCTAACTGATAAAGGGTAAAAAAACCTTAGGAATAATTGTATATAGAGTCTTGTTGTACTGGATCACAATTCGGTCTCCAAATTTTCAGTTTATGGAAGCCCAGCAATAAGTTCTTTAAAGGCCTGGCTCCTAGTATTGAATGTAATCATGATGTAGTGTAGTTGTCTATCTACCAATATGTGCAGTTACATCATGCTGAAACGGTTAGTTTTTTCTCAAAATGTCTTTTTGTCGGACCATGCACTACGGTCGCAGTGGCGATTGTGGACATCTTAAGAAATGGCCTAAAGTCACATTAAATAATAAAAATAGTGATTGATGTTTTAGTATTTGGTTATCTTAACTCTTATTCTTAACATCTAACTGATAAAGGGTAAAAAAAACCTTAGGATTAATTGTATATAGAGTCTTGTTGTACCGGATCACAATTCGGTCTCTAAATTTTCAGTTTATGGAAGCCCAGCAATAAGTTCTTTAAAGGCCTGGCCCCTGGTAATGAATGTAATTATGATGTAGTGTAGTTGTCTATCTACCAATATGTGCAGTTACATCATGCTGAAACGGTTAGTTTTTTCTCAAAATGACTTTTTGTAGGACCATGCACTACGGTCGCAATGGCGATTGTGGACATCTTAAGAAATGGCCTAAAGTCACATTAAATAATTAAAATAGTGATTGATGTTTTAGTGTTTGGTTATCTTAACTCTTATTCTTAACATTTAACTGATAAAAGGTAAAAAAAAACCCTTAGGATTAATTGTATATAGAGTCTTGTTGTACAGGATCACAATTCGGTCTAAAATTTTCAGCTTATGGAAGCCCAGCAATAAGTTCTTTAAAGGCCTGGCCCCTAAAAATGAATGTAATTATGATGTAGTGTAGCTGTCTATCTACCAATATGTGCAGTCACATCATGCTGAAACGGTTAGTTTTTTCTCAAAATGACTTTTTGTCGGACCATGCACTACGGTCGCAGTGGCGACTGTGGACATCTTATGAAATGGCCTAAAGTCACATTAAATAATAAAAATAGTGATTGATGTTTTAGTGTTTGGTTATCTTAACTCTTATTCTTAACATCTAACTGATAAAGGGTAAAAAAACCTTAGGAATAATTGTATATAGAGTCTTGTTGTACTGGATCACAATTCGGTCTCTAAATTTTCAGTTTATGGAAGCCCAGCAATAAGTTCTTTAAAGGCCTGGCCCCTAATAATGAATGTAATTATGATGTAGTGTAGTTGTCTATCTACCAATATGTGCAGTTTACATCATGCTGAAACGGTTAGTTTTTTCTCAAAATGACTTTTTGTAGGACCATGCACTACGGTCGCAATGGCGATTGTGGACATCTTAAGAAATGGCCTAAAGTCACATTAAATAATAAAAATAGTGATTGATGTTTTAGTGTTTGGTTATCTTAACTCTTATTCTTAACATTTAACTGATAAAGGGTAAAAAAAAACCTTAGGATTAATTGTATATAGAGTCTTGTTTTACTGGATCACAATTCGGTCTCCAAATTTTCAGTTTATGGAAGCCCAGCAATAAGTTCTTTAAAGGCCTGGCCCCTAATAATGAATGTAATCATGATGTAGTGTGGTTGTCTATCTACCAGTTTGTGCAGTTACACCATGCTAAAATGGTTAGTTTTTCCGCAAAATGACTTTTTTTAGGACCTTGCACTATGGTCACAGTAGCGGTAATAGATTAAAGTTTTACGTGGGCCTAGGAATTAATTATTGTACTTTTGATACTGCTCGACTGTCATTCTTAAGATATACCTAGGCCTTCCTAAAAACAATGATATATATTTCCTTATAATACCAAATTAATGGCATAGTCAGTACAAAACAATTTATTGCTAGCTGTCACATTTTGAGGTTAGGAATCATGTTTTAGGAGGGAAAGTAAAATATAGTGGTTTTATACATGTGGTGGGAATGTTAAGTATTTACCTTTTCCATATCTTTTTTCAAGATTGATTAAATGAGTCTTATATGCAACAAGTTATATAAATAAAGCCAGTATTTTGTTAAAATTCATATTTACATTGACTTCGCTCTCCTAAACTTACTATAATCACCTTGAGTTCCTTTTGAGGTTATGTTGGCAGCCATCTTGTTTCAAGGTGTTGTGGTGATGACGTCATGATGATGATGTCATGATTTAAAGAGCCCACAGTAAAAATTTAAAGGGACAACACGGCCATTTAAAACCTTATTGCTAGCTTACTGCCACTTTCACAGCCATACCTAGCTTTAGCCTTTTGTTAAAACCTTCAATATCCCAATAACCTTTATTCATTCAGTAACCTTGTAAATAAAATTAATTATTATTAGGTTCTATAATTTATTTTTTGCATATTATTTAATTAGTTGTCAATTCTATATTGGCTTCAGGAACAAGCTAGCAAAGCGATCTAGAAATTAACAGAACGAACGTCTAGAAAATGATAGAATAAGGAATTTCAATATATGTTTGATAGCATTAATGTTTATTTAACAGTACTAACAGTACTTACGCTTTTATCTAGTTATGATAGGAGATACATTTCTTTTATTGGATATAGTAGGACATTGTTTATTTGTGTTATTCTTTAGTAAACATAACCTCTAAGTTTTGTTCCAGAGCCGTCTGTCTCTCGAACATACTTGACATAGAGAAATCTACGGAAGCCCTGAAGGGCCAAAGAGTAAGCGATCATTTTTTACACCGCCGTGTTTCAAACATGGCGAGCCGTGTTTGGAAGGCGGCGAGCCATGTTAGAAAGGCGGCGAGCCGTGTTAGAAAGGCGGCGAGCCGTGTTAGAAAGGCGGCGAGCCGTGTTAGAAAGGCGGCGAGCCGTGTTTGTAAGTCGGCGAGCCGTGTTAGGAAGGCGGCGAGCCGTGTTAGGAAGGCGGCGAGATGTATTTGAAGTTTGGCGAGTATTTTGATAAAGTAATTAAGAGTAATAATTAGATATCTGATATTAGATTAAGTATATGACTAGATATAATCTCATTTGCAAACTAATTAAAAATATTACAACTTTCATGCCAGATTTCTATGAAATCAGAGGTCCCAAAAACAAAGAAAACTGTTTGGTTATGGTCATCATAACAAATGCACAGACTGTTTTGCTCCAGAGATTTGATTGTTTTGGTTATTTTCAATTTTATAAGAGGATGAAAATCCGTTTAAGAGACAATAAAAAGCTTTTAATTATTAGTCTTAGTTAATTTATCGAAATGCTCGCCGAATTTCATATACTTCTCGCCGACTTTCAAACACGGCTCGCCGACTTTCTAACACGGCGATCGCCGACTTTCTAACACGGCTCGCCGTCTTCCAAACACGGCTCGCCGACTTTTAAACGCGGCTCGCCGTGTTTGAAACACGGCTCGCCGTCTTTGAAACACGGCTCGCCGTCTTCTAAACACGGCTCGCCGTGTTACAAACACGGCGGTGTAAAAAATGACCGCTTACTCTTTGGCCCTTCAGGGCTTCCGTAGAAATCCGAATTCTCTGGAAATGACTAGTACAGTTTTAGAATGTATATATTTGGGCTGCGCCCGCATAGTTAGTCAGTCAGTATTAGTCAGTTCAGTTGGTTGTAGAGTATTAGTCAGTGTTGGTCAGTAGTTCAGTTGTAATGGTTCAGTTGTAGTGAGTTGTAATAGTCAGTTGTAGTCAGTCAGTGTAGTGAGTGAGAACAGTGAATCAGTTAGTGAACAGTGGTGTTACATTGATATAGTGCTGTTGAGTACTAATCTTTGTATGTGTTTATTGTGGTGACTAATAAATTCTGTTTAGTGAAGTGGTGTTTTTATTGTGAAGCGTCCCTAGTGATATACAGTGTGTGGAACAGTAATCGCTAGTGGTGACGACACAAAGTAGGGGAATACAAGGGTTTTTACTAGCATTACTTTTACGGTAAACGGGATAAACTTACTAAGTTTTTTTATTGATTTGATACCGGCAAAAACTTTATTGCATGTATTGTTTACGTGTTCTGTCCAGTCAAGTGTTGATGTCATTGTCAGTCCTAAGTTCTTTACTGTCTTACTATATTCAATAGAATTGTCATTAATAGTGCTTAGGTGCTTCATCATTAATGTTGGTAATAAGTCAGTTGTAAGCAATGATAATAGATTTTATTTGGTTTTTGTCTCGTTTATTTTAAGCCCATGATTCATCGCCCAGTGGTATACAGCTGTGAGATCTTCATTGATATTATTAACAGCATTCAATAAATCTGTTGTTTTAAAATGATGGTAAATTTGTAAGTCGTCAGCGTCAAGGTGGTATTTTGTATGACTAAGTACAGTATGAATGTCATTAATGTAAATACTGAAAAACAGTGGGCCTAAAACAGAACCTTGAGGTACACCTCGAGTTACAGATTGCCACTGCGAGGAAATACCATCTGCATTAACACACTGAAGTCTGTCTGTAAGATATGATCTAATCCATGATATAGCTCTATCTGTAAAACCTATTGTTTTCAGTTTAAGTAGAAGTAAAAAGTGATAAACGCAGTCAAAAGCCTTTGTGAAATCAATCAATGTCAAAAGTGTTGCCTGTCTGTTGTCCATTGCACATTGGAATGCAATCAAATCCAGTAGCATTGCTTCTAATGCGCATAATGGCTCTAGATCGCTTTGCTCTTTTATGAGCAGAGTCTCTTTCTCGCATAAGCTCACAAATTTGTTGGTTTATCCAAGGAGCAGATTTTTTGTTACTCTTTTCCGAATTATTGATGCGTGTTTGTCAAATAGTGATAGCAAGTTATGGTTTAGACACGACACCATTTCATCAACATCAGGGCCGCCCACGGGGGATTGATGGTGCAAACTGCGCCGTTGAGCCAAAATTTGGTGGGGATTTTTTTGATTAGCGGGGATTTTTTGGATTTGGGGGGGAATGAAAAGAAATCGTGTCTCCAAATTTGTATAGAAGAGAATATGTTTTGTTGACTCAATGTTGAATTTAAAACTACATAAGAAGTGTAAAATACATAAAAACAGAGCTATTAATTGAATTAGTTTTTTGTTAACCCACACATTTGTACTGTTAAATCTTGCACGGTTTATGGAATGGCAACACTGGAAGCAGACTAAAATTCCCTAGATTATCATGTCGCTCTGCAAGTTAGCAACCGTGATCGATCAGTGGCATTTTCAAATTGCCATTATAGACCCTTTTGTTTTGTAAAATGTTAACAGTGACGAAACAAGAGGAATTTTTTGTTTTGAGGGGGGATAGTCCCATCGAGGTTCATCTCCCATGCTTGACTCAATTCTGTATGGTAATTTAGCATTGCAACACGGCTGCAACAAATGCTAAGAATGAACAAGTTTTACTTTTAGGTTTGTTTATATTAGACCTTTATACTTCTATTGTAATCTAAAGTGGACTGTGTTTCAAAATGAAAGAGCATTAATATACAAACTTTAAGTAATATTTTAGTACAAACATGTAACTGGAACTATAAGAAGATATGCTACTGTGTTAAAATATCTAATTTATTATTTCGTTTACGATTCCTGGCGATTTGAAGTGAATCGTTTAGAAATGAACAGAAATGTAGCCTCAAATGAAAGTATTTCATTTGGTGATTTATAAAACTAATTCACATTAATTTAGCAAATTCCAAAACATACAATTCTTCTTCTTAGAGAAACGTCAACTTTGATTTTAGTAACTAAAGTCGTTGACTATGTACACTAACATGAATAGACTTCGATAAGCATTAGGCATGTTCGAAACCTATTTACGGTGGTGCGATCTTCTGCTGCGTACACGAAGTACAAGTGACATAATATGATAATGTAAATCAGTATTACCACTCTTAACCAAGGTTGAAGGATTCATCCCTGAAGGTTATGTTTAGGTTGTGGTAAAATATTTTGTAGCACTGTAAATCCGGCTGAATTATTACAACATCGATCGCAACCCCTGTGTCGAGGCTTAGACGAACCTTCTAAATTTCTGTATCAAACAAAAAGCATTAAGTTTATTCACGTTAGTGTATCTAGTCAATGCTAAAATGTTGAATTTACCCAAGGTTTCAACTTGATATCTTGTAATACATCAGATATAAAATGTTAATTTTTAACATGACAAACAGACAGACAGAAAGCCAACCCAATTCATAATATAAAATATAGTAATATATTTTAATAAAATATATGACTGTTGTATATTATTACTTTTTATAGGCCCTAAGATTGTGATTTATTAAAATTCTTCACATTATGCCTACATGTGGCCTACCGTACCCATTTATTTTTATTTTTTAAATTTTGTTTTCATTGCTTTTTTGATGAAAGGAAAAGGGAAAGAAATTAAACTCCATAAAAGTTATGCCTTAGTCACATCATACATAATTTCACAAATCTTACAATTTTGTGATCCGATCATAATTTGCTGTAAATTCAATGTAAAAATTTCAATAAGCCTAAAATCATTGCAGTTTAAATTAAGTAAATATAATTGTAACATGCCTGAATAAAACTACCTGTGTCAAAAGGTTGTTTTTGACACAGTCCCTTCAGGGTAAAACCATTTAAATCAACATAATTTATTTGAAAATAATGAAAGTTGAGTAAAAATTGGCGTAATCGGTAACATTTGTCAATGCTGTGTGCTGTGTGCCGTAATATTTAAATGTGTTTATATTCAAGAAACTGATAAAGTTTTAAAGTAAAATACAGTTATTAATGTGGTGGAAGGAGCGATCGCTAAAAACCAACCTGTGCGTTGTTGATGGGGGGCCTACAATTTTTGGGGGGGATTCGCGCCATGGCCATTGGGGGGGATGGGCACCCCTGATCAACATTATTAGAATTAATAATATTATCCCATCGCAAATTGAGAGCATCTAACAATAACTGATGGTAATCTATATTTTTATAGTTACGATATAGTACTAAATTTGGTTTTGGTTTTGGTTTTAAATTTGGTAGAGAGAGAGAGAGATTCTCGCCACAACAGTAGTTTGTGACTCACAAGATGGCTCTTATTGGTCACCCATTCTCCGGTGCGCAGTATAATTAAAGTAGGAAGACTAATTTTCTTCAGAAGAATAGCTGACACGGAAATAAACACTAACTATAACAACACTCAAGTATCCAAACACACGAGTGAAGTAATAAAAATTTAAAAAAAACTATGGTTGCAGATATGGACTTTGTTATTGAACAATCTAGCTTTTGCTCTCTAAATCTTTGGAGATATCGTAAGCCATAAAGAGATGAGTGATGGAGTCGCAAAGTGAGAGAGAGAGAAAGAATGGTGGGTTTCAAAGAAAACGTTGGAAATACTTCAGTGTGTACTACTGTGGCAGAAGTTTAACCAACTACAAATGATGACGGACTATCTCTTTGTATACTGGTTACAAAACCTAAATATACCTTAAATTGTAATATTTTCGAAAAGGTGGACTACGACTCAGCTTTAAGATAGCTGGTTAGTGATCTCAAAGAACAATAATAAAATATATACATTTGCAAAAAAAACCTGACTGTCTTCTTTGTCCAACCTTGAAGAATCAAAAACAAAGCAAGACAGACTTCCTATCAACCACAACAGATCTACAAACACAATCAGCATCAGCAGATGAAGCTCTGCCATTGACAGCTCCACCACAGCACGAGGAATACCACGTGGAATACCTGACTGGCTACCTCAAGCCCACTCGCCTGCAGCTGCAGTGATAATGTGATGTATGGAAGAATAAAGTCTTTGATGTGTGTGAAATTGAAGTAATAAAAAAATAAAGTTTGATGGATATATCAATTTTTTATTTAAATGTCAGTCTCAGGTAAACCAACGTAACACATTTAGTTTATTAATATTTTAACTTACAGTGTTTCCTACTGCCCTGCTAAGCCAAAAAAAAAAAAAAAAAAAAAAAACTGACAAAATAAAAAATTTTGAGTTGTGTATCGATTCTCATGTTTTGGAACCCATAAGTCCTAGGGCCTCCCTACAGGATTTTAAAATTACTATATGGCCTATGGTGTTGAAATTTGACGTGGTCATTCCTCTTTGGTCATATGTGCTTACTAAGAAAAGGTTTTGCAAAATTCAATGCTCTGCTTACACTTCTTCAATGTTTTAATATAACTCTTAAGGAAGAAGATTTTGTTGCTCTTTAACAAGATTTTATCTTCTACTAGCAAACAGCCCGTCAAAAATGACGGGTAATTTTCAGCATGTTTATTCATGAATTTGATGTTCACTTAAAAATGGTCACAGAATTTATTAATACACAGACAACATAGAATTAAAACTAAAATTTTTGCATTTCTTTAGCAATGTTATCTATATATTAATAGGCAGCAAGCATGTTCCTTTTCCCCTTTTTTTCTCAGCTTGTGAGCAACGTAAAAGAAACCCGCACATACCGTTAGAAAGGTATTGTCTTGTAGATGAGCAGAATGGTATTTAGATTCACATCGGCCTCCGAGGCTACGCCCTACAGGCTTTGAAAGTTTCAATGTTAATCTTATGGGAGAAGGATAATTGATTGATCATGAAACAGCTGTTGTAATAACAAATTATAGCAAATCAGGAAGAAAAGTTTGTTTTGTCTATAAAATTTTATAAAACTAATTAGCTCAAGATAAACTAAGTATTTGGTCGAATTTCGACCAGTGGGCGATTTTTTAGTCTTTTATAATAGGCAAGCATGTTTTTTCCTACTTTTTGCTCAGCTCATGTGCATATCGTAGGAGAAATCCCTGCATACGGTTAGAAAGGTATAGTCCTGTAGATGAGCAGATTCCTATTCTATTTCACATTGGACTCCAGGGCTACACCCCACAGGCTTTCAAAGTTTAATTTTAATCTTTTGGAGGAAGGAGAATTCACTGAATCATAGACAGCTATTGTAAAATAACTGCTAAAAACAGGAAGAACAGATGTTTCAGTTATAAAATGTTTTTAAACTTTTTGGGTGCAGATCAACAAAAGTTTTGGTCTAATTTCGATCAGGAGGTCAAATTATCTATATATTAATACGCAAGCATGTTTCATTTCCTCCTTTTTTCTCAGCTCGTGTACATCGTAGGAGAAATCCGCGCAGACCGTTAGATAGGTATAGTCCTGTAGATGAGCAGAATCACATTTTAATTTACATCGGACAAAAGGGCTGCGCCCCACAGGCTTTCAAAATTTCAATGTTAATCTTATGGAGGAAAGGAGAATTGATTGAATCATTACACAGCTGTTGTAAAAAATAACTGCTAGAAAAACAGGAAGAACAGATGTTTGAATTATAAAATGTTTTTAAACTTCTTGGGCCCAGATCAACTGAAATTTTGATCGAATTTCGATCAGGAGGCGTTCTCTAGTTAATAGTTAATAAGTTAAAATAGCCTGTAATACTTACTATCATATGGTTTTACAATATAATAGGCCTATGGACTTTACAAAAAAAAGATAACGATTAAAGGTTGTTTGACCGTATTTCCATTTATTCCATTCCAGTTGAATGGCCAACTAACTTATTGGTATAATTTCGCTGATTCAGAGTCAATTTAATTTGCCCGAATTCGGATTTATATCTTATTTGTTAAACACTCGTGATTTACCAATCTGATTAAGCGTGTCTTTAACCTCTGGCATTTTTGCCTTCTAACGTTCTTGTTTAATTTTTTTTAATCCATGCAGAGTCTAACGTCCCCGTTAGGTTTTGGTATCACCACTATCGCTAAGCACCATTCTTTGGGCTCTTCCACAGTGTATATGAATCTAATCGAACCTTGCTTTCAAGTTCTGACTTGAATTTTTAACGCAATGTTATAGAAGTGCATTCCTGGGTGTATTAAGTGTCAAAGCATTATCCTCTAAGTCAATCGTATAGTAGGTTTTACCTTCACTAAAACACTATTCAAATGTTTTTTCTCTGTCTTTTGTTTATACTTTATTTCCATCTCATTTTCTTATTCGTGGTATTTCTTCTTTTATATTTCGAGATTTATTTCTTCCAGTTCATAGTTCTACATATTCACATTTTTGTACTCCATTGTTTATATCAGTGGAAACAACAAACCAACTGTTAAACATGTAACATCATAAGCCTACACGACCTTAAAAGGATGAAAAATAAGAATATAAGGACGTTATATGGATGAGTTATAAAAAAATTAATGAATTAAAATACGGTGGGGAGAGTTTTAGAATCAAAAGATTATGTTTATATATTTCAAAACATAAAGCTCATTAGTTGATAGTTATAAAAACATATGTATAAATAACTCGTAACTTTAAATAAATAAATTCAATCATCTATGATAAATAAAGTCTTATTATAGTATAGCAACCAAAATTTTATTAAAACATCAGCTGTTAAATTATTATTTTACTGCTTTAAAAACCACTGCAACATTATGTGTCCTTGATTTAATTTGTATGTGTCAATTACCATAGAATTGAAAAGTTGTCTGTTTTGTTTACAAAAACACTTAGTAAAGCAACAGTGGTGTCAAATTTCAATGTAAGATATGGATCACCTGGAGCAGTAAACAAATCGACAAAATCACGTCTTAGATTGGTCTAAATAAGGTCTAATTTTCATTTTCCAGCTTTATAAGGCATTTTCCGAGAAATACCATATTTTTCCTATCATCTAGGGGTCATAAGAAATCCATTGACACCAAAACGGCCTCGATCCGTTCAGTAGTTCTCTCCCTAGACCCTTAAATGCACTCTTTTATTATATAAGATATCTATAAAAGAGGAAGTATGTATATATATATATATATATATATATATATATATATATATATATATATATACTTGACAATTTATTGATATAACTTTAAAAACATCGTATAATTTATATATACATACGTACGCATACTTCTTATATAGGGCACAAACTGATATAATATTAGTTGAGGATGAAACTGTCATTCCCCAACACAAACTATTTATAACAAGCACAAATTACTTACCGTATGTAGGGGAAAGAATGGTAATGGTGCGCACCTAAGGGAAAAAAATTCTTCCCAGAAAATATGCGGGCAAAAATTACCAATACATGTGTCAAACTCTTTGGTATTTAATGTAGTTTCTTATGAAAAATTATCATTATCATATATATTAACATTGATTAAATATACACCATTATATAAGAATATGCACTTGCGCACGATTTCCCTACCCAATTGCGCGCATGGGGGTGGGTAATGGTGCGCAGGGACGTATGGGTTGAAATAATTAGAATAAATGTGTTTAATTAATACAAATTCAATGTCAATATAACATATGGAATGTCTTAAAGCTAAACAATACTTTCTTTGAGCTTTACAATACACTTAACTAAAGTTTTGATTAAAATTACAAAATTGTTCAAGGGTTAATGCAAAATTAACACACGTAGCCTAATTTTCTGCTGTGTCTGCACCTGAGCTGTCTGCATGACTCCAGGACGAACAGTTTATGAGCATCTGTAAACATGAATGTTAAAAGGCGAAGTAATTTTTTTCTTACCTATGACTACATGGTGCCCACTGCCGCGCACCATTACCCGATATTGCATTCGAAAGTATTTTACTTTCTCACTATCTTAAGAAAGGATGAAACCATAAATTAATTGGTTCAAACGATAAAGCAAAGACTACCATTAATTGTAATACTAAATAAGTATTAAGTTATCTAAAGATCTGCCTTAACCTTACTATTTTCTGAGGCTCAAAAATAACATGACACACACGACTTTTAGATTTTGGCCTCTCATAACCTCAAAAATTTCAGTATCGAAAACCACGAGGTCGGGTATTAGTTGTTGAGTCCCCCGCTAGGCTGCAGCACATACTGGAGCTTTTTAACTTATTTCATTCATAAGAAACTACTATGCGCACCTTTACCCGCCGCGCACGATTACCCTACTCTCCCCTAGATCACATACTATTTTTAATAGTCAGCTATAATAAAAAGTACAGTATGTAAACTTAGGATCTGAAATGCATCTGCGAACGTGGAAACACGAGGAATGCACTGCACACACCCAACGTGACCCATTATACAGGCTTTCTACGGTCAGGGAATTGAAATCTGATCAGGGAAACAGACTAAGTCAGGGAACCCAGAGCTAAAACTTATTTTACTATAACACGATTCTACAAATGGAGGACGAGGAAATAAATATGATTAAGAGTTTGTAGACAATAAGATCTAACTATTTTTGTTCTTAAATAAACTCATATTATGCAAGGTTATACAATTATTCTTCAGTTGGCGTCTAAATTAATGCAAAGAAACAATTGAAAAATATTCTTAATGTTTTATAAAAACAGGGTGTTAAAAATCTGGGTGTCACAAGTTCGAATCTCGGAAATTTCAAATACAAGCATGTGTAATATGAATAACTTTTTGGAAGGGCTATTTAATAGAAAAATTGTGTTGAAAACAGAATTTATTTATCTCCATCAATTTAAAAATGGTGGCCATTTTTGTGTTCGAAATCCCATTTTAGGGAATTTCCTGTAATCCTTTCATTATTTGTCATTTAAATGACTTCTCATTAAAAATACTAGGTAAGTAAAATCAAGTAAGCTTTACAGTGGTATAGCACAAGACCAGCGCGTTATTGAAAACTAAAATTTTTGTAATGCGAAAATTGTTGAAAACTGACATATGTAACTTACGGTAAAAGCTTAAACGAAATACTTGGCACTGAAGACCTTGAAATATACTCAGTACTGATTTTTTTCCTTTACGCAATCAAAAGAAAATTATAAAATAGATAGAACAGACACGAGACACACACACTTTTGTCACATAAATGTTATTCCAATCCTGGGTGCTTCTTTCCGTGGCCTACCTTTTTCGGGTTAGGACATTGCCTGATCGGCCCCAGGCAGAGAAGATGATCCAAATACCCACACATCCTATATTTCCGTCACACCCAATATAGTCCTTAGAACTTTCCTTCTATCAAATAATACAAAATCACATTAAAGTGCACATAAATGTCTGTAACTATAGTAAGATGCACGAAAATAGTCCGATGGAAATTTAAACAGCTGTGTCTTCCCTCACCCCCTCAAGCCCTGCAATGTTGTCATTTTTGTTATGTTTACCATGTATAATACAGTATAAAAATGTGTTTTAGAATAATTCTGGCAACAATGCATTGACTCTCATCAGACTATTTTCGTGAATCCTACTAATAACAATCTAATTAACTGTTTCTTATCTGTGTTTATAGAATCCACGAAACCAACTAACAATCAAAAGGACAACCACTTAATAACTGGCAAACAAAACCAAAGTGAACATCGGAGCTTCATGGTTTAATACCAGGCCGCCAAATTTTGGCAAGAAAAAAAAAGAAGTAGTCGCTAGCAGTGTTGCCACTTTTAGGGTAATTACCCTTTTCTAGGGTAATTTATTGGTCTTAGGGCAATTTTTAGGGTAATGGAAAATTTAGGGTAATCTTAGGGTAAAATTACAGATGCTGCAAATAGTCAACATTTTACCGAAAAAACACGAAAAACTATTGAAAAACATGAAACATAAACATTAAAAATATAACAAAATAAATAATATTTTTATTTTAAATATAAAAAAATGTTAGTACAGTCCACCAGTATAGGCTTTTACAGTTATCCTTAAAATAATGATAATAATAAGTATTATTTGTAAGTTACTGGAAAATTATAACAAGGTAATCTTAACTACAAGAAATAAGATTAGGCTACAACACTTATAAGTTATAATAAAATAACATAAGTGAATGACATTGTAAACATCGTAAGATAATAAGAGATAGGAACCTTTAGGAGTACACAATAGTGGCATAAAACTTATTAATAATAGGTAAAACCAGAGAGAGGTAATCTTTTAGGACATTGAAAGGTAACTTAAAAAATCCCAATGGTTTACATTTCAACAATCTTGGTAAAAAGTACATCAGTAGGAAAATATTTGAAATAGTTAACGGCATTGCAAATCAAATTAAAGAATCTGATCCCATTCCTCTGTATCAAAAAGATGACAATTTTTTAGAGAACATGTGCAGGGGTATATAGAACCAAGTTCTAATCTGTCAGTAAAGCCAGTATTTAAAATAGATAGGCCTTTCCCAGTGAGTGTAACTAACTCAAATAATAACTCTAGGCATGCATTTAGCTTATATTTTCACAATGTACAGAGTTTGTTTGGTAAATTTGACCTCATTGAGATTGAGATATGGAAAAATAGTTTTGATGTATTGTGCATTGCGGAACATTGGTTAAATGCAGAGGTACTTGAATTGTCTTGTTTTAATGACTTTAAGGTAGCTTCTTGTTTTAGTAGAATTCATAAAAGTCACGGTGGATCTGTTATATTTGTAAGAAACAATCTTATTTGCAAAGAAATGCCAGAAATTAACAAATTAGCTTTAGAGGAGGTATTTGAACTTTCATCTTGTTTTATTGAGGATTTTCAAACTTTAATTATATGCTTTTATAGAGTTCCTGAGGTAAATAATCTGCAATATTTTTTTGAAAGGTTAAGTAGCCTACTTAGAATTGTGCTACTTATGAACGTAGAAGTTATTATCTCAGGAGATTTTAATTTAGATTTTAATAATTCAAAAAGTGTATCGACTATTGACTTGTGTAATCTTATCGAAAGTTTTGGAATGAACATATTATTAAAAAATGTCATTACAAGACCTGGTAATAAAAAATCCGGTAAATGTATTGATAATATAATTACAACTTTTCATCCATTAACAACTAATGGAAATGTAATTAAAACTGACTATTCTGATCATTATGCTGTTAATATGAATATTAATTTTAAGTTTGATACAAATGTCAATGTAGGCCTAGATTTAAGTTTTAAATCCATCCGTTCTATTAATGATTTGAATTTATCTGTCTTTGCTCAGTGTTTGAAAAGTATTGATTGGTATCCTGTATATTGTTTAAATAATGTTAATGATAAGTTTTTAATGTTCTTTGACTTGTTTTTGTGGGCAGTAAACTCTAGTTTTCCCCTCAAAAAGGTGAATAATGGCAATAAGCCTAGGTATGGGTCAGTTAACAAATGGTACACTCCTGCTTTAAGTAAATTAAAGCAACAGCTTGATAAACAGTATTTTCTCACTATTAACTCAGTATGTCCTAAAATTAAAGATGACTACAAAAAATTAAAGTATAAGTACAGATATGAGATTCGTAAAGCCAAGTTAACTTTTAACAACAATTTAGTCTCCCAAGCAACAAACAAACCAAAACAGATATGGAAAATAATTAAGGAAAATTCAACAGCAGGTAGCAAAGTTTCTGAGGCAATTCCCCCATCACTATCATCCAATGGGTTTAATGATTTTTTTATAAGTAGTGTTGAGGATGTTATAAAAAATATACCTCAAAGTCAAAATCCACCAGTGCACTATGTACAAGATGCTTGTAGTACATTAAATGTTACGGGTTTTTCCTTTACTCATGTGACTGTTGAAGATGTCCACTCTGCAATAATGTCATTAAGTAATAGCTCTTAGTCTAGACATATATAATGTTAACTCTTTATTTCTTAAGCAAAGTAGTAATTTTATATCAGATGTGTTGTGTCATATTATAAATGAATGTTTTAATGTAGGCTACTTTCCTGACAAACTTAAGGTATCCAAGGTCATTCCTGTTCATAAAAAGGGTGATAAAGGGACATTCAGTAATTATAGACCTATATCATTGATCCCTACTTTGTCAAAAGTATTTGAAAAACTTATCAGTAATCAAGTCAACAAATATTTAATTGCAAACAATTTACTTTTCAAAAATCAGTATGGATTTAGAAGTAACCACTCAACTTGTGAAGCAGTCATGAAGTTCATACAGAATTGTCTTGATGGTAAAGAATGTAATTTTAAAGTAGGTGCTAAATTTTTTGATCTGTCAAAATCATTTGACACTGTTTGTCATGATACTCTTATTTTAAAGCTCAATTCAATAGGTTTCTCCTCGACTGCTACGGCCCTTATGAAATCATATCTTTTTAATAGAAAACAATCAGTGTTTGTCAATAACTCTTTTTCTAATTTTCATACTGTCAGTAATGGAGTGCCACAAGGATCTATTTTAGGTCCTCTTTTGTTCATTATTTATGTCAATGACCTGCCCATGACTATTGAAACTAACTCTATAACTTGTTATCTCTATGCTGATGATTTATGTGTTAGCTACTTGTCAAAAGATACTAGTCCTGTGTTTTCATCGGATATTCTAAAGGAATGGTGCAACGCAAATTCTCTCTCTCTTAATTTAGATAAAACACAAGAGCTTATTATTTCTTATGACCATAAAACTGCAAATTCTGAGCCAGTTAAATTTTGGGTATAGTCATTCAGAGTGATTTGGATTGGCGTTCCCATATTGAATATGTCACACCTAAGGTAAATAGGGGTGTATTTCTAATAAGAAAACTTAGTAATATTGTTTCATATGAGGTGTTACTTAATGTTTACTATGGTTATGTACATTCGCATCTTACGTATGGTACTGTTTTGTGGGGAAACAGCTCATATGCCAATTGTTTATTTTCATCACAGAAAAGAGCGCTTAGGGCTTTGTTTAAGCTTCCTCCTAGAAGTCATTGTAAGCAATATTTTATTGATTCCAAAATAATGTCACTTCCATGTATATATATATTTCAATGTCTCTTGTTTGTTAAAAAGAACATAAATAATTTTAGGTTAAACTCAGATAATCACCACTATAACACTAGACATAGGTATGATCTTAGTAAGTCTCAATGTACTTATTCTAAAACATTGAAGAGTTTCCATTGTACTGCCATTAATATTTTTAATCACCTTCCTTTTTCTATTAGAGAATTAAATCTGGCTAAATTTAAAATAGAAGTTAAAAAAACTCTTACTCTTGCCTGTTTTTATGATTTAAAGGAGTATTTCAGCTATAACTTTTAGTACATTTAATCTTGTATTTCTTACACAATCAACTGTATATTTATTTAATGTATGTTATAAGTGATGTTTTACAAACTGTTGTATTTGAATTTTCTATGTTTTAATGTTTTTAGACCTAAGTAATATGTACCTTATTGACGTGTCCTATGCAATCAATTACTTTGTATTTGTATTGTCTACGGGAAATGAAGAATTTGAATTTGAATTGAATTGAATTGTAACTTTCATACTATTATTTACTTTTTAACACGTTCACTGCTGAATATACCGTTCACTGCTGAATATACCGCAATAGTGATTAGCATATGCTAAAATTATTTTTTTATGTTTTTACTCAGCATTGGATGTCTTTTGATGGAAAACAGTGCAGAAACGCCATTTGGAGCAATAAAAATGGCATTTACGGCCTTTTATTTTCGCAGTCACGATCGTGTACGCCCGCATCTGGCGACGCCTTTTTGCCGAACGGCGCACTTTTATTGTTCAAATATGTAAAAAAACTCACTTATATAAATCAAAAACATATTTATATAATTTTACATGATAAAAATACTACACTAACATAAAAATATACTATTTACAACCCCGCCAGCCCACCCTGATGTCTTTCGTTCAGTATGCCAAAAATCACAAAATCGGGGTCCTCATCCTCTGACTCGCCGTCGGTCTCGTAGGGTAGCTCATCCAGATCTTGTTCTTGGGGGTTATTTTAATCGTCCGAATCATATTCTTGCACTAAACCACTAGGACTGGGAAATAGATCCATTTTTATAACCTAACAAAACACTATTTACTATTTACAAATATACAATGTTTACAGTACACGAACATATGTTTCCATAGAAACGCGCTAATTAAAAACTAACACCGCCAAAAATGAAAGAAAAGTACCTCCCCACGAGCGCGATAGCAACCACTTACATCAGGAAAGTGCTGGCAGCACACTGACGTATCTAAGCAACAATGAAATTGCGGCAACGATCGTGTACGCGCGCACCCGGGTAATGGCGGGCGCGGCAACGATCGTTGCCGCGCGCACAGAACGTGTTAAAGAAACTCAGAAGTGCTAATTATTGACAAAATTGTGAATCTGCCCATAGTTAACCAAACCAATAACTGTACAGTTATATTCATATAGTACTTATTTAATACACTAAGGGGTTTTTGTGTTGAGAACTCCTCCTACAATTTTCAACCGATATTCAAGTTTTTTGTGTCCTTGGATAGGGCTTGGTCTGTAGGTAGTTGTTTCCACCACAAATTGATGAAAATCTGACATAAAATAAGGGTGCTATACATAAATTAAATTTTAAAATTTCCCATTAGAATAGCATTGGGTTTGGGGCGAAACTTCGTTATCCGTCTCCACCGTTATTATCGATGTGGAAATTTCGATGTTGCCATTGAAATTGAGCGATGAAAACAATCGAATCAA
Source organism: Neoaliturus tenellus (assembly GCA_030545055.2). Classification (NCBI taxonomy): domain Eukaryota; kingdom Metazoa; phylum Arthropoda; class Insecta; order Hemiptera; family Cicadellidae; genus Neoaliturus; species Neoaliturus tenellus. The sequence goes on along the minus strand of CM061533.1, from coordinate 257,376,124 downwards.
CAACGATACTGAGAAAAGATATGTATCATAATAATAATCTAACCTAACAGCGTAACCATAAACCTCCGTCACTTTAATTTACAGCGATGTTTATAACAACAAAATCAATGGTGTTTGGAAACATTTGAAATGCATATTCCCTCAATACAACAGCAAAAAAAAAAACCTTTCTGATTTGTATTTGGCAGCATTTGTGTGAAGCCATTTGGATCTAACGAAGTCTGCTTCTTCTCACAATTCTAATTTAGATACAGCTATCAGCTACAGCCACACAACAAACTTGGTTAGTTTATTTTGTGTTGTTCTTTGTTACAGGTTACATTAGCTACAATTTTTACTTTTTTCAGTTACTTGTATACGGTATTTGTTTTATTGTCAAGAAGGTTTATTTCATTATATTAGAACGAGAAACTAAATCAGGTGAAAATCGTAATCGTGTCGTGTAATTGTATCATCGATATAATAGCAATATTATCGCAATATCGAAATTTCCACATCGATAATAACGGTGGAGACGGATAACGAAGTTTCGCCGGGTTTGGGTTGAAAATTTTAAACATCTGTTAAAACCCTCCAATTGGCAAAGGGACTATAATAGTCGCGGTAGTTGGTGTCTGTAGTGGCAGAGACTATAATAGTCGCGTTTTGTAAGGTTTTCTTTAATTCAAAATAAACAGCTAAAACCGATTACAGTACACTCTCGTTCATCGGAACTAATGTGGCGGACGGCCGGTTCGGATGTCAAAAAATTCCGATGAAGCGGAGTTGGTCATGAGTCATCATTTCCGCCCGTACGGTGAACTATCGTGATTGTATTCACTCTTGTTTTAAAGATAACACAAGAGGTTTTATGAAAATAAGGCACTCAAACTTTGAACATGGTAACAATGAACAGATAGGAATAAAAACAACGCAGGAAATAAAGATCCAAAATCTATAATTTCATATTCCATATTCATATTCCACTCATCAACTCAGCAGTCAACTGACGTCCACGTAACACAGGTGCTGTCACTGCAGTCGCGCCGCGAGACAGACTGAATGACAGTTTGGGAAGCGGTCGAACCGGATGTTCACTTCCTACCCCTTCCTCTTTCTATTTTTGTGCAAATACTCCACGGCCTCGTAAATCACATCGATGGGTACAGATTATGGGAAACGCCTGATGACGTTTGATGCAAAATGTGATACTTCCCTGTTGTGCGGATAAAACGAATGAAAATTGAAGGCGCTAAAACGGAAAAATTATTTATTTCATAAGAAAAAAAATTAATAATATCCAGATTTTCAGTTCCGATGAAGCGGAGTTCCGATGTCACCGAGTCCGATGAACGAGAGTGTACTGTACTAAATTGGATAATTTATATACCAACTGAAAGACGAGTTTCCAAACTTTTATTCTATTACCTAAATGAACTTTAGAACACCAACGTATTATTGTAATTTTGGTTATTGAGATTCTCTGATATATGAGTGAGTGGTATTTGACAAATGTAGTAGATTTGCGTACAACACGCCCATGGCAGTAAACCTACATCCTTTTTCTTATGGTGTCCATTGGAGAAACAATTCCGATTGAAATTCACTGATTACGCGGGTCTGTTGCGACAGGGGTATTGAATAACATCGTCATCGCATCAACGGTGCGTACAACAACCTTGCAAGGGGCGTAAAATGCATAAAAGATAGGGATTTTGTGACTAAAGATGGGTTGTGAATGACCTGAAACCAATCACAAGTAGTGAAAATTTACATCTTTAAAATAAAAAAAAAAAAAAAAAAAAAAAAAAAAAAAAACAATTTTGGTAGCCCTAACTGTGTGAATATTCTTGAATGTTCTCTGGGGTGGTAGGCCTAATCAAGAGGATTTTTATTTTCTAAAAATAGGCTTAGCTTACCATATTTTTGTGTTAAAAAACGTACTGAAAGATGTAAAGTTTGAAGCTTAACACTTAACAGCAATATGAGTTAGGACAGGGCCGCCTTTGGTGGCCGGAGGGGGGAGGGGGGGGCAGAAGGGGCAGATTGCCCTGGGCCTCAAGAGACAGGTGCCTAATTTTTTGAAGCCAGCAAAATTTTACTGCTGCATTACCTATGTAGTGACACCATATATGTATTTTCACAACGGAACTCTGTCCCGGGCCCCAAAAATTCTGTTGGCGGCCCTGGGTAAGAACATCTAGTTGTACTGAAATAATTAAAATGAATTATTTTTGTTATGTCCTGGGGCAAGCCAGCTTAATTGTACTATCCCAATTAAAATACAAAAATGTTTGGGACTAATCACAGTAAACGTATATTAAAAATAATATGACGTAAAAACTCATTAAATTACAAGTAATTGAAAACAAAGTATTGCCTTTGTAAGAAAAGTGAGAGTTATTTATTTATTTATTTTTATTAAGAGTATTTTAGTTGTTTTTAAAACCATTACAAAGTAGGATCTAATTTTTTTTAATGTGACAGTCCCTAATGCTAAAGTTTACATTTATTCTTCAAATAGACGCTTACAGGAGGTACGAGCGTACTCCTAGTTTTATCGGGTACGTATGTTCCAAACTTACACATGTTATTCCATCTAAATAAAGGGTATATCATCTTTATACTGTATATTCAGTTTTACCATCACAGCAGAGGAAAACATTTTTTATATATAATTTCATATTTAATGAAATTTTTTAGCATGTTATTCCATCTAAATTAAGGGTATATCATCTTTATACTGTACTAGCTGTCAAAGCCGTAGCCAGAAAAAAATTTTGGGGGGGGGTTTGAGTTCCGTGTAAAACTTTCATTTTAAGACAAATTATTAATATGGTATAATATAATGTTAAAGCATGATTTTTGACGTTTTAAATATTTAAATAGTAGCCTACTTATATAATTACAATAAAAATTATTATTAGCATCAAAGAAAATACAGCATTAATCGTCATATGAACTAAATTCTTTTTGCTAGTAACTTAAAAAAAAAATAAATAAATAAAACATATGATTAAAAGTCGCTAAATGTCAATATATAACAACAACATTTCTAAAACTGATAATTTTTCAACACAATAAATACCAGAATAGCCTAACTATATCACTTGTTATCAGCATATTTCCACTCTTCCTCAGTCTATAATAAATACCAGGAGCCCGAGAATTTGCTCGGGAAACATAATTCTTCATAGTAATATCAGTAACAGACAGTGGCCCTTAAATGCCAAGTGCAAACATGCCTGTTTCTAATCAAGACGAGCTCGTTCGCTCCACTCCTTGACTTTTAGACTGTTTTTAAGTAGGCCTACATGTGCTGCACTTTAATATACTGGTATATTTGTTGAACCACATGTTGAATCCGTAACACAAGGACTATATTTCTATGGTTAACAGTTGATTTATTTAATTTTTAATTCGTTTGTTTTAAAATGAATTACAATCCCAAAAATTGCAAAGTTGTTTTATCCTTTCACCTAAATTTTATTCATTTATAATCACCAATATAAAGTGTGATAAAAAAAACGTAAATTGTATTTATTATAGTAGCATTCAGTACTATAATTTACGAGTAACTAGCTACCGTTCAAATTCAAAACCGCATCATTTTTATACTAGAACTCACGGTCTGCACTTTGAGTCAGCTGTTTTCATTATTTCTTTGTTTAGATATTTAACTCAGTAAGACCAATGTTAAGTGTTAAAATTTAAATTAAAGATTATGACGAAATAGGATTTTTTCCGGCATTGAGACCTGAAATATATTATTTTTATCTCAGAACTAAATAAGTTATTTGCAGATTTTTGGAAAATCGTTAAAATCCCTTTTTGAGATCTGTGTGCACACAGTGTGTCCATACACAGTTACAAATATACTTACTCGTATCAGATAAGAGTAACTTATAAGTTAGTTGGTTTATAAAGAAATAAACTAAGGTAGTTTATATTGTTCCGTCTCTCCTGTGAATTTGCATCGTAGGCCTACATCAGTGCTAAGCCGCTCAGACGGCTTTGACCACAAGAAAAAATTACAATAGGGAATATTGGCTTGTCTTCGTCTTGCCTAGTCTGCTGGTCATATAAATTTTAAATCGAGACTGTTGATGCAGGGGCAGACATAATTAAAATATATTTTCACTGTTTTTGTTTTGTTTTACCTACCTGACTGCGAGCATCAATTTCAATTAAACAGACGACACAAAGCCTGATGAAGACTAACTCAAAGTTCACTATGTAAAACTAAACCGCACAGAACACGCACGATCGGCACGCGTTCTGATGAAGGAATTGACATGCTAAGGTTATGTCAAATTCCCGCTCATTCGTTGTTACACTCCCCCATGATCCGCGATTATCCCCATTTTGGCGAGCACACAGCTGACCAACCACGACTTCCGTTATGACTTGAACACTGTAATTAAACAAATAAGTATTTTTTACTTTGTTTTTAAGTTTGTTCCTTGCCATTATTTAATTTTCAAACAGCGTTTTTTATGAAAAAACTAGCAGTTACCCGGCGCGCGTTGCTGCGCTCAAATTAAGTTGTTTACATAAATGAAGCTATTTTAATACTTATAACAAAAAAAAAGATAAGTTAAGTTTTAAGTTTTTTGATGTAACAAAAAAAGTCAATGGCATAGAAAGTAAGTATATTAATATTACTGTAAGGCCAAAGGATAAACAGGCATTTTGCAAATTTAAACCCAGAATAGTCAAAGTTTGCCTTGTATCTTATTGATCGTAATTGCAAATGCAAGAGCACCTATGAGCAAATAGGCACGTCCATGTCAAATTTCAACCCCGGAGGCCCTAAATTAATTTTAAAGTCCAGTGGAGCACAGCCCTACTAAAAAATATATTTGCAAAACCATTCTTTGTGAGTACCTATGAGCAAAGAGGCATGTCCAAGTAAAATTTCAACCATGGTGGCCCTAAAGTAATTTAAAGTCCAGTGGGGCGGAGCCCTAAAGAGCTTAAAAATTATATGTGCAAAACCGTTTCTTAGTGAGTACCTATGAACAAAAAGAATCATCCATATAATTTCCACCCCGGTGGCCCTAAAGTGATTTTAAAGTCCAGTGGGGCGGAGCTCTAAAGATCTTAAAAAACTATTTTTGCAAAACTGTGTCTTAGTAAGCACCTAAGAGTAAAGAGAATCGTCTGTCAAATTTCAACCCCAGTGGCCCTAAAGTAATTTCGAAGCCCAGTGGGGCGGAGCCCTAAAGAACTTCATAAACTATATTTGCAAAATCGTTTCTTAGTGAGTAGGCCTACCTATGGGTAAAGAGCATCGTCCATCAAATTTCAACCCCGGTGGCCCTAAAGTAATTTTGAAGTCCAGTGGGGCGGAGCCCTAAAGTGCTTAAAAACAATATGTGCAAAACCGTTTCTTAGTGAGTACCTATGAACAAAAAGAATCATCCATATAATTTCCACCTCGGTGGCCCTAAAGTGATTTTAAAGTCCAGTGGGGCGGAGCTCTAAAGATCTTAAAAAACTATTTTTGCAAAACTGTGTCTTAGTAAGCACCTAGGAGTAAAGAGAATCGTCTGTCAAATTTCAACCCCAGTGGCCCTAAAGTAATTTCGAAGCCCAGTGGGGCGGAGCCCTAAAGAACTTCAAGAACTATATTTGCAAAATCGTTTCTTAATGAGTACCTATGGGTAAAGAGCATTGTCCATCAAAATTCAACCCCCTTGGCCCTAAAGTAATTTTGAAGTCCAGTGGGGTGGAGCCCTAAAGAGCTTAAAAAACTATATTTGCATAATCGTTTCTTAGTGAGTAGGCCTACCTATGGGTAAAGAGCATCGTCCATCATATTTCAACCCCGGTGGCCCTAAAGTAATTTTGAAGTCCAGTGGGGCGGAGCCCTAAAGTGCTTAAAAACAATATGTGCAAAACCGTTTCTTAGTGAGTACCTATGAACAAAAAGAATCATCCATATAATTTCCACCCCGGTGGCCCTAAAGTGATTTTAAAGTCCAGTGGGGCGGAGCTCTAAAGATCTTAAAAAACTATTTTTGCAAAACTGTGTCTTAGTAAGCACCTAGGAGTAAAGAGAATCGTCTGTCAAATTTCAACCCCAGTGGCCCTAAAGTAATTTCGAAGCCCAGTGGGGCGGAGCCCTAAAGAACTTCAAAAACTATATTTGCAAAATCGTTTCTTAATGAGTACCTATGGGTAAAGAGCATTGTCCATCAAAATTCAACCCCCTTGGCCCTAAAGTAATTTTGAAGTCCAGTGGGGTGGAGCCCTAAAGAGCTTAAAAAACTATATTTGCAAATCGTTTCTTAGTGAGTACCTATGGGTAAAGAGCATCGTCCATCAAATTTCAACCCCGGTGGCCCTAAAGTAATTTTGAAGTCCAGTGGGGTGGAGCCCCAAAGAGCTGAACACGTTCGCTACCACAATGTTAAAAAAAAATCGTAACCACAGCCCGTCGCCGCAATTTTGCGGTGGGCGAGTTCTACGGCACGGTCTACGGGATAGTCCGCCGCATATGAGCGGCGCTTGGCCTGTGGCTAAAACGATCACTGACGTCACTAAAATGTTTTACGTTCATTTTTATTTTAATGTATTTTTTAAAGTAACATTTTTTAACGTATTTGATATATCTTTACACAAATATTCATCATATCTCTTATATGACACATTGAAAAAAATTTATTGTGTAAGAAAAATGTATAAACATTTGCATTTTGTAAACTTGTAAAACATCATAATTATACTACGTAAATGAATTGTAAACAACTCTTTTTGTAAACTAAATATTTCAATACAATGTTTTTATGTATAAGCCGTATTTTATTTTTCGCTTTTCAAAGGTTATGACTAAAAATAAGGTTATATTAGTGCCGACGCTAACATGCGTCACTTAGTTTCTGACCATGCGCCGCAAATGTGCGGCGCTCCAAAAATTACCAAAAATGAAAAGAAAATTGTATATATTTTTTTATTTAATGAAATTAAGATATTTTGAAAACTAATTTTAGACGGTTTCTATTCGTGGTCTGTGGCATAAGTCACAACCACTAGGGCCGGTCTACAGGGAAGTCCATGATTATTTTGGTGGGCTGTGGGATTGGCCTGACCGCCACATATATGCGGCGGCTGGTAGCGAACGTGTTAAAAAACTATATTTGCAAAACCGTTTCCTAGTGAGTATCTATGAGCAAAGAGAATCGTCCATGTCAAATTTCAACCCCGTAGGCTCTACAGCCATTTTGAAGTCATGTGGGGCGGAGCCCTAAAGAACATTAAAAAACTACATTTGCAAAACTGTTTCATAGTGAACACCTATTAGCTCTTTTGTGGGAAGTTATATACATAGGAAGTTATTAACGGAACGTTTACGTTAAATTTCAACCCGTATGATCTGTGGTAGTTTTGAAACTTTGTGGGAAGGAGTCCTAAAGGAAATTTGCAAAATTGTTTCTTATTGATCACCTATGAGCAAAGAGGAATGTCCATGTCAAATTTAAAAGACGTTGGCCCTTGATTAATTTTGAAGTCAGGTGGGGTGGAGCCCTAGAGAACTTAAAAAACTATATTTACAAAACCATTTCTTAGTGAAAACCTGTTAGCAAAACAGAACAAATGTCAAATATTGACCCCGGAGGCTCTAAAGTAATTTTGAAGTCCTGTGGGGCGGAGCCCTAAAGAATTTCGAAAACTATATTTGCAAAACCGTTTCTTAGGGAGCACCCATGAGCAAAAAGAAACGTCCATTTCAATTTTCAATTCCGGAGGCCCTAAAGTAATTCTAAAGTCCAGTGGGCGGAGCCCTAAAGTGCTTCAAAAACTATATTTGCAAAACAGTTTCTTAATGAGTATCTATGAGCAAAGAGAATCGTCCATGTCAAATTTCAACACGAAGGCTATACAGTAATTGTGAGCTTCTGTGGGGCGGAGCCCTAAAGGGGGTGTTTAAATCACTTTTTTTTAGCACCTAAGAAAAATTAGATCACTCCAGATTTCAACCGTTCAGGTTTCCTAATTTGTACCTATTTAAAATTGGCCATGCGGATAACGTTATATTGAAATTTTGAAGGCCTGTGAGGCGGAGCCCTGAAGGAATTTTGTAAACTCATTTCTTAGTGAGCACCTAAGAGGCAAGACGAACCTGTGTTTAAAGTTTCAAGTAAATCCGTATGGTAGTTCCTGAGATTTTGTGATGAGTGAGTGAGTGGGATTTCGCTTATATATATATATATATATATATATATATAATACCAAATAAATAAATACCAGAGTACCCTTTTTGTCATTTTTTTTATTCTACTAATACGTATTTCGGCTCTTAGGCCATGATCACAGTATTAAGTAAAATACTGTTTACAACAAAATGACAAAAAGGGTACTCTGCTATTTATTTATTTGGTATAATTTAATTATAGTAGCCCTAAAGAGTGAACTAAAATCTGTTTATCTATATCTATAAAAGAGGAAAGTATGTATATATATTGATATATATGTATGTTGCCTATAGACTCCGAAACCGCTCAACAGATTTCAACGAAACTTTCAGGCATTATTAAGCATTATTCAAGGATGGTTTGTGTGAAGTTTAGTGCAAATCTGTCCAAAGGGCTCTGACCCAGAGGGCATACAATGGTGCAGTGTCAGGTTTTAAAAATTTAGTGTTTACAAAATCAACAGCTGTAATTAAAAAATTTGAAAGTTTCATTCAAGCAGATTATTATAATCATAGAAGTAACCAGGTGTGAGGTATAATGTTGATGTTTGTGTTGTCTTTATGGCTCCGCCCTACGGAAGCTCACAATTACAATAAAAGCCTACAGGTGGTGTAATTTGACATGGACGATTCTCTTTACCCATAGGTACTCACTAAGAAACGATTTTGCAAATATAGTTTTTTAAGCTCTTTAGGGCTCCACCCCACTGGACTTCAAAATTACTTTAGGGCCACCGAGGTTGAAATTTGATGGACGATGCTCTTTACCCATAGGTACTCACTAAGAAACGATTTTGCAAATATAGTTTTTTAAGCACTTTAGGGCTCCGCCTCACTGGACATTGAAATTACTTTAGGACCTCCGGAGCTAAAATTTGACATGGACGATTCTCTTTGCTCATAGATATTCACTAGGAAACGGTTTTGCAAATATAGTTTTTTAACACGTTCGCTACCAGCCGCCGCATATATGCGGCGGTCAGGCCAATCCCACAGCCCACCAAAATAATCATGGACTTCCCTGTAGACCGGCCCTAGTGGTTGTGACTTATGCCACAGACCACGAATAGAAACCGTCTAAAATTAGTTTTCAAAATATCTTAATTTCATTAAATAAAAAAATATATACAATTTTCTTTTCATTTTTGGTAATTTTTTGAGCGCCGCACATTTGTGGCGCATGGTCAGAGACTAAGTGACGCATGTTAGCGTCGGCACTAATATAACCTTATTTTTAGTCATAACCTTTGAAAAGCGAAAAATAAAATACGGCTTATACATAAAAACATTGTATTGAAATATTTAGTTTACAAAAAGAGTTGTTTACAATTCATTTACATAGTATAATTATGATGTTTTACAAGTTTACAAAATGCAAATGTTTATACATTTTTCTTACACAATAAATTTTTTTCAATGTGTCATATAAGAAATTTGATGAATATTTGTGTAAAGATATATCAAATACGTTAAAAAATGTTACTTTAAAAAATACATTAAAATAAAAATGAACGTAAAACATTTTAGTGACGTCAGTGATCGTTTTAGCCACAGGCCAAGCGCCGCACATATGCGGCGGACTATCCCGTAGACCGTGCCTAAACTGCCTGACCATTAAAATAGACCGCACTGAAGAAATTTCGTATTTAGTATCATGGAACCATCGCCGCAGATATGCTGCGGCAGTCTATTTTAATGAGCCCAGCCGCCGCAGGTATGCGGCGGTGGGCTCTCAGTAGAACTCGCCCGCCGCAAAATTGCGGCGACAGGCTGTGGTTACGATTTTTTTTTAACATTGTGGTAGCGAACGTGTTCAGCTCTTTGGGGCTCCACCCCACTGGACTTCAAAATTACTTTAGGGCCACCGGGGTTGAAATTTGATGGACGATGCTCTTTACCCATAGGTACTCACTAAGAAACGATTTTGCAAATATAGTTGTTTAAGCTCTTTAGGGCTCCACCCCACTGGACTTCAAAATTACTTTAGGGCCAAGGGGGTTGAATTTTGATGGACAATGCTCTTTACCCATAGGTACTCATTAAGAAACGATTTTGCAAATATAGTTTTTGAAGTTCTTTAGGGCTCCCGCCCCACTGGGCTTCGAAATTACTTTAGGGCCACTGGGGTTGAAATTTGACAGACGATTCTCTTTACTCTTAGGTGCTTACTAAGACACAGTTTTGCAAAAATAGTTTTTTAAGATCTTTAGAGATCCGCCCCACTGGACTTTAAAATCACTTTAGGGCCACCGGGGTGGAAATTATATGGATGATTCTTTTTGTTCATAGGTACTCACTAAGAAACGGTTTTGCACATATTGTTTTTAAGCACTTTAGGGCTCCGCCCCACTGGACTTCAAAATTACTTTAGGGCCACCGGGGTTGAAATTTGATGGACGATGCTCTTTACCCATAGGTAGGCCTACTCACTAAGAAACGATTTTGCATATATAGTTTATGAAGTTCTTTAGGGCTCCGCCCCACTGCGCTTCGAAATTACTTTAGGGCCACTGGGGTTGAAATTTGACATACGATTCTCTTTACTCTTAGGTGCTTACTAAGAAACCGTTTTGCAAAAATAGTTTTTTGAGATCTTTAGAGCTCTGCCCACTGGACTTTAAAATTACTTTAGGGCCACCGGGGTTGAAATTTGATGTACGATTATTTTTGTTCATAGCTACTCACTAAGAAACGGTTTTGCAAATATAATTTTTAAGCTCTTTAGGGCTCTGCCCCACTGGACTTTAAATTACTTTAGGGCCACCATGGTTGAAATTTTACTTGGACATGCCTCTTTGCTCATAGGTACTCACAAAGAATGGTTTTGCAAATATATTTTTTAGTAGGGCTGTGCTCCACTGGACTTTAAAATTAATTTAGGGCCTCCGGGGTTGAAATTTGACATGGACGTGCCTCTTTGCTCATAGGTGCTCTTGCATTTGCAATTACGATCAATAAGATACAAGGCAAACTTTGACTATTCTGGGTTTAAATTTGCAAAATGCCTGTTTATTCTTTGGCCTTACAGTAATATTAATATACTTACTTTCTATGCCATTGACTTTTTTTGTTACATCAAAAAACTTAAAACTTAACTTATCTTTTTTTTTAGTATTAAAATAACTTCATTTATGTAAACAACTTAATTTGAGCGCAGCAACACGCGCCGGGTAACTGCTAGTATATATATATATATATATATATATATATATATATATTTATATGTAAGATATTCAGTTTTACCATTACGGCAGAGGAAAACATTTTAAATAATATAATAATAATTTAATAATATTTAATTTTAAAAACAAATATCACCTACTGGTATTTGAGAATTTGCTACAGTGCATAAAATTTTATCACTGCGAATAATGCTACACTTTGAACATCTCAGAAGTAGTTATTACAAAAAATATTGTTAAATATCATAAAATATTTATAATACTATTTCATCGTTTTTGCATAGGGCCACACTAAATAAACTATGTTTTCATATTGTGGTTTACTTTATTGGTTTCACTATAGGTAGAGGCAAGTGAGTGGGGTGAGTAAACTCGCCCTAATATCATTCTCCTACAGTATTTGAAATTGGAATATTTTTTTTGAGAATGACATTATAATAGATAGTTATGACATTATAATAGATAGTTATGAATAAAACAAATAAATTCATCATTCCACATCAAATAAAAATTTCTATGAATATTAATACTTTGTATTTACTACATTTGTCTTATGGCATCATAATCTGGGGAAAATGTGCTGAAACTGAATTTAAAAGACTATTCAAACTTCAAAAAAAAAGCTTTAAGAATAATGTTTAAATTAAGAAAAAAATCAGTCATGTAAAGACACCTTTAAAAGGATGGGGTTGTTAACACTGCCCTGTATTTATATTTTGGAAACAACAATATATGCCACATTTAAATGTAAATTAACTAAGGGCAGTGATATCCATCAATATAATACTCGATTTCATCAAAATTTCAGACCTCAACAAATTAGATTAAATATCAGTCAAAATTTACCATGTAATGCTGGTGCTAATTATTTGAATATATTGCCAGACTGCATAATAAATGAACAAAACTTAAGACCATTTAAAAATAATTTTAAAAAGTTTTTAGTTGAAAACGCCTTTTATAATGTTGGTGAATTTATGGATCATTGCCAAAATACATAAACCAAATTTCTTTTTAAACTGGGTTAAAGTATATGGCAGGTATTTTGGAGTTATGGAATTAAACTAGGTTAAACACATAAATTACTAACTTATATTAGAAACATTTGAATTTGAGTTTGTCATATCAAAATTATTGTATCGTTAACATTGCTTCCAACTTACTTATTGTTGGAATTATAGCAATAAAAAGATTATTATTATTATTATTATCATTCGCCTACTACTGTACTTGAAATTGAAATATTTTTCATTATAGATTTTTTGGAGAGTGACATTATAATAGATAGTTATGAATAAAACAAATAAATTCATCATTCCACATCAAATAAAAATTTCTATGAATATTAATACTTTGTATTTACTACATGTACGGCATAGATTAAAATTCTCGAAGTAATTACCAATAAATTAATATAAAATTTTTTGTTTACAGATATCAAAAAGGATGCTACAAACAACTTGATCCTAATTATAGAGAGTCACAGTTAAACACCCGAATAGATTAACTAGAAGACTTATCCCTAAAGGAAGATGAGTGAAAAAACAACTGCAGAGGAAAAACTGCAATTAAGATTGTGAGTCAACAGTGGGTTGTAGTTTGAACAAGTGATAGATTATGATACAACACTAAAACCTATAAGGCAGATTAAATATGTTTCTTTTATGCTGAGCTTAAAGAATGTCCTAAATTTTATGATCAATGGTTTTCAAATCTCAGATAAGATTATATGTTGATAAATGGAGACCCATGTATTTACTTGTAATGGGAAATCACATCAATGTTGAACATACAAAATGTCCATCTCTATGAAATCTTATTTGAATCGTCACATGTTGACCCATAATCCAGAGAAACTTCCCAAGTGTACAATATGTGAGTAATCCTTCACTCGAAAGGATAGTTTAAAGATTCATTTGTTGACCCATACTAGTGAGCAACCCAGGGCCGATTTTGTAAATGGGCCCGGTGGGCCCGGGCCCAGGGGTGCAAGGGCCAAGGGGTGCAAGGGCCAAGGGGCGCAAGAGCCCAAGGGCTTTCTTAGGTTTGTTGGGAGTGCGACAAAAAAATATTTTACAATTTATCAAGCAGATTTTGACGTTGACACCATAACCACGGGGCTTCGTACTCCTTACAGTAATAATGATAAATGTTTAGCGATCAGTAGAGGTCGCATTATACAGCGCGTACTGTACTGTGTAGCACACAAGTGCGGAAAGGCGACATGGCAGGAAAACCCGTCCTCCCGATCGGCGCGCCAACGACTAATCCCCATTACGGATCCATCTCCCCCTGCCGCTCCGTCCCGCCCTCTTCCCCCCCCCCCCAAACACAGCCCCTACGTGCAGGAGCACAGTTTACTTTTACAATACGCAACCGCATTATTAGCGGTCGAAAATGAAGACAATAAAAATAGTTCTGTCATTGTTTCATTTTGTTGTTAAGTTGCGAATGCGCGTCTAAAATCGTCAAATGCCTATGGCATTGCGTTTGTTTACTAGGTGATTCACATCCTCGGGAAAGGAGTGGGGTATGGTGAAGGGGGGGGGGGGGGGCGCAAACATCTCTTGGGCCCATAGCGCGTCACATACAAACCGCGGGCCTGGAGCAACCTCATAAGACATAAGACATAAGACATAAGATATTTATTGGTCTTTTCACATATTGAACATATGTAATGACAGGTCACATATTTAACAATACCACAGGTATTTAGTCCATTTGTGTGTGGGAACAAAATAATTTCTGTATTTAAATTCTAATTATTAATTATATTGTAATACATTAAATTTTATAAGTGACGAGCAAAAAAAGACAAATGAAATAACAAAGTGTACATGGCAAGAGAAGTAAATTGACTAGAGACCTAAATTTAATATCACAGATGAAATTACATAGAGTTCAATATATTATCAGATAAGTTAAAAAAATCATTGATATGATAAAAAGGATTCATAACTAAAAAACTATGTAATCTTTTTTTAAAAACATTAAAATCTAACCTAGTCACAGCCAAAGGAATCTTATTGTATAGCCTAATGCCCATGAGAACATGTCCCGATCTTGTTTTCTCCAACCGTACATGAGGTAAATCTATCCTTTCCCGATTCCTAGTATTAAAAACATGAATCTCATTCCTAAGATTATACGATGACCTTTTCTTAAAAGTAAAGAGTAAAAGTTGGAAAATGTACAAATTCACTATTGTCATTATTTCTAAGTCAATGAAAAGTGGTTTGCAGTGAGCCAAACGATCTGCTTTAGATATAATTCGAACAATTTTCTTTTGCAACAAAAGTACATCATGAATTTTTGGAGAGCACCCATAAAAAATAAGGCCATAGGATGCTATGGATTCAAAAAGCGCAAAATAGGCTGATTTTATATATACTAGGGGCACATAGTACATAAGTCGAGAAAAAAGAAATACAACTCTTGACAGTCTTTTTGTGAGGTGCTCAACATGAGGTTCCCAAGTTAACTGCCTATCTAATAAAACACCTAAAAATCTAACATGATCATTTGAAACTAAACTATCAGGTACATGTCTAAGGCTAAATATCACATTTTTTGTTTTATCATTATTTAAAAGAAAAGAATTTGCAGCAAACCAATATGAAAAATTGTTAGTAACATTATCAACATCAGATTTTAACATTTCCAAATCTGAACCATGAGATAAAAAAGTAGAGTCATCTGCATACAAAAAAGTGTCACATAATACATTAAAAGGCAAGTCATTAATGGCTATTAAAAACAGAAATGGTCCTAATATCGAGCCTTGCGGCACCCCACATGTGACTTCTGCCACGGCTGACCGCTCACCCCTAACACAAACCACCTGCTTCCTATCTGAAAGATATGACTCTAATAGGTCACATGCAGCCCCACTAACACCATTTATACCATTTATACCATAAGTGTCCAGTATGTGAGAAATCCTTCTCTCAAAAGGATTATTTAAAGACTCATTTGTTTACCCATACTGGTGAGCAACCTTATAAGTGTACAATATGTGAGAAATCCTTCTCTCAAAAAAATAGTTTAAAGACTCATTTCTTCACCCATACTGGTGAGCAACCTTATAAGTGTACAATATGTGAGAAATCCGTCTCTCGTAAGGATAGTTTAAAGAATCATTTGTTGACCCATACTGGTGAGCAACCTTAAAAGTGTACAATATGTGAGAAATCCTTCTCTTTAAAAAATAGTTTGAGCATTCATAGTTTGACCCATACTGGTGAGCAACCTTATAAGTGTCCAATATGTGGGAAATCCTTCTCTCGAAAAAATAGTTTGAAGATTCATAGTTTGACCCATACTGGTGAGCAACCTCATAAGCGTTCAATATGTGAGAAATCCTTCTCTCTAAAAAATAGTTTGAGCATTCATAGTTTGACCCATACTGGCGAGCAACCTCATAAGTGTCCAATATGTGGGAAATCCTCTCATAAGGATAGTTTAAAAACTCATTTGTTGACCCATACTGGTGAGCAACCTCATAAGTGTCCAATATGTGGGAAATCCTTCTCTCATAAGGATAGTTTAAAGACTCATTTGTTGACCCATACTGGTGAGCAACCTCATAAGTGTCCAATATGTGGGAAATCCTTCTCTAAAAAAAAATAGTTTGAAGACTCATTTGTTGACCCATACTGGTGAGCAACCTTATAAGTGTACAATATGTGAGAAATCCTTCTCTCTAAAAAATACTTTGAAGATTCATAGTTTGACCCATACTGGTGAGCAACCTCATAAGTGTACAATATGTGGGAAATCCTTCTCTCGAAAAAATAGATTGAAGACTCATTTGTTGACCCATACTGGTGAGCAACCTCATAAGTGTCCAATATGTGGGAAATCCCTCTCTCATAAGGATAGTTTAAAAACTCATTTGTTGACCCATACTGGTGAGCAACCTCATAAGTGTCCAATATGTGGGAAATCCTTCTCTCAAAAAAAAATAGTTTGAAGACTCATTTTTTGACCCATACTGGTGAGCAACCTTATAAGTGTACAATATGTGAGAAATCCTTCTCTCTAAAAAATACTTTGAAGATTCATAGTTTGACCCATACTGGTGAGCAACCTCATAAGTGTACAATATGTGGGAAATCCTTCTCTCGAAAAAATAGATTGAAGACTCATTTGTTGACCCATACTGGTGAGCAACCTCATAAGTGTCCAATATGTGGCAAATCCTTCTCTCATAAGGATAGTTTAAAAACTCAATTGTTGACCCATACTGGTGAGCAACCTCATAAGTGTCCAATATGTGGGAAATCCTTCTCTCGAAAGGATAGTTTAAAGACTCATTTGTTGACCCATACTGGTGAGCAACCTCATAAGTGTCCAATATGTGGGAAAACCTTCTCTCGAAACTATATTTTAAAGACTCATTTGTTGGCCCATACTGGTGAGCAACCTTATAAGTGTCCAATATGTGGGAAATCCATCTCTCGAAAGGATGGTTTAAAGACTCATTTGTTGACCCATACTGGTGAGCAACCTCATAAGTATCCATTATGTGAGAAATCCTTTTAGAATTATTTATAGAATGACTTATTTGCTCCAGAAGGCCCAAGTTTGAAAATTGTATATTTATGCCATCCTGTTCAATAACCTTGAGAGAGAGAGAGAGAGAGAGAGAGAGAGAGAGAGAGAGAGAGAGAGAGAGAGAGAGAGAGAGAGAGAGAGAGAGAGATTTGTGTACAAATTGAAATATTTTTCATAATAGAATTTTTGGAGAGTGTCATTATAATAGATAGTTATGAATAAAACAAATAAATTCATCATTCCACATCAAATAAAAATTTCTATGAATATTAATACTTTGTATTTACTACATGTACGGCATAGATTAAAATTCTGGAAGTAATTACCAATAAATTAATATAATTTTTTTTACAGATATCAAAGAGGATGCTACAAACAACTTGTATCTTAATTATAGAGAGTCACAGTTAAACACCCGAATAGATTAAATACAAGACTTATCCCTAAAGGAAGATGAGTGAAAAACAACTACAGAGGAAAAACTGCAATTAAGATTGTTAGTCAACAGTGGGTTGTAGTTTGAACAAGTGATAGATTATGATACAACACTAAAACCTATAAGGCAGATTAAATATGTTTCTTTAATGCGGAGCTTAAAGAATGTCCTAAATTTCATGATCGATGGTTTTCAAATCTCAGATAAGATTATATGTTAATAAATGGAAACCCATGTATTTACTTGTAATGGGAAATCACATCAATGTTGAACATACAAAATGTCCATCTCTATGAAATCTTATTTGAATCGTCACATGTTGACCCATACTCCAGAGAAACTTCCTAAGTGTACAATATGTGAGAAATCCTTCACTCAAAAGAATAGTTTAAAGATTCATTTGTTGACCCATACTAGTGAGCAACCTCACAAGTGTCCAATATGTGAGAAATCCTTCTCTCAAAAGGGTCATTTAAAGAATCATTTGTTGACCCATACTGGTGAGCAACCTCATAAGTGTCCATTATGTGGGAAATCCTTCTCTCGAAAGGATTATTTAAAGACTCATTTGTTGACCCATACTGGTGAGCAACCTTACAAGTGTCCAATATGTGAGAAATCCTTCTCTCAAAAAAATAGTTTAAAGAATCATATGGTGACCCATACTGGTGAGCAACCTCATAAGTGTACAATATGTGAGAAATCCTTCTCTCTAAAAAATAATTTAAAGACTCATTTGTTGACACATACTGGTGAGCAACCTTATAAGTGTACAATATGTGAGAAATCCTTCTCTCGTAAGGATAGTTTAAAGACTCATTTGTTGACCCATACTGGTGAGCAACCTTATAAGTGTACAATATGTGAGAAATCCTTCTGTCTAAAAAGTAGGTTGAAGATTCATAGTTTGACCCATACTGGTGAGCAACCTCATAAGTGTTCAATATGTGGGAAATCCTTCTCTCGAAAGGATGGTTTAAAAACTCATTTGTTGACCTATACTGGTGAGCAACCTTGTAAGTGTGTAATATGTAAGGAATCCTTCTCTCAAAAAAAAAAAAAAAAAAAAAAAAGTTAAAGACTCATTTGTTGACCCATACTGGTGAGCAACCTCATAAGTATCCATTATGTGAGAAATCCTTTTAGAATTATTTATAGAATGACTTATTTGCTCCAGAAGGCCCAAATTTCAAAAATATATATTTATGCCATCCTGTTGAATGGAGAGAGAGAGAGAGATTCTCACCACAACTGTACTGTAGTTTGTGACTCACAAGATGGCTCTTATTGGTCATCCATTCTCCGGTGCGCAGTATAATTAAAGTAGGGAAGACTAATTTTCTTCAGAAGAATAGCTGACTCGGAAATAAACAACACTCAAGTATCCAAACACCCGAGTGAAGCAATAAAAATTTAAAAAAAAACTATGGTGCAGATATGGACTTTGTTATTGAACAATCTAGCTTTTGCTCTCGGAATCTTTGGAGATATCGTAAGTCATAAAGAGATGAGTGATGGAGTCGCAAAGTGAGAGAGAGAGAGAGTGTGTAAGAATGGTGGGTTTCAAAGAAAACTTTGTAAATACTTCAGTGTGAACTACTGTGGCAGAAGTTTAACCAACTAAAAATAAATGGTGACAGACTATCTCTTTGTATACTTGTTACAAAACCTAAATACCCCCGTTGCAGCAGACCTGCATACTCAGCGAATTTCCAAAGAATTATTGTTTTAACATCAAAGAACTTTTTGGCTATCGTATACAATTAATAATATTAATTTATAAGGAAATGTAATATATTTAATGACCCAAGCTATCAAATTCCAAAACAATGGATTTCTATTGGCTTTCAAATTACGTTCTGAAACAGACTGTAAATCTAATTAGTGAACCATTAGCTTTTTGTATTAACAAAGCTTTAAAAATTGGTTATTTTTCTGAACTTCTAAAAATATCTAAAGTTGTACCAGTGTTCAACAAAGGAAATAAACTTATGCCTAAAAATTATAGACCAATATCAATTGTTCCAATATTTTCAAAAATTTTTGAATCTATAGTTTATGAACAACTAAATGAGTACTTTGTTAATAACAACTTATTGACAGATTCACAATTTGGATTTTGGGAAGGAAAGTCAACTGCTTCAGCAGTTCTAAAAGTAATAAATAAAACTCTAAAAGATTTCGAGGATAAGGAAACCTATCACTTACTATTCGATTTAACAAAAGCTTTTGATTGTGTTCCTCACAACTTTTTGATCAAAAAACTTCAATTTTATGGCATCATGGATCCACAGATTGGGCTAATTCAATCTTACCTTAGCAATAGAAGGCAGTATGTTTCTGTTGGAGGGATGCTATCTGGCTTAAGGGAGGTAGTGTCGGGTGTTCCGCAGGGCTCGGTCCTTGGACCTTTTCTTTTTCTGATATGTATTAATTAATGTTGGTGTTGACTCTGTAATATATGCAGATGATACTACCCTAATAGCAGCTCATAATGACATTCAAACTCTCAACTCAATTACAAATGAAGCCATAAATCTAGCATCTGTTTGGTTTTCTGCCAACAAACTCAAATGTAATCAAGCCAAAACACAAAATATTCTAATTGGCCTCTCCAATGAGATTGAAAAACGTTCTGTCAAATTGCTTGGTTTCTATATAGATTCTAAATTAAACTGGCTAGAACAAATCGATAATACTTGTAAAAGAATTTCCCGCGTCAATTACTTGATCTGGAAGCTAAAAGATTTTGTTACTTTTGATTATTTAAGATTAGCTTATTTTGCGTTTTTCCAGTCGCATATATCTTATGGAACAATGCTTTGGGGGCATTCAACGCATATAAACAAAATTCTTATTCTGCAAAAAAGAGTGATTCGCACTATCTGTGGGGCGGGTCCTGTGGAGCACTGTAAACCTCTCTTCATCAGACTTAAAATTATGACAGTAATTAATTTATACATTTATCAAATTCTGCAATATACTAAAATAAACTTAAATGATTTCAACCTTAGACAAGATTTTCATTCTTATAATACAAGATGTAAACTTCAATTAGATATACCGGCTCACAGACTAAAAAAATTAGTATCAGTCATAAAATTAATTGCATATGTTTTTTTAATAAGCTGCCTGATTCAGCCAGAACTGTTTCCTTTAAGATATTTAAATCTAAAATGTGTGAATGGTTGATTGACAATCCTTTTTATGACATTACCGAATTTTTCAAAACAAATATAAAAATTGAATTTTAATATATAAGTAATAGTTAAGCCTTTTTTTCTTTTTTATCTTTACTCTATATCTGTTTCTACCTGATATAGAATCTCGGCTGGACTTTGTAAGGTTTTCAGGCCTTGTATTTTTGTTTTATTATATTGACAATGTCTATTCCTTTGTAAAAAAAAGGTCAATGACAATAAAACTCTTGATTCTTGAATGGCATTATATTTCTGTGTAAATTATTTTTATTTAATAATTTTTATATTAATACTTATATTGAAAAAATGACTTTTTTAACAGTAATAAAAGTGCATATCCAAAGCTTCTATGCAAAAGGAATGATTTGTTTACAAATAACAAAACATAAACATTTTAAATTTGACAAATATGCAGAAGACAGCTGATCAGCTGATTAGGAACAGATACCTTATTATCTCCATCTCTCTTGCTCCCATTATACTTTTATTTTCCATAAGAAAACCATGGGATTTAGCATGTAGGTTTGCTGCCATGTGGGTTTTTGATCAAATCTTAATTACACCTAGTTAAGGTTCATACAAATTTTTATTAAGATATGTTAATATAGATTTAAATAAGATTCAAAATACTAAATTGTTTGTTTTTTAAGCTCTTTTAAATGGTTTTAGTTATAATTGTTGAATTTTGAAAATTTTGGTCCAAAAATGCCAAAAACCCATTTTTGACCCCTTTGAAACCCCATAAAACCCCGTTCTCATAACCCGACAATGCTGGTTCGCGAACTCATGAGAATAGACCTGGTCTTACACCTTCATACCAAATTTGATCAAAATTGGAGGTCCGCTTCAAAAGTTATCGGTACCACGGACACATATTATATATAATATATATATATATACACATATATATGAAAATGAACGAATGGTGTTTTTGGCTTCTGGGGACCTCAAAATGAAAAAGTAATGAAGGCTGAGGTCTTACCATGGCTACTACCGTAATAGTGTATTTCCAATAGGGAAATTCGCTAATATACCTTAAATTGTAATAGCAATGAATACAAGTTTTCGTATTCATTGATAATAGTTTCAAAAAGGTTCTTAGTGAATACCTATTAGCAAAGATGAATGTCTTCTTTAAATTTCAACCTAGTAGGATCAATGGCAATTTTAAAGTTCCGTGGGGCGGAGCCTTTACGAAAATTTGCAAAACCTATGAGAAAATGGAAAGTCCATTACAAATTTTGACCCTGCTGGGCCGCAGGCCCTACAGTCTATGAGATCTTGATTCCTCGATTTGCATTTAAAATTGGCCACAAGGATAACATCATAATTTTTAAGCCATTTGGGGTGGAGCACTAATGAACTTAAACAATATTATTTAAAAACCTTTTCTTAGTGAACACCTATTAGCAAAGATTGGCTAATACCAAAGAACACTACTTGGCCCATGCCAAATTCCAACCCCGTAAGCCCTATAGTAATTTTGATTTAAATTTTGAATGCCTGTGGGGCGGAGCCCTGAAGTAATTTTTCAAAGTGTTTTTTATTGTGGACCTATGAACAAAGGAGAGCGTCCATTCCAAATTTCAACCCCATAGGCCTCAAAGTAAGCCTGTGGGGTGGAGCCCTTAAGAAACTTCCCAAAAGTGTTTCTTAGTGAGCACCTATTGGCAAAGTGGACCTCTCATTGCAAATGTCACCCTCTAGGTCATCGGGGTTTTTTTTTTCAAATTTTTTGTTTCCAACATTCAGATTTAAAATTGGCCATACGAATAACATTTTAATCTAAATCGAAATCCTGTGCTGTAGAGCCCTGATGTAATTTTGCAAATACGTTTCTTAGTTAGTACCTAAAGAGCAACAATCATTCAAAATTTCAACCTTCTATTCCCATGGTTATTGAGATTCTCTGATACATGAGTGAGTGGTATTTGACAAATATAGTAGATTTTCGTACAACACGCCCATGGCAGCAAACCTACATCCTTTTTCTTATGGTGTCTATTGGAGAAACGGACCCGATTGAAATTCACTGATTACGCAGGTCTGTTGCTACAGGGGTATTGAATAACATTGTCGCGTACAACAACCTTGCAAGGGGCGTAAAAAATGCATAAAAGATAGGGATTTTGTGACTAAAGATGGGTTGTGAATGACCTGAAACCAATCACAAGTAGTGAAAATTTACATCTTTAGGATTAAAAAAAAAAAAAAAAAAAAAAAAAAAAACAATTTTGGTAGCCCTAACTGTGTGAATATTCTTGAATGTTCTCTGGGGTGGTAGGCCTAATAAAGAGGATTTTTATTTTCTAAAAATAGGCTTAGCTTACCATATTTTTGTGTAAAAAAACGTACTGAAAGATGTAAAGTTTGAAGCTTAACACTTAACAGCAATATGAGTTAGGACAGGGCCGCCTGGGGGGTGGGGGGTGGGGGGGGGGTCAGAAGGGGCAGATTGCCCTGGGCCTCAAGAGACAGGTGCCTAATTTTTTGAAGGCAGCAAAATTTTACTGCTGCATTACCTATGTAGTGACACCATATATGTATTTTCACAACGGAACTCTGTCCCGGGCCCAAAAAATTCTCTTGGCGGCCCTGGGTAAGGACATCTAGTTGTACTGGAATAATAAAAAAGAATTATTTTTGTTATGTACTGGGGCAAGCCAGCTTAATTGTACTATCCTAATTAAAATACTGTGGTACTAATCACAGTAAACGTATATTAAAAATAATATGACATAAACTCATTAAACTAAAGGTGATTGAAAACAATTGTCTTTGTAAGAAAAGTGAGAGTTATTTATTTATTTATTTTTATTAAGAGTATTTTAGTTGTTTTTAAAACCATTACAAAGTAGGATCTAATTTTTTCTAATGTGACAGTCCCTAATGCAAAAGTTTACTTTTCTTCTTCAAATAGACGCTTACGGGAGGTACGAGCGTACTCCTAGTTTTATCGGGTACGTATGTTCCAAACTTACACATGTTATTCCTTCTAAATAAAGGGTATATCATCTTTATACTGAACTAGCTGTTGCCAATCACGGCTTCATCCGTGATTGAATTTATTTTATAGGTAATAAAATCTCTTTAGAGAGCAACGAAATCTACTTCCTTAAGAATGACATTGAAACAATGAAGTAGTGTGAGTGGAGGGCTCTTAAGGATTTTCGCAAAACCTGTTCTTAGTGAGAAAAGGTTTTTTTAAATAGAAAAGGCCCTGAGAACCTATGAGCAAATAGGAACGACCATGTCAAATTTCAACCCCGTACAGCCATTTTGAAGTCATGTGGGGCGGAGCCCTAAAGAACATTAAAAAACTACATTTGCAAAACAGTTTCTTAGTGAACACCTATTAGCTCTTTCGTGGGAAGTTATATACATAGGAAGTTATTAACGGAACGTTTACATTAAATTTCAACCCGTAGGATCTTTAGTAGTTTTGAGACTTTGTGGGAAGGAGCCCTAAAGGAAATTTGCAAAATTGTTTCTTATTGATCACCTATGAGCAAAGAGGAACACCCATGTCAAATTTAAAAGACGTTGGCCCTTGATTAATTTTGAATTCAGGTGGGGTGGAGCCCTAAAATACTTAAAAAACTATATTTACAAAACCATTTCTTAGTGAAAACCTTTTATCAAAACGGAACAAATGTCAAATATTGACCCCGGAGGCTTTAAAGTAATTTTGAAGTCCTGTGGGGCGGAGCCCTAAAAAACTTCTAAAAAAAGTCCTAACAAACTATATTTGCAAAACCGTTTCTTAGGGAGCACCCATGAGCAAAAAGACTTTCCTCCATTATTGGCAAGAGCTAAAGAAAATGAAGCAAACAGGAATAAATCAATGGATAAAGATGTACTACTATCTCAATTAAGGAGGATTGTGACAAAGTGAACATTTGTGATAGCTTCCTAAATTCAAGTTCCAGTAGTAATGACGTAAATCTGATTTCGATTGAAAACAACTCACTGCTATATCAAGAAAACGAAGAGCCTTGCTCGCCTACATTTTGCGGCAACAACTCAGCGAGCATGAACTTTCAAACTCAGGCAAACCAACAAAAACAAAAACTTTTCAGTGCTACTACAACAAATATTGATTGTTACGAATAGGTTTTTTAGAAGAACCTAGTTTAATCTCAATAACTCCGATAGTAGAACCACTTAAACCAGGTAATAATACAGAATCAAAATTATTCGTATTGCATCAAAACGCTCAAGTAGCATCGAATAAATTAAATGAATTAGAAATTATGACCGACGTGTTAAGACCGGATGTTTTTACAATTACTGAACATGGTTTTACAGATAATTCTATCAATCTTTTCAAAATTAAAAACTATACATTAAGCAATTCTTACCAAAGAAGCTATTTTAAATGGGGGGGAATAGCTATATTTGTAAAACAAAATTTAAAATTTACGATCTGCGATAGTTTTGTTAGTTCTGAAAAAGATTTTGAAATAATCGGTGTATTTATCCATAGCACAAACAATGAAAAGATTATGATTATTGGTATATCGTTCACCTGCTGGAAATTTAGATATTTTCTTTGGAAAACTAGAGGAAATTTTAAACAAAATATATGAGAAAAACCACAATTTTGTCTTACTAGGTGACTTAAATATCAATTTGTTACAAACTTCAAAAAGTGAAACAAAACGTTTCAAAGATTTGTTAAATACATTTAACCTAAAATGGTCCATAAATACACCAACCCGCGTAACTGCCTCATCAGCAACTGCCATTGATAATATAGTTACAAATTTACCGAATTTCAATATTTCTGTCATGTCAACTGCTTTATCTGATCATGATGCCCAATCTATAATAATTAATAGCTGGGATGCAAAACAGAACGCGCCTGAAATTACAACCAAGTGGTTGGCATCTGCAAAAAATATTGAAAATCTTTTGAAAAGCCTCGAGAACCAAAATTGGAGCTTTCTTGATAAATTTAACAATCCTAATGATATGTTTCAAAACTTTAATTTATGTTTCATTAATCATTTGAATAAATGTTGTCCAATTAAGCATATAAAACTGACTAACAACTTTAAAAAGAGTAGATGGATTACTACAGGTATCCTGACATCGGGGAAAAATCTTAAAAATTACATAAAAGGTTTAAATGTACGTTGAGGTATTTAAAAAATAGTTCCGATCATAAAATATAGACAAATTTACAGGAAAGTGATTAATGCTGCCAAAGCGTATGATATTAACAAAAAATATCTGAAACAAAAAATATACCTAAAACTACTTGGAGCATCATTAAAAGTAAAAAAAAAAAAACTGTCCTTTAAAACCTCAAATTTCTCTTAACATTAACGGAGAAAAAGTTTATGAACCTAAAAAAATTTCTAATACTTTAAACAACTTCTTCTCCAATGTAGCGCCAAACAATATTTTTACTAATAATTATACAAAATATTGAAAATTTAGCCCAACAGCATCCATGTTATTGGCTCCTGTTACATAAAAAGAAATACTGGCGACAATTAGATCTTTAAAACTGAAGAAAACTACAGATTTACAATATATTTCACCCTGGGTGATTAAACAATGCTCAGACATTATTGCTGAACCTCTTTGCAAATTAGTTAACTCATCCTTTGAAACAGGTGTCTTTCCTGACTTATTAAAGATTGCTAGAGTTAGGGAGACCGACATTTGATCGGCGCGACATTTGGTCGGCGCCCTTATAACCCCCATTGCGTTGGCCATAGCTGAAGCAAACCCCACCTCTTCGGCTACAAAATATATAAAATAGATAAATAAATCCCTCCCCCTAAAATACATTACTGCTATAACAAAATATGTACTGCTATATACAAAGGCGGCATTTGGTCGTCTCCGAAACGCACAAGTGCGACATTTGGTCGGCTCCGACGCGCGCGCCATTGCAACGGCCATGGCTGAAGCAAACCATAGGGAGAAGGAGGGGAAGGCACATATCAGGTTTGCCAATTCAAACTTCAATCGTCTCTCATCGCGTGGCATCTCTTCGATTGCGCCTTCAAATTTTCTAACTTTTTGAAGCGTTTATGTGTAGCCTACCCAACAATGAAGGAACCAGCCATTCTGTTTTATCTATTACGCCAGACTTTGTAATTGACAAGATTTTATGTTCCTCAGTTGTTATAAGTAAGTGGAATAAAGTCGAATCATTCAAACTGTGTATTTATTTTAGATTCTAATCCAAGAGTATTGAGCGTTTTAACTATCTAGCGTAGGCCTACGCGGGGAATAGTTTACCTTGTCGCTCGCTCATTAAAATTGTAACAATCAATTAATTTAGAGTAATTTAATTAATTGTGTGTTTGATGAAAATAGTTGATTTTCTACCTAAACTAACTTGTTTCGAATCTTAAATCTCATTAATAAATACCCCTGTCGCAGCAGACCTGCGTACTCAGCGAATTTCCAAATGATCTTGAGATATTGTATTTTCCCCATAAACACCATAGGAATGGGTATGTAGGTTTGCTGCCTTGGGATTTTTTTAGGGAATGTTAGTTATGTCAGGAAATGTAATAGTTAAGTTAGTTAAATGTCAAACTGTATCTATATTCGGTACTTTTTAATTTTCCCCATAAACCCCAGGGGGGTGAGTATGTAGGTTTGCCGCCATATGAGTGTTGCAAGCAAATATCAGTTGAACCCTACCAAGTGATTGTACACACCAAATTTTATCAAGTTACTCCAATAAATAAGCGAGATACAGGGTTTTGTTGATTTCCCATAAGATTAACATGGAAAACCTATTTTTGGATATCCGTCTATCCGTCTTAAAATGGCGGATTTAACTAAAAATATTGGGCCTATCATATGTCGTCAATTTGGTCAGCTCGCCTAAAATTTAACAAAAATATATTTTAAATGTATTAAATATTAAGTACCGCTTACTTCTCCACGATTGGTTATTCTTCAATGTATTTCAATGTATCAATGTATTTCGAAATGGAGTATTTGACAAAAAATACTGCGCCGATCAATTTGTCCGCCGCGCAAAAGGACGGCACGCCTAGAGTTATTCCTATATTTAAAAAAGGAGATCCATCTTTAGCAACCAACTACAGACCTGTATCTATATTACCAGTTTTTAGTAAAATTTTTGAAAAACTTTTTCTTCATAGACTATTAAATTTTCTCAATACACATAATATTTTATCAAAAAATCAATTCGGCTTTGTCCAAGGAAAATCTACAATTGATGCCATTGTTCATCTAATAAATTATATTACAGAAGATCTAGAAAGCCACAATCCAACGATTGGAGTATTTCTAGACCTTTCAAAAGCGTTTGATTGTGTAGATCATGAAATATTATTTAATAAAGTATATAAACCTAGGGGTACGAGGAATTCCTTTCATGTGGATAAAATCATATCTACATAATAGAAATCAAAGGGTTGAAGTACAAAGTAAATCATCAAGTTCTATTAAGTTAAAATATGGTGTCCCTCAAGGATCCACTCTCGCCCCTATATTATTTTTAATTTATGTAAATGATTGCAGTTCATCTATAAATTTCTGCAATTTAACTCAATATGCTGATGATACAACATTATGTATCTCAACAGAACACAAAAATGATCTTGAGATATGTTTGAAGATATAAATTCGTGTATACAATTTTTTTCAGAAATTAATTTAAAAGTAAACTTGGGAAAAACTAATTTTGTCAATTTTAGTGCTAATTCAAGAATATGCAGCAATATCTCTGTCATTATAGAAGATAATATAATTGAAGAAATTGAAAGTGTTAATTTCCTAGGAATATAAGTAGATAACAGACTGAATTGGAACAGTCATGTTGATAAAATTTGCTCCAAAATATCTTCTAACATTTATTTATTAAGATATTTAGCCAAATTTTGCAATGAAAACACTCTGCTTATGGCATATTTTGGACTTATGAATGAATGAATGAATGAAAAAGCGCTTTATTTTCTTCAAAAGTATTTACTTGGCGTAAGTTTCGCCAGTGGCGTAACTGATTTCTACGGGCCCCCCTGCAAACTTTTTTTCGGGCCCCCTCCGATAGGTCCGGTCACCGGTTATCTCTGTTTCCCACCAGTAAATCAGTGTCAACCAATAGTTAAGGTGGTGGTAGAGTTCTTTTGATTACTTATCTTTTACAAAAAAATATATATTTAGACAAAGTTAAAGTATTACTGCATGTACAGTTATTGTAACAATGCAGCCGCAAGGAATCTACTATGGTATTAAAAAATTTGTATAGCCTGCTTTTATTATAGGCCTACAGTCTATCCTTTTAAAGAAATTAAGCCTATCTGATTGTTTATTCTATAAATTTACTCTCTCTTAGATATATTATGAAATATTAAAGTAACAAAACTCAATGTAGGCTATCTTATTTGTGTTTTATTTAAAGTAAGGGGTTAACCGAGACTTGCTTGTTGGTTTTAATTCACTTTTATAACAATATCATGGCAATTAGGCTTTGCGGTTAACGTCAACTATATACCTTTCACAGGTGACAGCTGTTCCAAAACCCATGCTTAAAAGTAGCAATATTTTATTTTTATTTAACTTTCATATTTCTTTGACTGATGGTCAATAATTTTGTTTAATAAAATTACAATTATTAAACTTAGTTAAATATATATATATATATATATATATATATATATATATATATATATATATATATATATATTTCTGGGGTTTAGGCTGTTTCTAAACTTATAATTGCACTTGGACCAAAAAAACTTCCAAATGAAAAGTTTACAAAACCTACCTGCTACATTTAGATAGATGGAAAGTACATCCACCACAGATATTCCGCGTATTGTAGTATAGTAGGCCTATTGTTAAGCTAACACCAAGGATTCTTAACTCTAAGCACAACGAATAACACGTGTTTTAAGAAGGAAAAAACAAATCTAATATTTAAAGTAATTAATGACATTATTGTTATCGGCATTTACAGTGTTTTTCCTATAAAAAATAAAACTCCCAAACTTAAAATTAATTTCCATAGTTTTGTTCATTTTAGTGAAAAATGTTTTATCGCTATTCCTCAAAAGTATTGGTTTTGTCTTCATTGGAACTTCTCAGCACTTACAGAGTTTTGGGAAGCAAATTATTAGATTACCGTACCTCTGAAACGTACGTGTCTCGTTCTCTATTACTTAGTTTACTTAAGCAACTAAGATTTTCTTGGTACATTGTGCTTCATGGATAATTTTTCATTAACTTTAATTTTGAAAAGGATTCGAAAATTAAATTGCCGCAACACACAGTGCGAGGAATTGCAGGGCGCGGCGGGCAGGTTGAGCCGACAAGAGCTAGCGACTAGCGGCAGACCAGCAGACTGCCGAAAATCTAACTGTAAAAATATTTTGATATTTTATAAAAGTTATATTCCAGGCATTTTGAAAACATAATGGCGCCATATAAAATGTAAAATTGCTATAACATGAGTAAAAAAAAAATTATTTAACATAAACATATTTCCCAATACACGGGCCCCGTCTGCGGGCCCCTTTAGCTGCGGGCCCCCCCGCACCGCGGGGTCTGCGGGCCCCTCTGTTACGCCCCTGAGTTTCGCGCAGGAAACTTAACCTACGCGCTATACAACAATAGCCTTTATAGGCCGTCTGTTGGGTTGGCTATTTGAAAGTAAATAACAATACTTAATACACTAGTTATAACACAATAATACAAAAAGCGCTAAGCATCTTGTTACAGAAACAAAATAAAGACATACTTGATCGATAACACAATTTACTTAACACAATTTCCTAACTAAAAACTAACTAAAAAAATAGTAATTCATGTTTCTCTTGAGAAAATCCCATAATGTTTACAATCATTTGCTTTTTTCAAATAGCTTTATAGAATAACAATTAATGATATAAAATTAAACATTGAATACTGCAATTAATTCCCATCTAAAAAGCCACGCATTTTTCAAAAAATTACTTAATTCACGCAAATTCTCCCCGTTTAAATAGTTTTTAAAATCTGATTCACTTAAAAATCTCTTTTTGAACCATGTATTTCTAATTTCAGACAAAATCGGACAGATTGCTACAAAATGAAAAACGGTTTCCTGAGTATTTAAGTTACATAATGAGCAAGTATAATTTTTCCCTACAACCCAAGGTTTGTAGTTAAGATCTAGGAGTTCAGCCCTTGCCTTGATAGCCCATGATATGACCCCGATGTCATTCTTATCACAAAACAAAACTTTGTTTTCGGCAAGGTCAAGGTCGATCGTAAGGTATTGACTGTGATAAGGTGAAGTAATCGCTCGGCCGCGGCACGTGGCTCGCCAAGCTTCCCTCTCAGCCTCGACTAGGCGCATCAATTGAGATCCTAGGTATTGTTTGTCGGGAGCAGTAAAATCCACATCAATACCATATTTTATCCCCAGCAATTTCCAGCTTTTGCACCAATAAATATTTTTGCTAATTATGACGTCTGCTAGCTGTTTTGGTAGTCGTTCGTCATGCATTTCCAAAACTTTTATTAAATATTTTATGTTTGTGATCATGGTAGCTAAATGCAGTTTTTCTCTGTTTGTTTCGATGTACAATACATAATTAGGGGTATTTTTTATCAGGTGCAGTAACTTTTTAATAAACAATTTTTGAACTGATTCAATTTTACTACTTTCGACGTAACCCCAAACTTGCGCGCCATAGCACAACATATTTTTTACCACTGAGTCGAAACACAAGAACTTTACACTAAGAGGTACTTTATTTTGATTTATTAGACTACTCCAAACCGAGTTAACTGCTAATTTAGCTGCCGCAGCCTTATCTGAAAAATGTGTTTCCCAAGACAAATTAGAAGCAAATACCGTACCTAAATATTTATAATTATTTACCACTTCAACTCGATTCCCCTTAAAAACCATTTTTCGTTTGCTCGTAATCTTCCTCCCCTTCTAAAGATGACTATTTTTGATTTTAATAAATTTACTTTTAAGTTCCAAATGTTACAGTAATCTTCTAATCGATTAATCATGTGCTGCAAACCTGCAGGTGTGGGCGACAAAATTACTAGATCGTCTGCATACAACAAAATATTTACTTTTTCTGAACCAAATATAGAACCCCCGCCGATTGCGTCAGGCAGGTCGTTTATAAACAAACTAAACATGACAGGTGATAAAATACAACCTTGCCTTAAACCAACGGCCGTTTCAAAGCTATTTGTGACGCCATTTTTACACCATACGCTAGCACTCGTTTCATTGTAATAATTTTTCAGTAATTTTAAAATTTTCGATGAAATGCCTAAACATGAAAGTTTAAATAGCATAGCGTGTCTATCAATTGTGTCGAAGGCAGAAGAAAAATCTACAAAAAAAACTGTATAATTTCTGTCCCTTAGAAGCCAACTGAATATTTACCATGTTTGATAAGTTAAAAATGTTATCAAATGTTGAGTAGCCACCTCGAAACCCTGCCTGGAATTCAGTCAAAATATTTCGATTAGATAACCACGTTTGCAGTCTGTTATTCACCAAGCTAGTAAATATCTTACATACGCTATCGATAAATGATAACCCGCGATAATTTTCTACCACATCTAAATCTCCTTTTTTGTGAAGTGGGAAGACTATCGACTTTTTAAAACTTTCGGGGACAAGACCTTCGCAAAAAATTTTATTGTAAACTAATAAGAGTTTTTCCAAAAATACGTTAGATGCGTTTTTATAGAACTCGTATGGTATGCGGTCAATCCCCGGCGCTTTATTGTTTTTTGCCAATTTTAGCACCTGTTTCAGTTCAGACAATGAAAAATTTGCGTCCAGAGTATCATCTACAATAACTGGTTCTGCATAAGAAACCCTGCAAGCTGTTAATCTGGGATTCAATAAATTTTTAAAATGTAAAAACCACTGCTCAGGTTTAATATTCCCTACTTTCTTATCAGATTTTCCTTTGTAATAGTTAATTGCACTTCAAAAATCTTTGGAATTATCAGATCTTGTTAAACTTGAGGCTATATTATTGTAATACTGCACCTTTTTACTTTTACAGACTTTTTTGAAAATTTTGCTTGCGACCAAATATTGACATTTTACCAGTGCCGAGCCCGTTTTCCTAAATAAGTTCAAAAGTCGAAAAACCTTCTTTCTAGCTGCGAAACATTCTAAATCAAACCAAGGTTGTTTTTTAACAATAATACCTTTATTATCACCCGGCTTAAAGCTTGCCGATTGCTTTATGAAGGAAGTTAACATATTTACGTTTACTTGATTGTCAGCCGAGATCCGAAAATTTGTTGATTCGCTATCAAGTTTGTCACTAAATCCTGCTTTGTCACTATCCGTCCATTTAAGTTTAGGCAATAGTTGTAATACGCAATGCTCACTATCTCCGCCTACGCCACCTTTGGATGCTATTGTTTTATTTAAACTCAAATACACTGCGATTGGCATATGATCGGACCCTGGAAAAGATATTACTTTAAAGTCTTGCACAAAATTACAACAGCTAATTGAAACTGCCGCAACATCGATTACTGAACAACCTACATGGCTTATAAATGTATAATCTCCCTCATTATCGCTTTTTGACCTACCATTTAGTAAAATTAAGCCGGCTTCATTGAGTAAATCTAAAATCTTCACCCCTTTAGCATTTTTAACCTTATCTTTGGATTTTCTATCATTAACCATATAATAACTAATTCCATCCAGTATCTGATACTCTAAGCTTTGTTCCTCACCAAACCTTCCGTTCAGATCCCCTATCATAATAATTCTGTCCAGGGAAAAATTAATAAACAAATCCCTTAATTTCTCAAATTCTACATCCCAGTTACCAAAATTCAAATAAAGCGGCAATATGAAAATGTCATTTCCTTCTGACCTAAACTTAACCTGAATTAAACTGTAACCATCAACCATTTTAAATTTTAGATCCCCCGCCATGGCTGAAGCTTTGTTTATGCAAAGTACAATACCTCCCGAACACCTGCCCAAATTTGCTACTCTAGTAGCGGGTATAATGTGCATTTCAAAATGTGGAAGTTTACTTAACAATAAATCTAAATCTAACATTAAAATGAACGTTTCAAGCAAACATACAATATCATAGCCACTAATTAATTGCATGAAACTATCATCAGTCAGTCTCTTCTTTAAGCCGCAAACATTATAGGATAATATCTTTAAATTGAACTTATTATCAGTAACCTGTCCTTGGTGCTCTACAGTCACCTGCCGCAAGCCATCTGGGAGATTGGCGATACCTCCTCAACGGCCACCATTCCCCACCGCGCTGTTGTTAGCTGCTAGCCTGGCGTAGGTGTCATACTGCGGAGCTGCTGTCACTGACGTCCCTCCTGCCGCGGTCGCACCTGCAGTTGTCACACCTTCCGTTCTTGACACCGGTCGGGCCTTCCCTGGGCCTCGCTGCTTGACCCCACCAGAAACTCTGTGAAGCCCTGCTGTGGGAGATCTTTCAGCTCCGCACCTCCATCCTGTAATCCTGCTCTGAGCGTTCCTTCATCCCACGTGAATTTCACACCTTCAATAGTGAGATGATCGTAAAAAAGCATCATTCTTTTTTTACCGCAGACACGCTCGATTTCTGTCCTTAAAGCCATGAGGTGTGAACGCTTATCTCTGACTTCCCGCAGATAGTCTCGTTGCACTGAATACCCAGTGCCCCACTCGAGTGTTTCACTCGAGACATTATGTAATCGATATCAGCATCAACAGGGAAGTGTGCAATCACGACCTTTTTGTCCCTGTCCAGGTTATGAGCCCTATTCACCCACATGTCATTAGTCATCCCAAAAACTTCCTTGCAAAATTTGACCACATGGTATTTGTAATCGCGGACGTTTTCTGGTAGTTTGAGGCCACGAAATATTAAATTATTCCGTCGTGACCTTCCCTCCAGGTCAACCAGCTTGTTCATGACATTTTTTTGTGTAGTTTTTAACTCATCAATCTGATTCCTTAGGTCAGTGTTTTCACTCTCTAACACCTGAACTCTGTTGCATACATTTATCAGGTCGTCTTTGGTTGCTAAGTTAATCAATTTCTGGTCAAGAATGCTGCCTAATAAACTAGCTAACTGACCGTGGGTCATATCTCCTACCTTCTCATCGTCCATTTTGACTTGCAACTCACCAACTTCGGAGGGCTCTGGAGGAGTATTTTCTCTAAAACGTTTAGGTCTTGATGTCACAGGGGAAAAGTACCTGTCAATAGTTTTTCTATCACTCATATGCACTATGAACACGCTCAAACGGCTAAAAAATACTTTAAACACATTGGCGACCGGCCGATTCCCGCACGATCGAGACCACGTGGAGAAGCACGACCACTCGAACGACCGACAAATAGCTAATGGCCGAGTTAGTCCTCAATATCTTATCTGCGAGTGGATCCCTAATGTAACTAATGTCCTTTGAACACAATTAGCTCCTATCTGACAACGAAATATTAACGATATAGTTCAAATAACACGGAGCCGAACTTCCACGAGTGTTTACTTATTGTAGTCAGTGCTGCCAACCTGCCAAGGATCCACTCTCGCCCCTATATTATTTTTAATTTATGTAAATGATTGCAGTTCATCTATAAATTTCTGCAATTTAACTCAATATGCTGATGATACAACATTATGTATCTCAACAGAACACAAAAATGATCTTGAGATATGTTTGATGATATAAATTCGTGTATACAATTTTTTTCAGAAATTAATTTAAAAGTAAACTTGGGAAAAACTAATTTTGTCAATTTTAGTGCTAATTCAAGAATATGCAGCAATATCTCTGTCATTATAGAAGATAATATAATTGAAGAAATTGAAAGTGTTAATTTCCTAGGAATATAAGTAGATAACAGACTGAATTGGAACAGTCATGTTGATAAAATTTGCTCCAAAATATCTTCTAACATATATTTATTAAGATATTTAGCCAAATTTTGCAATGAAAACACTCTGCTTATGGCATATTTTGGACTTATAACAACACATTTGTCTTATGGCATCATAATCTGGGGAAAATGTGCTGAAACTGAATTTAAAAGACTATTCAAACTTCAAAAAAAAAGCTTTAAGAATAATGTTTAAATTAAGAAAAAAATCAGTCACGTAAAGACACCTTTAAAAGGATGGGGTTGTTAACACCGCCCTGTATTTATATTTTGGAAACAACAATATATGCCACATTTAAATGTAAATTAACTAAGGGCAGTGATATACATCAATATAATACTTGATTTCATCAAAATTTCAGACCTCAACAACTTAGATTAAATATCAGTCAAAATTTACCATGTAATGCTGGTGCTAATTATTTGAATATATTGCCAGACTGCATAATAAATGAACAAAACTTAAGACCATTTAAAAATAATTTTAAAAAGTTTTTAGTTGAAAACGCCTTTTATAATGTTGGTGAATTTATGGATCATTGCCAAAATACATAAACCAAATTTCTTTTTAAACTGGGTTAAAGTATATGGCAGGTATTTTGGAGTTATGGAATTAAACTAGGTTAAACACATAAATTACTAACTTATATTAGAAACATTTGAATTTGAGTTTGTCATATCAAAATTATTGTATCGTTAACATTGCTTCCAACTTACTTATTGTTGGAATAATAGCAATAAAAAGATTATTATTATTATTATTATTATTATCATTCGCCTACTACTGTACTTGAAATTGAAATATTTTTCATAATAGATTTTTTGGAGAGTGACATTATAATAGATAGTTATGAATAAAACAAATAAATTCATCATTCCACATCAAATAAAAATTTCTATGAATATTAATACTTTGTATTTACTACATGTACGGCATAGATTAAAATTCTCAAAGTATTTACCAAAAGATTAATATAATTTTTTTTGTTTACAGATATCAAGAAGGATGCTACAAACAACTTGTATCTTAATTATAGAGAGTCACAGTTAAACAATCGAATAGATTAAATACAAGACTTATCCCTAAAGGAAGATGAGTGAAAAACAACTACAGAGGAAAAACTGCAATTAAGACTGTTAGTCAGCAGTGGGTTGTAGTTTGAACAAGTGATAGATTATGATACAACACTAAAACCTATAAGTTAGATTAAAAATGTTTCTTTAATGCGGAGCTTAAAGAATGTCCTAAATTTCATGATCAATGGTTTTCAAATCTCAGATAAGATTATATGTTAATAAATGGAGACCCATGTATTTACTTGTAATGGGAAATCACATCAATGTTGAACATACAAAATGTCCATCTCTATGAAATCTTATTTGAATCGTCACATGTTGACCCATAATCCAGAGAAACTTCCTAAGTGTACAATATGTGAGAAATCCTTCACTCAAAAGAAAAGTTTAAAGATTCATTTGTTGACCCATACTGGTGAGCAACCTCATAAGTGTTCAATATGTGAGAAATCCTTCTCTCAAAAAAATAGTTTAAAGTATCATATGTTGACCCATACTGGTGAGCAACCTCATAAGTGTACAATATGTGAGAAATCCTTCTCTCTAAAATATCATTTAAAGACTCATTTGTTGACCCATACTGGTGAGCAACCTTATAAGTGTACAATATGTGAGAAATCCTTCTCTCGTAAGGATAGTTTAAAGACTCATTTGTTGACCCATACTGGTGAGCAACCTTATAAGTGTACAATATGTGAGAAATCCTTCTCTCGTAAGGATAGTTTAAAGAATCATATGTTGACCCATACTGGTGAGCAACCTCATAAGTGTCCATTATGTGTGAAATCCTTCTCTCTAAAAAATAGTTTAAAGATTCATTTGTTGACCCATACTAGTGAGCAACCTTATAAGTGTCCAATATGTGAGAAATCCTTCTCGCAAAAAAATAGTTTAAAGAATCATATGTTAACCCATACTGGTGAGCAACCTCATAAGTGTACAATATGTGAGAAATCCTTCTCTCTAAAATATAATTTAAAGACTCATTTGTTGACCCATACTGGTGAGCAACCTCATAAGTGTCCATTATGTGGGAAATCCTTCTCTCGAAAGGATTATTTAAAGACTCATTTGTTGACCCATACTGGTGAGCAACCTTACAAGTGTCCAATATGTGAGAAATCCTTCTCTCGTAAGGAAAGTTTAAAGAATCATATGTTGACCCATACTGGTGAGCAACCTCATAAGTGTACAATATGTGAGAAATCCTTCTCTCTAAAAAATAATTTAAAGACTCATTTGTTGACCCATACTGGTTAGCAACCTTATAAGTGTCCAATATGTGGGAAATCCTTCTCTCGAAAAAATAGTTTGCAGACTCATTTGTAGACCCATACTGGTGAGCAACCTTATAAGTGTCCAATATGTGAGAAATCCTTCTCTCAAAAGATTCATTTAAAGATTCATAGTTTGACCCATACTGGTGAGCAACCTCATAAGTGTACAATGTGAGAAATCCTTCTCTCAAAAGATTCATTTAAAGATTCATAGTTTGACCCATACTGGTGAGCAACCTCATAAGTGTACAATGTGAGAAATCCTTCTCTCTAAAAAATAATTTAAAGACTCATTTGTTGACGCATACTGGTGAGCAACCTTATAAGTGTACAATATGTGAGAAATCCTTCTCTCGAAAAAATCATTTAAAGATTCATAGTTTGACCCATACTGGTGATTAACCTTATAAGTGTACAATATGTGAGAAATCCTTCTCTCAAATGATTAATTTAAAGACTCATTTGTTGACCCATACTGGTGAGCAACCTTATAAGTGTCCAATATGTAAGAAATCCTTCTCTCAAAAGGATAGTTAAAAAACTCATTTGTTGACCCATACTGGTGAGCAACCTCATAAGTGTCAAATATGTGGGAAATCCTTCTCTCGAAAGGATAGTTTAAAGACTCATTTGTTAACCCATACTGGTAAGCAACCTTATAAGTGTGTAATATGTAAGGTATCCTTCTCTCAAAAAAATAGTTTAAAGACTCATTTGTTGACCTGTACTGGTGAGCAACCTCATAAGTATCCATTATGTGAGAAATCCTTTTAGAATTATTTATACAATGACTTATTTGCTCCAGAAGGCCCAAATTTGAAAAATATATATTTATGCCATCCTGTTGAATAACCTTAAGAGAGAGAGAGAGAGAGAGAGAGAGAGAGAGAGAGAGAGAGAGAGAGAGAGAGAGAGAGAGACAAAATGACAAATGACAAAGGTTTTATTTTGTGATGCAAAGTTAGGACCATAAGGTCCTCTCTTACACTTAACATCAATTGAAATAATAAATTTAATTTTTTAAATTAACGAATTATAGTTATTAGTTTTATAATGCAGGTCGAATACCCCACGATACTTCGGATAGCCACGTTTTCATTGCTGCACCAAAGACTCGCCTTGATTCAATAATTTTGATGTGGTTAGGAATCATATTCCATAATCTACATGCAGTCACATGAAATGATTTATTATACATTACCATGCGATGGCGTGGAATAGATAGGGTTTATGATTCTCTTCGAGTATTTCTTCCACTAACTTCAGTGCAAAATGTAAATTTTTGGAAAAGGTAATCTGGTGTTTTAGAATTTAGAATAGAATGCAACAAAAAACAAATGTGATAAATTCGAAGTTCGCTTAGTTTAAAAAAATTCATTTCAGTATAAAATGGTGTTATATGTTCATCACGTTTTAATGTATATAAAACGCAAACAATAATTTTGAGCTCTTTGCAGTTTTTGAGAAAGTTCTACCGTCATATCATTTATAACAACATCACAGTAATCAAAGTAGGGGAATACAAGGGTTTTTACTAGCATTACTTTTACGGTAAACGGCATAAACTTACTAAGTTTTTTTATTGATTTGATACCGGCAAAAACTCTATTGCATGTTATGCAACACATAAGCATGTATTGTTTATGTGTTCTGTCCAGTCAAGTGTTGATGTCATTGTCAGTCCTAAGTTCTTTACTGTCTTACTATATTCAATAGAATTGTCATTAATAGTGATCTTAGGTGCTTCATCATTAATGTTGGTAATAAGTTAGTTGTAAGCAATGATAATAGATTTTGTTTTTGTCTCGTTTATTTTAAGCCCATGATTCATCGCCCAGTGGTATACAGCTGTGAGATCTTCATTGATATTATTAACAGCATTTACTAAATCTGTTGTTTTAAAATGATGGTAAATTTGTAAGACGTCAGCGTCAACTTGGTATTTTGTATGACTAAGTACAGTATGAATGTCATTAATGTAAATACTGAAAAACAGTGGACCTAAAACAGAACCTTGAGGTACACCTGGAGTTACAGATTGCCACTGCGAGGAAATACCATCTGCATTAACACACTGAAGTCTGTCCGCAAGATATGACCTAATCCATGATATAGCACTATCCGTAAAACCTATTGTTTTCAGTTTAAGTAGAAGTAAAGGGTGATAAACGCAGTCAAAAGCCTTTGTGAAATCAATCAATGTCAAAAGTGTTGCCTGTCTGTTGTCCATGGCACATCTAATGTCATCTGTTCTGTGATATGTAGAAGTGCTGTAGTTGTACTATGATTTTGTCTAAATCCAGATTGATATTGGCAAAGAATATTATTCTGGTCTAAGTAAGATGTAATTTGCTGATGAACAACTCTTTCTAAACTTTTTGATATTGCAGGCAGTATGCTGAAAGGTCTGAAGTCTGATGGGGTTTCCGGTGTTGGGACTTTGTTCAGTGTTCTAACTATTGCACGTTTCCAGTGACTTGGGAAAATTGACGTCTGCAAAGATGTATTAAATATTTTTGTAATGTAGCGTAAAGTGACTGGTATTGTGTATTTAATAAATTTTATTGGAATGCAATCAAATCCGGTAGCATTACTTCTAATGCGCATAATGGCTCTATACACATCATCATTTGTGACTTCATGAAAATAAAAATGTTCATCGATATTATTTGGAAAATTATTTATACTGTCTACTGTGAATCGTGATACTTGGTCAGTACTTATAGGTGAATTGGTAAAAAAGTTATTTATATTATTTAAGTCAATTGATACTTTTGGTTGACTTTTGTTTTTACCGGCTCCTAGATTTTTAACAACCTTCCATGTATTGGAGGATGATTTATTATTAGATAGTACTTCATAAGTATATCTCAGTTTCGCATTTCGTAATTGCTGTTTGGCTCTATTTCTTAATCTCCTGTCTCCGACCACTGATTATCAATCAGGGGCGGCTTTAAAGGGTAGGCAGCTGCCTACCCAAAAATAAAAAAAAAAATGGTATTAATTTTTTAATGTTTGAACTGCAGTATCCGTTTTGATAGCTGGATCTTTTACAGAAAAGTAATGTTCGACCATAAGCTTCAACAGTAGGTATTCAAAGTAGTTAATTAACTGTCCAAAACTGTTATCCTGACTAAGTCTACCCAAAACTTGTGAGGATACAAGCCCACTAATATCATTTGACAAGGCTGTAAAGATTTGGCAACGGAGCGCGGCACCGGCAAGACGGAGATGAAAGGCAGAAGAAGTCTAATAGTTGATTTGTCTTTTTCGACTCCGTTCGTCAGTCAACAGACTGAACAGACTTCACCTCACTTTGTTTAGTGTGCCGTGTTGTGATGGTTATGTTAAAATATGGAAAGATGTATTGTTAAGTTGAAGAGAGGAAGTACTGGGAGTACACCCAGCGATCAGGACAATAAAAGGCCTAAGAGGAGCCACATACAAGTGGAAACGTTTCTAAGACTAATTCTAGCTCTGACTCGTCACCTTTCACCTAAATTTGTTAATGTCCCAAACGAAATTAATACGACTACCATAATCACAGATATCAGCTGTAACTGTACAGTAATGCCGGGCCCATGCAGCTAAGAATAAACTTTCCTTAACGGGTTGTTAGGGAAATTCTAGCTCGTTTAAAAGGCCCGTTTGGGTATGGTAAATGTTTTTTTTCGGTTTTATTGAAAAGAGAGATCTTAGCTACAACCTCCTGAGTCATCCTGGTGTTTTGTTTTATTTCTCAAAATAATAAATTGCATTCCATTAAAAGTTTAAGATATTCATGAGATGGTTTGTTTAAAACAATTATGTTAGCACCTTAATACAATAATGAGAAAATGAGCCATGGCTTTCAAATGACTTAGGCCTACGATTAATTTGAATAAACGTGAATTTTCTGCAAGATATGGCTCTTTTACCGATCCTTGTGAGAGTCCGTAGATAGCTTAAAACTCTTTTAAAAGCAATAGATTTTTTAAAAATTTATAGGTAGGTACTCCATATACCCCCCTCAAGGCCTCCCTCCATCCCTCCCCCCGAAAGTTGCCTACCCAATATTTAAAACCTATAGCCGCCCCTGTTATCAATGTTAGATCGCTTTGCTCTTTTATGAGCAGAGTCACTTTCTCGCATAAGCTCACAAATTTGTTGGTGTATCCAAGGAGCAGATTTTTTTGTTACTCTTTTCCGAATTATTGATGCGTGTTTGTCAAATAGTAATAGCAAGTTATCGTTTAGACACGACACCATTTCATCAACATTATTAGAATTAATAATATTATCCCATCGCAAATTGAGAGCATCTAACAATAACTGATAGTAATCAATATTTTTATAGTTACGATATTGTACTAAATTTGGTTTTGGTTTTGGTTTTGGTTTTAAATTTGGTAGAAAGAGAGAGAGAGAGAGATTCTCGCCACAACTGTAGTTTGTGACTCACAAGATGGCTCTTATTGGTCACCCATTCTCCGGTGCGCAGTATAATTAAAGTAGGAAGACTAATTTTCTTCAGAAGAATAGCTGACACGGAAATAAACACTAACTATAACAACACTCAAGTATCCAAACACACGAGTGAAGCAATAAAAATTTAAAAAAACTATGGTTGCAGATATGGACTTTGTTATTGAACAATCTAGCTTTTGCTCTCTAAATCTTTGGAGATATCGTAAGCCATAATGAGATGAGTGATGGAGTCGCAAAGTGAGAGAGAGAGAGAAAGAGTAAGAATGGTGGGTTTCAAAGAAAACTTTGGAAATACTTCAGTGTGTACTACTTTGGCAGAAGTTTAACCAACTACAAATGATGACGGACTATCTCTTTGTATACTGGTTAGAAAACCTAAATATACCTTAAATTGTAAAAGTTTCGAAAAGGTGAACTACGACTCAGCTTTTAGACAGCTGGTTAGTTATTTCAAAGAACAATAATAAAGTATATACATTTGCAAAAAAAAACTTGACTGTCTTCTTTGTCCAACCTTGAAGAATCAAAAACAAAGCCAGACAGCTCCTCAGACTTCCTATCAACCACAACAGATCTACAAACACCATCAGCATTAGCAGATGAAGCTCTGCCATTGACAGCTCCACCACAGCACGAGGAATACCACGTGGAATACCTGACTGGCTACCTGAAGCCCACTCGCCTGCAGCTGCAGTGATAAAGTGATGTATGGAAGAATAAAGTCTTTGATGTGTGTGAAATTGAAGTAATAAAATACCCCCGTCGCAGCACACCTGCGTACTCAGCGAATTTCCAAAGAAATTTGAGATTTTGTATTTTCCCCATAAACACCATGGGAATGAGTATGTAGGTTTGCTGTCATGGGATGTCATTAGAAAATGTTGTTTGTAAGGAAATGTATGGGTTAGTTAAGGTAAATATTAATTTCTATCAATATTCGGCACTTTTTAATTTTCCCTATAAAAACCCCATGGGGGTGAGTATGTAGGTTTGCCGCCACATGGGTGTTGTAAGCAAATACCAGTTGAACCTTATCTAGTGAATGTTCATACCAAGTTTTATCAAGTTATGCCCATAAATAAGCGAGATACAGGGTTTTGTTGATTTCCCATAAGATTAACATGTGAAACCTATTTTTTACTTTTCTCTGTAACCCGTTAAGCCAAGTTAAAAATTCAAAATACTAAATTATATGTTTTTTTAAGCTCCTTTAAATAATTTTAGTTAAAGTTGTTGAATTTTGAAAATTAAGGTCCAAAAATGCCAAAATCCTATTTTTGACCCCTTTGAAACCCCATAAAACCCCGTTCCCATAACCCAATCATGGTTCGCGAACTCATGAAAATAGACCTGGTCTTACATGTTCATACCAAATTTCATCAAAATCGGAGGTCCCCTTCAAAAGTTATCAGTATACCACGGACACATAGATATATAGATATACATACAGGGTGTTTCCAAACAACCTGGAAATATTTTGTGTGCATATTCCTTAGGTCAAGACAATTACAAAACATCATACAAACATGGGTCTAAATTCTTTGTTAAGCCGCTAGCCGCCATTTTGTATTTTACACATAATAATTTTTATTTACGTAACGGATAGCTGTATCAACTACATATTTGGCACGAAACTTTATCCTAACAATGTTCATTTCCAGGAAAAAAATAAATATTTTCCGCTGTGTATTTTCAAAATGGCGCTCATTTTAAACTTTCAAACTCAAATATCTCAGAAACGGCAATTTTTATAAAAATGTTACAAGAGACAAAAAAGTTGACAAATTTAATTATCTAACCAATAATACCAAGTTTGTAAGGGATCTGACAACAAATAAATAATGGAGTTATTGTGATTTTTCTGCATAAAAACATTGAATTTGCATTATAATCAATGCAAATTAAGGTAATTTTAATATAAAAATCAAAGTGTAATATACTCTAAGTGTAAATAATGTAATTCCGAGGACTTCGACCTCAACAACAGTATAGAACAGTATAGAGTACAACATATTCAGGTTGAAATAATAAAACGTCTTCCAACACTACTCGATATATTTACACTTATACCGTAAATGTTTACAGACGGTAAATATATATAAAAGATCTTATAATGGCGATCGATTTCGACCAGTCACACCGGTCATCATCAGGCCCAATCTTTGGCCAGTCAGTCCAGGATCTGAACAGGTTTAGCATGCACTATAAGTGTAACGAAATTTGACTTTTGATTATTGTTGGGAACATATAGTAGATGTAAAAAACCGGTGTTGCCACATTTCCAGAGTGGGCAGGGCCGCATTTAGCCAAACGGCGCCCCTAGGCACATAAAACAGTTGCGCCCTCCCTGCCGCAATACCGGCCACGAAATATAAATAAAGTCACGATTATTTTCTTTCGATACTTGTAGTTTCAAAACGACGGCCATTTAAAGTCCAAATATCTCAAAACCGGCAAATTGTATCAAAATTTTACAAGAGAGAAAAAGGTTGACAGATTTATTAAACTAACTAACTATACCAAGATTCTACAGATCTAACAACAAATAACGGAGCTATGCACTACGGCGGCACGGCTCGGACGGGCTTCATGGCAT
Source organism: Neoaliturus tenellus (assembly GCA_030545055.2). NCBI lineage: Eukaryota > Metazoa > Arthropoda > Insecta > Hemiptera > Cicadellidae > Neoaliturus > Neoaliturus tenellus. The sequence continues at coordinate 257,331,267 of CM061533.1, read as the reverse complement.
GGCCCGCAGTTTTTTGAGCGGTTGCGCGTAATCGCACATATTCTGTGGCACTAGCATACACCCGGCGTTCCAGCCATCCTCACTTTCCGTCAAAAGAGACCAGTCGTTTTAACAACTTAATTTACTATTGCGAGCTGGGTACAACGATGAAAATAACGTACCGTCATCTCGGAGAGCCATCACGGTTGGTACGGTAGCTCGGAAATGTCCTGAGATTCCTTCTCCCGAATCTTTTACAAAACTGCGGTAGGTGCGAATCGTCCGGGAGTGTCCGTTGCGTGCCGTATCACCGTAGTTCGCGCACTCTTATGAGTTTCAATGTTAAAAACTTTTAAAAATTGTGGTACCGCCCATCCGTCTGTACCGTGCCGCCGTTGTGCGGGCGTAGCTTGTTGTAGTTTTTAAATAAAATAACCTTAATTTGCATAAATTAACATAAAATCTAAGTTTTATACAGAAAAATCTGAATAGCTCAGTTACTTTTGTTAAATACTTATCTTGGTATCATTGGTTGTATAATTTATTTGTTAAATGTTTTGTCTCCTGTAAAATATTGTTCAACTTTACGGGATTTGAAATATCTGAGTTTTTTTTTATTGGTGACCATTCTTTAAAAATATTTGGAAAATATTTTCCCCTGTAAATGAACATTGGTGTGATAAAATTTAATGCCAAATATTGAATTAATTTTATAATGATCCGTTACGGATATAAAAGTTAGTGTAAAAAACAAAGTGACGGATAGAGGCTAAACAGAGCCGAAAAAATATAGGCCTACAACACATTTTAGATTTTTATGTTGATGTGTAGAATACAAATATGCATAGTCAGTGACGAGGGCGGGGTTTAATGACATACTGTATATTTTGATATTTTAAATCAAACAAATCCTCTAAAATGTATAGTGTCATATCATACTTCACAGTAATAGGCATATAACCTCAACCTGTCACTGTTACTTCACTTCTTTATTTTCTCCACTTCTTCAAAAATTCAATCTTGAAGTAAAACATTGACAATACCAAAATATTGTATTAAAAGAAAAATGTGTGTAACGGCGGGTTTTAAATAAATAATAACTGTTGGTACGGTCGAAACTTTATTTGGATGATGTAAAAAAAAGATTTGTTACGTTTGGCCGCCGCCGCGCCGCTAAGTAACACAGAAAGGTCTGCAAGAGCCTTGCGTTGCGTCGCCCTATTTCGCAGGCGTTTACACGGCAATAATTACGTATGAATACCAAATTTCCCCTTTTTAACCCCTCGAAATTTTGCGCCCCCTAAAATTTTGCGCCCTAGGCCTGGGCCTAGTGGGCCTAGCGGGAAATGCGGTACTGAGAGTGAGCACAACACGAGGGACGTCCCCTAGAGGAAGTCATAGAGGGAACTGCCTATGTCATATTATATATCATTTTAAAGGTCTTTGAATGTAGATTTAAATTCCATAAACCCGATCTCTAAAGGTCGAATATAACGCGAGTTATTGCATTTGAAATTTCGATAAAATCCTTTCATGCAAAATTTGACTACCTGCCATTTCTGGCTCAGACGTTCATTTGAGGTTGAGTTGGCAACATTGTTTTCAAATCTATTTAATTCTATCTATCTCCTCTTTATAAAGATCCTGATGATTATGTTAAATGTTTTATTTTAAGTCTTCATTTGCCGTCTTCAATTGCTGTCCGAAATATTATTATCACATTATGATTTTCATCCCGATTTGGGACAACTCATGAAATATTTAACGTGAGCTTTAGGATCATGTTTAACAGAAAGTAATGCCGCAAAGCCGACCTTAAGTGAATGCTCGAGTCAGAAATGGCAGGCAGTCAAACTTTGTATAACAAGCATTTTGCAAAAATTTCAAAACGAAATAACTCGTGTTATATTCTACCTTTAGAGATCAGGTTTGTGGCATTCGAATTTACTTTCAAAGACCTTTAAAATGATATGCAACATGACAAATGCCAATACAGTTTCCTCTACGACTTCCTCTAAAGGGCGTCCCCCTTTAAATGTCAAAACGTTAAAAAATGCCACTGGCGTAGAAACACCCAAAACACCCAAAAAAACACCCCCCGTCTTGTGCCCATTCTGGAAATGTAGCAACATCGGTTTTTTACATCTACTAAATGTCCTCAACAATAATAAAAAGTCAAATTTTGTTAGACTTTCAGTGCATGCTCAACCTGTTCAGAGCCTGGACTAAGTCGCCTTATGTCTGACATCAGGTCCGTGGTCCTCCCTTGAGGCTGTTGTGTGGACAATGTTTTGCTAGCCCTGTTTTTATATTTCATTTGAATTTTTTTTTTTATAAACATGTTTTACTTCCTTATTAGCTACTGTATTTACAAATTTAGAACTGTCATAGTTGACTCTTTAATATAACTTATTTTATTCTTTTGTCTCCTTCAAATGCATTTTATAAACCATTTCTTAATACCCGTACTCATATAAATTGTTTAATTCTGTTTGTGTTCAGATCAAAGTGTTTTGTTTTAGCGAATTCTCCTATAGAGAATACGCTATTACAGTAGTAGTCATGGTAAGACCGAAGCCCGGCCCATGTTACTTTTTCATTTTGAGGCACCCAGAGGCCAAAAACACCATTTGTTCATTTACACACACACACACACACACACACACACACACACACACACACACACACACACACACACACACACATATATATATATATAATTTTATGTTTAAGTTTTGATGTTTGTTTAAAATGTTTTAGTTGTTAGTTTTTTTACAGTTTTATATTTTATACACCTGATGACGCATAATGCAAAATATAGTGTTATGAAATTTTAAGATTTTTCTTGAAATGTATATATATATATATATATATATATATATATATATATATATATATATATATATATATTGCAATTAAAATTATATTCCAATGGTAGAAATTTGCTAAAGAACCTTTTACATTTGGTCCCTGTGAATAATTTTATGAACCTAAGTAATTTATGTTAAAATGTTCAAATCCCATAAAAAGTTACGAGTCACAAAAATATTTATTCTGAGGGAGTTAAGCATTTTTTACTCTATGAATATTTGTATACAAGTACAAACGTAACGTAATGTACACCCTAGAGAGGACCAGTAGTATGGGACAATGAGGGATCACATGGTCGGTTACCCATCCAACACTGGTCTGTATTGCTTTCATCAACAAGGTCAGGCCTTCCAGTCTTTACTTATAAACTCTCCGAGTAGCTAGATACATTTCATTAATTAATTCCTCCTCATCGGATATGTGTCAGGTAAGTTGATTTTACACTTTTTGGCTACATTATTAAAAAATCAATTTGACTACATATAATGAAAATATTTAGCATAGGCCTATACAAAGAATTTTCTTGTGAACATGCTCATGTTTGCTGAAGGAAAATAACCTGTTAGCCAATATAATTTTCATTTTAGGGGATATGTTTTATAACATCTTAACAACCCCTTAACATCTTAAAAACTATTTACTTTGCTCACATTCATTCACATATTACATTCGGTATCACACTTTTTATAGCTCAACAAATAAAATAAATTTAGACAAAATTTTAAAACAGCAGAAAAAGGCTATTAGAATTTGTTAAATATGAAATATGATTATTCAGTTAAAGAAGATTTTAGGGATCTAAAAATATTCACTGTTTATGGTCAATATATTTTTTATACCATTTTACTTGCCCAAAAAGAAAAAAGATCAATCAAACAATGTAAATTCTGAGTTATCTGTAAACCCATATAACACAAAAGGGAGAAATAAAATCACACAGGCACATAGGATCAAATTAAAAAAAAAACCTACATATATGGGTAAAAAGTTTTTGAAACACATTCCACTTAATATAAAATCAGAAAGTGGGTTGAAAAAAAAAAACTTAAGATTACTTAATTAACAAATCTTTGTATTACTCCTATAATGGACGAACTTTCCACCACCCTCTAGCATTCTTAAACTTTTTTCTTTCTAAGTAATTTGTTGAAACAAATGTTTATAATAATTATTAACTTATTTTTTATTTATTTTTTTTAAAATAGAACATTAAGAACAATGATTTTATTTATGTATAATATAAGTTAACTGTGATTTCTATTAATAATATCTTTTATAAAAAATGTGACACTATTTACTATGTACTATTTGTATATAAAAATAAAGAGATATGACTATGGCAGATATGCGTAATATCGTTGCACAATTATTTGATTTAATTTTCTTTCTCCCACTACATAAACAGCTTATTTATGAAGATATTTAAGAGATATAAAAAATTGCCAAAAATTTATGACATTTAGACATTTGTGATTCCAAAATGGGCCCGCCCCCTCTTAGTTACAACACTGAATCTTTGTTATAAATCACATGGGAACTAACAATGTTTTGGAACATCACTTAACGTCAGTTATTTTTCTGCTTGTTCATCTCATTGTGTACATCCTATATTTATAATAGAAGGGGAATTTTGTTTTAAATTGTATAATACACTAATACATTTTCTTTTACATGTTTATGTAGTTTTACGTTTTAACTGTTTGTTAAAAGACCCCAAAAATCATTAAGAATATTCTAATTACCTTAACTCCAATAGTTAACTACTATCGACAGAGTTTTGTAATAAGTAATAAGTCTTTTATATAAAGGAAAAACATGCCAATTAAACACATCTTTTTAAATAATACTTTTTTCTTTTAAAATGCTTGCCTGAGGTAGATATTTTTTACTGTTTTACTTACGATTCAGGGATAGCACCATTGCGCACAGAGGTCACTCACGACCCCGTTTGGGGGTGGCACCATTGCGCACAGAGGTCCCTCACGACCCCGTTTGGGGGGTGGCACCACTGTGCACAGTGGTCACTCACGACCCCGTTTGGGGGTGGCACCATTGTGTACAGAGGTCACTCACGACCCCGTTTGGGGGTGGCACCATAGCGCACAGAGGTCACTCACGACCCCATTTGGGGGTGGCACCATTGCGCACAGAGGTCCCTCACGACCCCATTTGGGGGGTGGCACCACTGTGCACAGAGGTCACTCACGACCCCGTTTGGGGGTGGCACCATTGCGTACAGAGGTCACTCACGACCCCGTTTGGGGGTGGCACCATAGCGCACACAGTCAACAACAAAACTTGTAGTTCTGTTCCTATATTAAAAAGTAGAACGCTAATATATATTTGCATATCTGCATATTTAAACTCTCAAAATTTTTCCACTTAACTATTATAATAGTTCTAATAAATTAATCTATTACTAATTGAAGTTATCTTAAGCTTTAAATTATACTTTATTTAATAACTGCTATCTATGTGATGGAGTTTTTAAATTTAAAGTTTTATGCTATGCACAAATTTTATAATAATACATGTAAACAGGTAGAGGTGTTTTCCCAAATAAGCACATTCTTTTGCATAACAGGAATTCACCCGCCACCGTAGAACTGCAGAAAACTTGCAGACGACTCTTAAGACGGAAGCCTGAGAGGAATCTTTTTTATTGGCTTCTGCAGAAGATTTTGCTTCTAGTGACAAAAATAGCTACTACAGTAAAAATTATTCTTAAAATGGATTTTGAATCATTTAATTTTGATGTTATAGCATGAAATCGATATTGCAGCATCATTGAAGTATGTTGGGAAATTAATTAAGTACTCTACTGGATTGCTAAGTGGATCAAACTTTTGGAGAAATCACAATATTGTAATGAACAAACTCTGAATGTCAAGAAATAACCTGCAATGGCCACAACTTCACTTTAGAACGTTTTTACAAATTAAGTTACTGTAAAAAATGTCTCTTCAGAAGTTGAACAAAATTTTTTTAAAGGACAGGGTAGATTACAACTTAAAGAGTTTTGCATCTCACCTTTGTTAAATATTCTCAAAGGCAAAAGTGACCGTGAGCGAAATGGCAAATAAGCAAATAGTGTTAAGTAAAGCATTTATGCTAAAGTTATCTTAGATATAATAAGCTTCAAATAAACCAACCTTTTGTTTTCAGGTATACATATATAAAAACGTACTGCGGTCCATGGTATGTAAAAGTTAATTGTTCAGATTTATTTATATATATTTTTATATTAAGCTGCTTATTTTCAACAATAATCCTGCAGTTAGTTCCTTCTGCAATAAATAAGAAACTTTGATTCTGAAAACATTTAGAAGTTATGAGTAAATATTGTCAGGTAAAACTCGTTGATGTCTTGAAAGAAAAATCACGAGAAAAGACTAAAATGAGAAATAAAACAAAGAACGTTGGATCATTCGAAACAAAAAGTACCAAAGCACACATAGAAAACTTGTCCTGTTTTATGAATAGATCAAAGCGCTTGCGTAACACCACTAACAATCAAATGGAAAGTCGAGAAATTAGACTAACTAATAAATCACCCAAACCAGCTCAGAAGAAAGACAGTGGGACTAGAAGTTTAAAAAAGACTTATGGAGCAAAAATTGAAAATGTTTCTGAAAAACGTAAAAGATCTGATAATAAAGTAGAGAATGAAGAGGAACCTCCAAGCAAGAAAATTTTTATTGCTGGAGATAACCATAAAACACTGCCTGATGAACCTGTTAAAAGAACTGTTCAAAGCAAAAAAAGTAAAAGACAACCCCGGGATACTTGCTGGGAAAATAAATTAACTGGAGCAAGACGTGTCAGTAAACGATTGTCAAATTTAAAAATAAAAAAGCAAAAGTCTTCAAAGGAATTGGGAACCTCTTCCAATGCACTGAAAATCATAATTGAATCAAAACAACCAATTAATTTGAGTGCAAGAGGCAGTATAAATATCAGGAGAAAAATTAACAGAAAATCAAACAAAAAGAATAAGTCAGCGAATGATCAAAACAATCCGGAAGTGCAAATCAATTTTGGAAAGTCTATTCGTACTAAGAGTTTGTACCCAAAAATTTTGACTGGAAGAAGACCAGCTAAGTACACTATAACAGTGAAACCTCAAAATTTCATTCAACAGAACTCTAGAATGAAAAGAAGTTCTCACGATAGTTCTACAGAAAATAGTTTAGATGTGAATGTCATTAAAAGTTCTGAAGACAATGAAAATGAAGCAGAAAAAGAACCTAGAAATCATGAAGTATCCTCTGGAACTGACACTACTGAAAACAACAAGACAGAGAATTTTGATGAAACGTCTAAATCAGATGAAAATACTGAAGAAATTAGTACAGAAATCATTCCTTCACATGAATCAACTGCAGAAAACAACTCTGAAGCTATTACTTTAGATGAAGTCCACGCTTTAGTCTGTGAAAGTATTGACAAAGAATTGGCTGATAATCAAAAAATTTTAATTTTAAATATTGAGTCTGGCAAAAATATTCAATGTGGAACATCTGAAAATCAAGACAACGCACAAAACTCAGAATCAGAGAGCAACCAGGAAGAAATAAAAACTGCTGAAATACAACATCCAGATTTTGAGGAACAAGTTGTATCTGAAAAGGTAAACATAGATCAGCTTAGTGTCGAGCAAGTCAAAAGTGAAGAGAAAATCAGGAGTGATGAAAGCCACAACTTAAACAATCAGGATGATATGACGGCAGAGCCAGAAACTACAGGTGGAAACACCACTGATGGATTACTAGGTGAGAGTTCCTTTTTGACCGAAACAATTGACATCACAGATTGAGAAGGTAGAAGGCTTCAAAAAGAGAAGTGTAGATCCATCTCACAATTTGGATAAGTGTAAAATCTCAATTTCTTGGGTTCATTACTAGCAAACATTAACATGGGAGGTACAAATTTCATCAGTAAATAAACTAAATGCAAAGCTCAATTATTCAATACATGATTTTTTATTATTTTTTATTAGTTTACCTTCTAGAAAAGTCAGTTAATGTAGCTAACTGTTAATTCCAGTATATAACAGTAAATCTATTATTTAATATCAAATTACCTACAGTGAATTTTAGATAAACAGTTATATTTGTTGAGCAGGACATTAAATAAATATGTGGGCTACCCGGCTGCTATGTTACCATAACTCTTCCAATAAATAAGATCAAAAGTGATAATTTTGCTTTTAAATAAAAAATCAAACTAGTTCGATCCTTGATCACCCTCTTTACAACTTATATAAACAGTGTAAATTTCTACTGCCTATCTTTTGATGTAAAAAATGTTTTATTTATGTTAATTTTGTTCTTTATAAAGAGAACACATAGAGTATTTATGCTTTAAGATTTATTTTTTATGGTATGGTAGGTTTTTTTAGTTTGTATACAAGGTTCATCCCAGTTAGCCATCCGTTTATCAAAGTAACACTAATACCTATATCCCATAATAAAGATAAATATTTGTTTAGACTAAGTAGTGAAAGTTTTTAAATCCTCTGATTATGTATTAGTAAAGTTTGAGTTTTGGTGTTTTCTAAAAATATCAAGGGACATTTTTTAAATAAAAAACTTTTTATTGAGTATAGGTATCATTTTAGAAGTTACCTTAAATTACCTCGTACACCTTATGTAAATTAGACCTGCTAATTTGTAAAAATATCTGCTCTTCTATAAAAAGAAGAAATACATGACCCCTAAATTGTTGCTTTAGGGCAACTTACTCACATTGTGCTATTAAAATTTAGCATAATTTATATTGATTATTATATCTAATCACCTATAACAATTTTGACTGTTAGTTCATTTACATTGACAATAAAGCTGTAAAAAGAATGGTAGGAATAAGGGCGATAGCAATAAAAGCTTTGGTATTTATAAATAAATTCTTTTCATTGTGACAAAATAATTACATTACAATATTACATTATATTTTCATATGAAGCTTACATTTAAAAATACAATGACAGTTTTTATAACTTTTACACAGCTCTTAAAGTATACAAACATTATGAAATTTATTGAAAAATACGTTATAAATAAAAATTTATTTACTACAGATGATGTGGTCCTCAATCTATTTTTAGTCTTCTGGTAACCGTCTATAAAAATCTGAATCTACCTCGACAGGAGGTTCTAGCTACAAACAAAAGGTGATAACTTTTATAATAATAGTTGCACAAATCGAATTATTTAAGGCCTCTTAGTAGATTGAATCGAGAAGTATTAGAAGAGCTTTGTTACAACAACGGGTCATCTTTACATAAAAAAATGTTAAATTATAATCATGTAGAAAAATAAAATACTGAATCGGTGGTCCGGCACAGTTACCGATTATTTACTCCGAAGGGGGTGCCACATGGCGATGGGTTTACGCAGTGAGGTTAGCATCTGGGTCCAGTGGGTGAGAGCTTTCCCCGTGGATTGGCTGCCGACGATGACGTGTCCGATGTTGAGGCCCCGCCCGTCTGCCCCCGCCTCCGACACCGTCACCCGCAGCTGTATCGTCTACACATATACACAATGGGTAAAGTCAGCTTCTTGGTCCAGTGGGTGAGAGCTTTCCCCGTGGATTGGCTGCCGACGATGACGTGTCCGATGTTGAGGCCCCGCCCATCTGCCCCCGCCTCCGACACCGTCACCCGCAGCTGTATCGTCTGCACAGACACACAATGGTCAGCATCTGGTTCCAGTGGGTGAGAACATTCCCCGTGGATTGGCTGCCGACGACGGTGTGTCCGTTGTTGAGGCCCCGCCCATCTGCCCCCGCCTCCGACACCGTCACCCGCAGCTGTATCGTCTGCACAGACACACAATGGGTAAAGTGAGCTTCTTGGTCCAGTGGGTGAGAGCTTTCCCCGTAGATTGGCTGCCGACGATGACGTGTCCGATGTTGAGGCCCCGCCCGTCCGCCCCCGCCTCCGACACCGTCACCCGCAGCTGTATCGTCTGCACAAACACACAATGGGTAAGGTCAGCTTCTGGGTCCAGTGGGTGAGAGCTTTCCCCGTGGATTGGCTGCTGACGATGACATGTCCAATGTTGAGACCCTGCCCGTCCGCCCCCGCCTCCGACACCGTCACCCGCAGCTGTATCGTCTGCACAAACACACAATGGGTAAGGTCAGCTTCTGGGTCCAGTGGGTGAGAGCTTTCCCCGTGGATTGGCTGCTGACGATGACGTGTCCGATGTTGAGACCCCGCCCGTCCGCCCCCGCCTCCGACACCGTCACCCGCAGCTGTATCGTCTGCACAAACACACAATGGGTAAGGTCAGCTTCTGGGTCCAGTGGGTGAGAGCTTTCCCCGTGGATTGGCTGCTGATGATGACGTGTCCGATGTTGAGACCCCGCCCGTCCGCCCCCGCCTCCCACACCGTCACCCGCAGCTGTATCGTCAGCACAAACACACAATGGGTAAAGTCAGCTTCTTGGTCAAGTGGGTGAGAGCTTTCCCCGTGGATTGGCTGCCGACGATGATGTGTCCAATGTTGAGACCCCGCCCGTCCGCCCCCGCCTCCGACACCGTCACCCGCAGCTGTATCGTCTGCACAGACACACAATGGGTAAAGTCAGCTTCTTGGTTCAGTGGGTGAGAGCTTTCCCCGTGGGCTTTTAGTTTACAGCAGTGAGCCCCATTTTTTTTTTTTTTAACTGGCGGTACTCCTAACCTAAAACATATACTTCCGTGCAGTCAAATTTGAATCACATTTTGAGGTTGAGATATTTAGCTGGCAGTATACTTTTTTGCACAAGTGGTATGGCAACACTAACATTTTCACTGATAGTCCGGCAGATATGAAGATTGTGCGTTTTGTGATAAAGATCTGGAACATAAATACTACATGAATAAAGGCTTAAAAATAGGAATTCGATTTTCGATGTATGGGGTTTCAAATGGGGTTTTCCATTTTGTCCATTGAATTTTTAAATTACATAATTTTGAGTTACAAATCTTGTAAGAGCTCCAAAAAATAAACAATTTAGTATTTTTAAGTATTAAATTATCTTGAGTGGTTGCAGAGAAAATTCAAAATGAAAATCTTATCCGATCCGATATATTAAAATATGACCCGATGCGATTCATCGATAATTTTTATCGATAGTATTATTTGTTTAGGGCCTACAATACGATCGAATGGAAAAATATATCGATGCAGTCGAAATATCACATTGGATCAAATACTAATATTTCGGAAAAGATCAGTTTTTCTTTTTGATTTTTTTTTTTTTGCAACCACTCAAGATAATTTGCACTTGAAAATACCACATTGTTTATTTCTTTGAGCTCTTACAAGATATGTAACTCAAAATTACACAACTTAAAAATGTAAAGGTAAAAAGTGGGAAACCCCCATTTGAAAGCCCATAAAACCCCAATCATGGAAAATCTAAGATTGCCCCCTATAAACCTTTGTACAAGTAATATTTGTGTTGCAAATGTTCAAACACACAATCCTAGACTACTAATAATTTCTACATATCTGCCGGACTTTGTGTTTCAATGATCTATTTAAAAGTGAGTTCATCTCTATGGTAACTATTTAATTTACTTTAAGGGTTTTTTTTACCACAAAATGGCCACTTTTTCATAAAGGTATTATAAAAGAAACAAAATTTAATAACATAAAATCTACATATACCACTGTCCATTTAAGGCAGACAGATGAAAAAACGGCAACTGAGTTAACTGACCTATTTGCAACCTAGTGCCCGTGAGTCATCAAACCCAGACTGACAACCCCACCCCAACCTACAAACTTAAATTCAAGAGAATTTTAGTATGGAAAGACCACCCATACCATCTTGTAGAAAACAGCCATCAACCTGTTACAGACTGAGCTGTGCTCTCAGATGATTGTTAACTTGTGCGATTAGCCCTAAAATCCATCTCAGATCAGGCGTTTGCTGACCTTGCTAAAAATTTTATTGTTTGCAACTCTCTTTTGATTTAATTTTTCTCTTACTTTTATTTTACTTAAATCTTGTCCCATGTCACATCTAGCAGGCCTCCTGTCTAGAGGCACATAGTTGGGACTCACATATGGTTGAGAGCAGTGTTTCTCAACCCGTGGTACGCGTACCACCATGGTGGTACGCAAGAGCACTAAAGACGTAGAAAGAAATAAAATATTTCTTTTGGAAAATTAAAAAAGCGTTTCTGATCGACGTGACACTGATCGTTGTTTTTTTCAGCTCCATTCTATACTACAACGAATTTCCACTTAGAGAGGCTGTAACATAGCACCTTTGACTAGCTAAAGAAATTTTGTACCAACTTAGCATAGTAAATGTTTTTAAGACTTCCATTTTCTAAGCACATTTATATTAACGAATAATGATTTTTATTCTAGTATTAGTTTAAACTTGAAGTATTATATGCTCAAGATTTACCTTTATAACGTTAAAGTTACTCTCATCTGCAGAAACAATGAAATGAGGTAAAATTCATTTGGTCTCGCCAAAGAAAATTTTGTGTATATGACTTTGTAACATTGGACTAAGCGCTGTAAAGCTTCATAGTAATGGTAGTAGTAGTAGGGTATTGGTTCGGTAAAGCTCCGAGAGTCACCTGTTAAAATAGTTTTTATGTACTTGTTCATGTGTAGATATAGTCCTGATTATTAATTCGTCTTAACACTGAGTCTTTCTTGAGGAAGAAACAACAGCAACATTTTCACTACCTTTTTGCTGTCAAATTTGTTCATTTTGAATTTATATTGTTATAGTTACTTTTGTAGAAATCCAAAATAACTTATTTTTTTGTTTAATTTTGAAACATTTTTGTATTTTATTTTATTCAACTTCATTTGTAGAACCTGCAGCTAGCTGGCAGTTTTTAGTATAACCACATATTTATACATTTTGTAAATTTGTTTTTCATTTTTAATATAGACCTCCATAGTGAATCAAGTGAAGTTAATCAAATTAGTCATAGCAGAATATATTAAAAAGAAAACATCTTACACTCTTGCTATCCTTCTCCAAGGGTTAGGTTTGGGGGGGGGGGGGGTAGGTATGAGTTTGGGTGGTACACAAAAAATTGAAAACCCATCAGGTGGTACACAAAAAGGTTGAGAAACACTGGTTTACAGGACAGTTGCTGCGGAGAAAGGATCTCGGCCTATATTCAGTATAATACATACTATGATACTGGGTACATACATAATAATACTGGTACACTAAATGCTGTATGCTGCTGGGGATAGCAAGATGCAATAATTAATTTTATTATATTACAGTAGCAATAACTCTAAAAGGTTTTATACAAAAAAGTTTAAAGGTGGAGGCAGACCTTCAATATCCCTTCCGGGGACTTGCGCAAAATGCCCATTAGAGGCAGACGTGCTCAACGGTTCGGCCGGGGTCTCCCATCCACCAATAACAACAACAACAACAGTTGACAAATTCAATTATCTAACCAACAATACCACGTTTGTAAGGGTCTGACAACAAATAATGGAGTGATTGTGATTTTTCTATTAACCTTTGCATGATTTATCATGCAAAATAAATGTTTTTCTGTCGTAAAATGGCAATAAGTCCATCATTTGTTATCAGATCATTACAAACTTGGTATCAATTGTTAGATAATGTAATTTTTCAACTTCTTTGTAACTAGTACAGTTGTGATAAAATTTTCCAGTTTTGAGATATTTGAGATTAAAAACTTAAAATGACTGCCATTTTAAAAATATACATTGGAAAAAAATCATTTTTTGCCTTGAAATTAACTTTGATGTGATAAAGGTTCATGCCAAATTTAAACTAATAAACCCATCCGTCACGGAAATAAAAATTATAAAGTGCAAAAAACAAAATGGTGGCTAGCGGCTTAACGAAGCATTTTAAGACATATTTTCCTATGATATATTTGGTCATTTTGAACTAAGGAATCACATACTGAGTTCCAGAAGAGAGTTTCCGAACACCCTGTAATATTCATAAAATTATAGTACACAATTATAATAGAATTTTACTGTATCTCTATTTTTGACATTAATCCTTTTGCAAGTCCTACCTGTAGTGTGTAGGGAGGTACACTAAACATCATTGCTTCATTGTAGATTGGACTTCTCTCTCCTCTCTTCGTAGAAGTCTTTTTCTTATGAGCTTTTTTACCATGTTGTAAGAGATAGACCTGCAACAAAAAATATATGAAAAAATGTCCATACCCAATTAATTTTGAGCGACATTATGTATTAACATTTTTAACAATGTTTTACACATAATAGTCAACATTAACTGTAATGTAACAAACAATGCAGACTAACAACATGGGTAATAACATAGCTGGTTGCCGGTGTCTGCCCACCTAGAAACTTATAATGTCTACTAAAAACTGTAGTCTTTGGTTCAAGAGGTAATGAGGCCGTTATTATGAGATTATATCTGTTTAGTAAATCCTATCTTAAGGGTTTTCATAACTCAAAAATAATCAATCAGGATCATCTCAACCCAGCAGGGGAAAATTCAAAGAATTGAAAATGCTATCTCTTTTTATCTTCAAAACTATCTCATGTAATTGATAATGATATGGCACAGGCTCGTAATCATTTTACTACTAGAAATAGAAATGTAAATGCGTCAATACAACACATTACATTTTGAAAGTTTGTAAAACAAAACACAGCTATATAGGAATCATATATTTCACAAAACTGCTGCAGGAAATAAAAGAAATTAACCAGTATAAAAAAGATTTAAAACAACTTCTCTTATACGAGTGTTTTTAAGATCTTCCTGATTTTCCCTAAAACCTTCCTTAAATGAAATGTAGACTACATTATCCTCATTACCTAACTCAACCTTAACAAAGAATCGTGAAGATTAAAGGTGGCGGGGTGCCACAGTCTATGGGACAGACTTTGGAGTATAGGTCACGCCACATAAGTTGACGAATGGCCAAAAACAGCTGGCTAGGGCGAGGGGAGGAGAGGGGGTACTTTTCCAAAAACATCGAGCTTACGTTACATGCAATTTTTTATAGAACAGCTGATTATCCAATCATTTTAACTGAATAGTACTGAAAATTCATTCGTCAAGTTACGTGGCGGGGGTTATAACTGGTAAGGTAACACATAATATTTTGCAAAGAGATATAAACTATGGGATATGCTGCTATTTGTGGATAAGGAGACCCAGGCCGAACTGTTGAGCAGGTCTGCCTCTAATGAGCATTTTGCGCAAGCCCCCGGACGGATGGGATATTGAAGGAAGAGAAAGGGTACGAGACAAGGGACTGTCCACTTATGTTCCAGTTAGGGATTTCCATACCCATAGCATTTCTCCTCACCCCCTGCTGTCAACACATGTTCCAGCTAGGGGTTTACATGCAGTTCGCATTAACCCCCCACTGTCTTGAACATGAATGGATTATGAAGGAAGGGAAATTGTCATAGTGGACAGCCAAAAGACTTACCACAGTGTTATGACAACTTCGTTTGCTGTACCTAATGTCAACTTCGCAACTAGTATAAACCAGTTTTAAAGTTGTCCTGGGACCTGTGGGATATGTTAATCCAACGAACCTCCAGCTGTCTTGGTTGCCATAACAAATATCTAGATAACCCTAGCAATGCGTTAAATTAAATTACCAGGAATCAAAGGATCATGCAGTATATTTGTTAGCAGTGGGTACCCATTTCGGAATGTTTTTTACAACAAATACATTAATGCTGTTTGGATCTATGTAAGTCTTCTACCTTTACAAATGGGTCTCCGGATTCTCCGTGAAATTTGAGATTTCTCGCCTTGACCAACACAACTGTGAGTCGCTCGGCCGTGGGCAGGTAGCTGAGAGAGAACATCACCTCTCCGAGCTCCGTACTTGTCTGCACATATCAAAATAGTTTTTTATTTATCAGTATAATTAGTTTTCAATCTAATTTAATTGTATTTTCATTTTATGGATTACTAGTACAGTTTCAACTAACAACAGTAAACAAATTTTTATTTAAATTAATGCTGTGTTATATAATGCCTTGTACGGTTTTGAGTGGGCTCGTCTCAATGTATTTTAGATTAAAAAATATTTAGGTTCCAAATGAAATACTTCAGTTTCTGTCTGCCGACGGTTTTCATTATGGTTAGCCATATTTTTATGGTTAGGGATGCACAGCTTGGCGTGGTTTGTACATATTACAATGTTTTCATCTACAGCAATTATTACTGATGTATTTATAAAAAATATTTGAAAATTAATAAATTAGTACAGTGTTAATAAAGATTTACCATTCACAAAAAACATAACATAAGCATTTACAAATGGGTGTAATTTCAGATTGAAGAGGCCATTGCTTTCTTTGACTTTATGATACTGTTCATAATGGGAGTTACTTCCTTTTTCTAAGTTGCTCTAGCAAATACAGGCTGAACAGATAGAATCACAGTTCAAATCCTTGTTCTCAAAAGTTTTCTTTACATTATTTCCAAATTATTTGAGTTGGATACTGCCACCCTCTCCCAAATTTATGGCTACATTTATGAAAATAATATAGTAGAGTCCAGCAAAGTCGGCACTTCATAGTCCGACATCCTGGATATCTCAGCCACCTCCTCAGGACAGAAAACCCCTTAAGTCATGGTTACTGTGGCA
The DNA here is from genome assembly GCA_030545055.2 of Neoaliturus tenellus. Lineage (NCBI taxonomy): Eukaryota > Metazoa > Arthropoda > Insecta > Hemiptera > Cicadellidae > Neoaliturus > Neoaliturus tenellus. Next base: position 257,314,802 of record CM061533.1, on the reverse strand, counting down.
GACAATTTTGATGGGCACCCCACTCACTGTTTTTCTTTACCGATTAATTTTTAAGTTTAAATGTTATGTTTACAGCAATATTAGTGACTGTTGTACTTATACTATTAAGGGATCAAAGTATTTCATGATAAAAACTGACACTTTATTTATTTTTTTTATGCGTTATTTCCCAATTATTACTTGGCAATTTCACAAACCCGGCCATACTTGACCTCAATAGGCCGAGTTTGCGGACCTCTACTGTTGTTAAACTAAGCGCATTATGTTAAATAAAAGCATAAAAACGGCAAACATAGACATCAGCCTTTGAAGGTTTTTGATTTCTACTCTTAAACAAGACATATTGTAGTTGACAACAACAGTTAGTTGTAAACAATTGACTAGAGGAGCACGGGACCTGGCCGGTGTCGGTGAGTGTGAGCCACGTGGTGACAGGTTGGCGAGCGTTGACGTCGCTCAGCCTCAGCTCGGCCTCGCCCAGTAGCGAGCTGGACGCTCGGTCCGTCGCGTACACGTAGAACGATAAGGAGCGGCTGTGGTACTCCGTCGGCTCCAGGGCAAACAGAAACCGCTCCTTGTAGCTCGGGCTGTTGGATTTTTTGTACACCTGGGTGAAAAATGTAACACATATTTGTTAAAAAAAAAAACCTTCAATATAGACCAGCGTCACAAATATGTGTCGCTCGAGGTGTTTCCAGTGTACCGACGACACATATATGGGACGCAGTCATGGTTCAGTTGGTTGGATCAAATGGATGGACCTCTACTGTTAAACTAAGCGCATTATGTTAAATAAAAGCATAAAAACGGCAAACATAGACATCAGACTTTGAAGGTTTTTGATTTCTACTCTTAAACAAGTCATTACAACAACAGTTAGTTGTAAACAATTGACATATGTGGTATGCAGTCACGGTTCAGTTGGTTGGATCAAACGGACGGACCATTTGGTCGACTGAATCGATCTAAACACTGCTTTTCCACATATTCAACCTAGATTTTCTCTAAAGGGTGTCTCCAACGGAAATTTGGAGAAAACTTTATTAATCTTTGCCTCAGAAACTTTTAAATATTATTGGATTAAGAACAAGGTGCCAAACTACACTTTCAAAAATAGTCATGAAAGTTGTTGTATTTTTAAGTTGAGCTTCCATGATTTTAATTAATAATTTGATTAATTGTTGTTCAGTCATCCATATTTGGTGTAAGGACGTAGCCAGAATCTTTTTTGAGAGGGTTTTGCTTAGGATCGGGTATTTTAATTCAAGCCTTTCAAACATCAATTTTGTATTTAAAAACTACAAAATAGACTGGTGTAGTCTATATAACTCAGCAGTGTCTAAGTACTCATTGAGTTGAGTTTGTGGAGTTTTAATGGTATTACAAATATTTATTTCTAAACTTCAGCTGGGATTTAACCCTCCTCTCCTTGGCTATGGCCTTGCACATCATACATTTCATTATTTTCTAATACATATTAACTAATGTTTACATTAAAGATTTTTTCTGACCCCTGGCGGGTTCTCCCTGATGTATGACAAAAACCTGATGGTTTCAATCAAAACTGATTTTTTATGTAGTAATGATGGCTGAACTAATAACTATTGTACCCATTGCTTTAAATCGAGCAAATATGTTGTTTGGTTTTAAATCAATCAAACCCGACCAATCCAATGTTAAGCTTATCAGTCATTGCCCAAAACTAAACTTATTTACAGCTGTTCATCAACAGATGTTTAAAATGCTCAACCCCATCCTAAGGTTATTCTAATAGGAAAATTTCAAATTTCAACGATAAATAGCGCCTTTATTTTAAATCCGATTTTCATCACTTTTTGGTGGAAACAACTACGCACTATGCCTCATCCAACGACACCAAAACCTTGAAAATCGGTTAAAAATTGTAGAAGTTCTCTTAACCATAAAAGCCTTAGCGTATTAAATAAGTACCGTATAGATACACAATTGGGTAATTTTCACAACAGATACAAGTATCACAGATGAACTTGTTCAAATTACCCTGAATTCAACATTATAAGCTACCAATCTATTATGAAAGAATTGTTTGTTTTAGCTAGTTGGCTACCCTGGTCTGCATGTTGGTGGTCTTGTCTGGCAGCAGGTAGACGCGCACGTACGTGTCCAGCGGCTGGTGGGCCGGGTGGTTGACGTCGCTGCTGACCAGGTCCTTCGCCTCCAACACGTTCACCATCAGATCCGCGACCTCACTACGTACAACCAGAACATTCATTTAAAAATAAGAAGTGTATAATGTTTGATAAATAGTTAGAGTAACTTGAATTATTTTTGGTACTCGAACTGAACATTTTCACTACTCAAAAGAAATAATACTTTTTTTTTAGAACTCAAGATTAGTAAAGAAACATTCAGAAAGTAATCCAGTGTATATATAATTCAGAAAGTACTTCCGGAGTATTCAGAAAGTAAGTTCCCTTTTTATCTAGATACGGGAGGGGTTATGATAGGAACACGTGAGTGTCAGCATTGGTTAGATAAACCCTTAAGGAACATCTTTGTAAGTTGCAGAGGTCAATAGGGGTACACTGTGCGCCATTACTCAGAATCAAAATAATCATAAAAAGTTCAAGCTTCAGGTTCAGAATTTGGTATTGACAGTGTTGCTGAGCGCTATGTTGAGATGAAAAATATGAATTCAACTCCTGATTCAACTACCATTAAATGCAGCTTTAAATTTTGATGTTGTAAAAATATATATATACATTCGTACACTGGTGTACGATAGCTCACCTGTCGTACTCGAGCCCCACGCAGAGGTAGCCAGTGACATTGGGCTCCTGCAGATCAGCGGCCGACACGCTGGTGTCTGAGCACACCGAGTCGCAACTCATGGCTCGCTGCAGTTGAGCGACACTGCGCTCGGTCGCCTCCAACACCAGTGGCGCCCCCGCCGCCTCCACGGCCGCCTCTGGCATATCTGTCAGCTGGTAACAAAGGACACAATTTGACAAGTGTCTAACTGATGCGTGAGCATACCGATTCACAACTCATGGCTCGCTGCAGTTGAGCTACACTGCGTCAGGTCGCCTCCAACACCAGTGGCGCCCCCGCCGCCTCCGTGGCCGCATCCGGCATGTCTGTCAGCTGGTAACAAAGGACACAATTTGACATATGTCTAACTGGTGTCTGAGCACACTGAGTCGCGACTCATGGCTCGCTGCAGTTGAGCCACTTTGCACTTGGTCGCCTCCAACACTCATTTAAAAGGAGGTACGTGCTTTTCCACTTGATATGGAAAATTAGTACCAGTATTGAGTTGACCGAGGCTTGTTGGTTTTAATTTACTTTTGTTATAGTATCATGGTAATCGGGCTAAGTTTACTCCAACAACAACTATACCTCTTCTCATTCAACAGCTGTTTAAAAAATAATGCTTTTTAAAAATAAATTAAAGTGTTCTTTAATTTTGTTTACCTTCCGTTTTTATTTCGTTACCAAAATGGCATTCCTTAAGACCAATGTTAAAAGCTGCAATTTTAAACTTAATTTTAGATAAAAGTCTATTTTACTTGAGGTGGAGGCTGTTTATAAACTTATTTTTGGGCCAAAACACTCTTAAATGCAAAGTTACAAAATCTACCCGCCAGATTTTGAAGCGGAAAATACATCGCTACAGACACTCTTTGTATGTGTAGTGTAGGATACATTCTTAAAACTAAACCATTACTTTTTAAAAGCAAAAAAACTATAGAGGCCTACCTATTATCATCTTTTTTCTTTTCTGAGATTTAGTGTCTACCCTAACATGCAAAAATGTCATGATGTGCAGAGAAAAATAATGAAATTTAGAACTTTTCTAGCACTTGCAGTTGTGTCTTCTTTACTCAAGACTGATATTTTGTGATACTCACGAAGGGGTTGGTGGAGATAGGCTGCAGGGGCTGTGGTGTGAGGGGTGGTGGGGGGCTGAGCTCCGCAGGTTTGGGCGAGGGCGGGGGCACGGGGCTGGGGGCGGGGCGGAGGGGCTGCAGGGGGATCTCGGGGGCTACCGTGCTCAGGGTCGAGTCCACGGGGGGCGTCCACGCCTCTCGATCCACCGAGTCAAAATGCTGGAAACTGCCCGTAGAATCCAGCTGGATATCCGAGTCAGATGTGATCTGGAAATAAAACAGTAAGCAAACTTAAACAGGACATGAACAAATATTTTTTAAGGGATTAAGACAAATTTGGGGCCGAACATTGGTATAGTAAATTGGAAATGCAAAATACTTGTGATCCTGATAAGGGCAATAAAAATATCTCGTCTCTGTCCGTCTCCATACATTCAAGTGATTGCCTTTGAATTTCTTTTGCTGTACTTTGCGATTGCACTTGTGTTTTATTGTTGTTTTTCCTGCAAATGTTGTAAATAATCGCTATAAGTTAGCCAAATATGATACTCTAATTAATATTATTGTGTTTAGTGTTCTGTTGATTGTTTTCCGTTCTATATGTTTTACCTTTGATTTAAATTCAGGTTTGACCATTGTGTAATTAATAGGTTTTTTAAATATTTTTTAAATATTTTTTAAATTTTTTCCAGAGAAAGGAGTTGAAAGTACCTAGTACTCTCAACCACTATTCTTTGGAGCTTATTTGTCCAATGCTCCACTACCACATTTGTCAGTTTTTGTATAAAAAATTAACTTCGAGTCTTACAGAGTTAAACCAATCCAGCCAGGTATTTTTCTTTTTTGATAGTAAGAGGGTAAGTTTTAGAGAGAGAGAAATCCTGTTTACCAAGTAGCCGTTGGCATTGTAATGGCCTTTGAGCCTGGTGAGGGAGACTTTTTCCTCTCTGTTAGAAAATATCCAGGCTGCCGTCCATGTCCAGAGGCCCACGGAGCGACAGCCAGCCAGCACCAAAATGAGCACCAGTGCTGTGACTAGCAGCACCCCCACACCCATACCTGCAACCGTACACAACCATTAGCACTGGAGTCCTCAATATCCACATCCAGCAGTACTCCCACACCCATTCCTGCAATTCTACACACACACACACACACACACACACACACACACACACACACACACACACACACACACACACACACACACACACACACACACACACACACACACACACACACACACACACACACACACACACACACACACACAATCATCAAAACGCGGGACTACAATTTCCACTTCCGTGACTAGTAGTATCTCACACCCATACCTGCAACCGTGCACATTCACAACAATGAGAACTTGGGGTCCTCAATAGCCAAGTTCAGTGCCATGACCAGCAGCATCTTCACAAAAACTGAATTTTGGCTTAAAGCACGAAATATAAATTTACGCTACATCAACCACTCTGAGTTTAAGAAAAAAATATTATACTGTACAATAGTCTTAAAATTGAGTGTAAAAAACGTCATAAAACCCAATTTAAATTCAAAATATTTAATTTAAGTCCAAACTAATCTCTTCTGATACAAACTGAAGATTCAAGTATGTGCCATATAAAAGATTGAGTTGTTAAAAATTACATAATATAGAATTTACTTATTGTGTTGTGAAAAATTGTGTTTCTATATTTATTATTTCCTTCGAATTTACGCCTTTCTAAAGCCCATGTTTATCAGAAATGTCATTATGTATTATATATCTACAAACTTATTGCAAACTCAATCGTGTCCTTTATTCATGTATATTGTGTGGCTTAATGGTTTTAACAACAAGAACAAACCAGGCTTTAGAAAAATATCCATTTACTAAGTTGGACCATAAATTTAGTTTGTTTTTCCAAAGAAAGCGAACGGAAAAGAGATTTATGTTCCAAGTTTGATCACTTTGAGATCCGAGAGTAAATGGCTGAACGCCTTTACTTGCTTTGCGATGCAGGTGTATAAGTTATGCAACACTAAAACATCTTTCAGTGTTTTAAAAATAATTGTTAATACTATCAAAACTAAGTATAAAACTATTAAAATTAAAAAGTATAACTTAAAGTTACAATAATTTACCAATTTTCACGATAGACAGTTACCTAACTTGCTTATTATCATTTACAGCTTCTTACTGATTTATTGTAGTGTAAACTAGCCAGTAAAATACAATTTTACTGACAAAAAATTAAAAACTTCTATAAACTACTATGAACAAATATAAAACAATAATACCGTACTATAATAGTAGTGTTGTTAAAATAACTAGGGGCTTGGAGGTACAAAGGCCCTGAAACAATTCCAAATGGTGGTGTTATCTACAAAAATAAGTAGATTAAAATTACCTCCTTGAACAAATATTTCGTCTCAAGCTGTACTGTGAATTTGCACGTTTTTCTTAAAAAAAGCTAGATAGGTAGCTAATCTTGATAGAACATTGTGTGAGGTGTCAAATCAGAAAATAAATAATCAATAATCTGCTTGGCATTTGAAAAGAAAATTCGTTTTACTGTACTATAATACTGCCAGACACCATAAAAATAGTGTAACTTTCAAAGTTCTGTTCATGTACATGGTAGGTTCGATGTTCAAGTAAATAAAATAGTTCAACATATGAGGAAATGGTTACAAAATTAATCCTATATACTCCTGTATCCTGGACCGCTGTATTGAGTACAGTTACAACTTGTACTTATTTTGTTTATTATTTGTCATCTACTAAACTGTGTGATATATGATTATTCTGTTCTAATTTTTTATAGTTCGTTACGAATTGTAGTTCTAAAAATCTTCTTCCCATTTGATTGTCATTGAAACTTTGAGGTATAATGGGGCAAAGCCCTGATGTTAACTTCTGATATTTCTGATTTTTTTCTGACGTCCTTGGTTCCCAATCTTTAAAATGAGCCATCATATGTTATTCTATATTTTTTCTAACTCGAGATATTTCATGGAGACCAATTCGCTTACAAAATTACATATGTAGAAGATAGATTGTGTAAAAAATATTTTTTTAGCAGTATATTTTATAGTTTGGGTTGATTCTTCCTTTTAGAGATTTTATTTCTCTTCCATAGCTCAAGATATTGATTTATTTCATTCCATATGTAAAATAAAAATGCATTTTAAAGGACAAAAATAACACTTTTTCTGTAATCTGTGACACATTTGTCCCTGTACAACAATACCTAACCACATGCCACAACTACCTTAATGCAAAATAAGATAAATTTTTTCATGAGTTTTATTATAATATTGTTGTTACTCATCTTCATGAAATATCAGTGTACTCGACATAGTGATTTGGTATTTCCTCCTATCAAATAATTAATATTTATTTTATAGAATACATTTTACATTCCACACAAAAAGGTTATACTGTAAATCCACTGTCAAATTTTCAAACAAGGCTCACAGAGAAATATCAGTTAATTCAATAGTGAGCCAATACTGATGATGCCTTTGTAAAATTTTACCTTCAGATTCCTCCCAAAACATTCATTGGTTTAATAATAACAAATAAAAAAAACCTTCAAATATTTCAAATTTTGTACCCTTTACTCGTATTACCTATAATGAACTCCATTTGAATTTGAAATTTTTTTACAGGCGCTGTTATTATATACATATTTAATACATTTATTAACGTATTAATACATTTTTAAGGTCAATTATTGTGTAATTTTAATTCCTGTTTGAGACATATTTAAAGTTTATGTAAGGCCTAAAAAAATTAAACAAAAATAATAATAATATTTTATGTAGGCCTATACAAAATACAAATTTGTCACAACTTTTATTTTATTTAAAATAACTGATTTGCAAAAAATAAAATAAGATATGTACAATATCTTTTTAGTATTTAAAATATTTAACTAGACAAATAAGCTTTTGTATGTAAAATATTGAGCTAAATAGATAGTTGTCAATATAAATTACAAAAGTTTAAGTATTTATGTAAAATTAAACATGTATTTTTATTATTCATAACTCATTCCCTATTGATTATATTTGATTTTATTGCATGGTCCACTCTATTTAACAACAATGCTCTATTTTAAATCACGCAAGATCCAAGATGTCTCTAAAATTTCAATGGGAAAGGAACGAAACAAAATGCAATAAGAATGAGCTGCTCATGTGACTCGTGTGTGCTGATGTGTTATTGAGTTTTCTCCAGGGATTGGAGTTGATATATCCTTCAACTGGATTACCTGAAGGATGTTTCACATCACACGGCTCAAATAAATAATGGAGAACTTTTAAGTATTAATTAAAATTATTCTAATAAAAAATAACTCTATGCAATTAGTCTAGCTAAAAAGAGTCAGTAAAAATTCTAAATCCCCATTTTAAAATTAAAGTTTTGCCATTTATATTCATGTTTTTATCTAATTTCACCACTTGTTATGGAAATACGAAGATATCAGTAGACATAATCCGTTTCATCAATGTTGAAGTTATTTTTGTCTTTATTTTTTAAATCATTTTAAAAATAAAAATGGTCAATAAGTCAAATATGTATTAAAGCGTAGCCTATCTTATATGATTACATTCTCTATACCTTTTAATGGATTTAGAAAAAATTGAAGTAATTTATTAATAACAATTTTTGGAAACATAAATATCAATTTCATCTTTTCTACTAATAAAATATTTTCATTAACTTAAACCGTTATTACAAATACAAATTCTTTATTGTATAAACACAACATGTAGTTGTTGGGCAATGTTTGTAAATAAAATAATATTTCATAGGCCGTAAAGCATTACACATATTTTTTGTACATATAACATTATTAATTTTCTTACATTCTACAAGTCAAAAAGGTATATTTAAATGTACTTTCTAAATTTTTATAGTTTATTTTTCATAATTAAAATACTGTATTCATTTACTGAGTAAAAAAATCCCTTTGAAGAAAATTTCCAATTTTATTTTAACTTTCTTTCATCATTTATATTTTATTCTTGAATGAAAATAGGCTAAATAAATCATTTTTAGGGGTTTTAAATCGGTTGGACAATAAATTAATATTCACTTTATGATTTTTTTTAGTAGGAATGAAATAAAAAAGAAGTAAGTTAATTTATTAGATAAGTAAGTACCAGGGGGACCGAGCTTAAGCTCGGTAAAATTATTACTTTCGTTCTCACACAAAGCTCGTTCAATCCGCTCACTCGCCCTCTTCCATTTTAAAGACGAGCTCGTTCGCTTCGCTCGCTTGCCAAGCGGAAGGTTTGCTGCACATTGGTATCTTTTTCTTAAAACCACAGGTTAAAGATGTAACACATTGGTTTATTTTATCTACAGTTATCAGCTGATTTTTGTTCAACTTAAAAATCTCCATAAGGATAACATGGGATCTTTGAAGGGCTCTAGCGCGAAAACCGGATTTTTCCTAGCTATGGGACCAGCTCCAATTGATTTCTGGTGGCCAAAACCCCTATATTCAATCAAAAAATCAAAAATCCTTGGAGCGAAAAAACCTTTGCCCGGACAAACGGAGATTGTTTTAGAGTATAAGATAGTTCAATTGCTCCTATTCAGCTTTTAACCAGTGTTTGTCTGTTTTATTATCAACAGCTGTTTTATTTTGTATCTAGTTTACCCAGCATGCTTTGCAATGCCAACATGTTCCTCTCCTTTTTTTAGGAGAGCTCATTTGATACTCTCATTCCAGGACTGCGGAGAACATGTGAACAAAAGAAGGCTGTTTCATTCCTTTGATGTTTGAAAATGCCGCTTTTGAGTCAGGCCGGTGACGTAATCAATCTGATGTCCATAAGAATAATATGTACCAGCTGATCAGGCTAGTGACGTTTTGGGTACTAATTTTTTGGTCGTTTTACCCGCTAATGAAACAGCCCTTGTCTATTACATTACATCAGTTTTCCCCATTCCTGCCCTTATTCGCCGCAAGTATATGATATATCATCTAGTTTTTATCACCAATCTTCCCTGAATACTTTGAATGAAAAAAGCTGTTTATTTATCTTCTTATTTCTATAAGGGTTTCTTCTATTACGGCCCTTTTTCTCTCGACCTACTGAACCGATTTTTAGGATTGAGGTGTCATTTTAAATCTTAAGATATACCGCAGTGACGAATTGTAATTAAAAAGGTCATATTGTTTCGGGCTTAGCCCCCACCTCGCCTTTAATTTATTTCTAGAGGTCGCTTTAAAATGTTGACCAACTTTTATTGCAAGTTCTTTAATTTGGATTGTAATTTAACAGCTGATTACCTTCAGATGACTTTAAAAAGCCAGATAGTAAACAAAAATAGATCTCTGTCACTTCATAATCAACAGTACCAGATTAACCGAGCCATGCTCGTTGGTTTTTATTCACTTTTGTTATAGTGTCAAGGTAAAAAAGCAATTAAATTTCCACCAACAACCAACTATACCTCTTCACAGTTAACAGCTGTTTCAAAACATCTGCTTAACATTAATGTTTCTTTCTTTTTGTTTACATTTCGTTGTTATTTTGTTACCAAAATAGCAACCCATAAGACTAATGTTAAAAATTACAATTTTAAAAATTAATTTTAGACCAAATTCGATTTTTCCTGGGGTTGAGGCTGTTTCTAAACTTATTTTTGGGCCAAAACACTCTTTAATGCAAACTTTAAGCAAAATCTAACAGCTAGATTTCGAGATCGTGGAACACACATCCCTTCAGATATTCCTCGTATTATAGTATAATATAGGATTAAGTCAACGACAGAGTTATCCTACAAAAGAACTTTTAGGTTATGCAGCCACAGGATAATATGTAAGCCATTATATTTTTTTATAGGTCTACTGTTACAGTTAAGAAAACCTTCAACACCTTTGATAGTGGCTTCTTGGGAACTCAAATTGAAAAAGTAACTTGGTCCCGGGACCATGTCTATAGTACCCTAAACACTCGTTATTGAAGAAATCATCGACTTAAGGAAAAGTATCTTGCCATCTTGCCCAACTTAAAGACCAAAGACCATCCGAATTATTCAGCCTTGCCTTGAACCTTATCGACAACAGCCAACATGTAGGCCTACAGACTAAAACGACAGAACTTCCTAGATCTACCAAATAGTGTTTTTACGGAATTTATTTTTGTTTTGTTGATACTAATTCTTTATAGCTGCCAACTCATGTTCTCTAACAGTTTTTAATAACTTATTTAAAAAAAAATAATATTTAGGCCTACTAACCAATTGTTATATGTAAAAACGGATTGTAAATAAAAATTATGTTAACAAACATTCTACGTTTATTATAACTGAAATAAACAAGGAACAAAGTGAGAATTTGTTTTCGGTTTTAAGAGATGAATACGGTTGTAAAATGTTGTAAAGTCTCGAGAGAAAACAAAACAAGACACAAAAGGAATCATTCACGTCGTCTGAGAACTATATTGCTGCTGTATTGAGCTCTGTGAAAAATAACGGAAAAATACGAGATCTTGCGCTCTGTCTCGTCTCATTTAGGATTTAATTCGTCTCTTTTTCATAAGCATTCTATTAATGTAGCTTAAGAAACAGTGTTTTATTTTATTTCTCATCGTGTATTTTATTTGCCAACAACAAACAATGTTGATTTATAATATTCCTAACAACAAACTGTCGAATCTTTTGTGATATAATTAACCACTTCACGGAACATCACTGATTGCAATAAAACATTATTAAACAATATATAGAGCCACGCAGAATTAATAACTTCAGGAAATCCAGGACTTTACAGTGTTAAGATTGAAATAGAATATTTGTCTAGTTATAAAACTAAATTTCATGAAAAATACTGATTCATATTTCTGCTTGGACACAGTCCTACTTTCCTCCTTTTCTCTGTATAGTGTCTCCAAACCCTGCATATTTTGTTATCACGTTATCTACTAAACAAACGGATGTTAGTTATTTTACTTTCAGGTTACAAAGTAACATTATTATCTTGTAACAAACTCATTCATCATTATCATTAGATCGTTCCTTAAAAGATTCTCAATAAACAGTTAATTTTATGTTTTTTTTTAGAATGAGCCATTAAGTATGGTAGAGCTGGTGTGAGGTCTGAGGCCACGTACTGGCAGTATATCTCAACCTGGGAGCTTATGACGTTTGAGCGAGCATCTGGACTGGAGGTTGAAGCCTTGTTTTTGATCCCAATAGAGACAGAGCCTATTGCTGCTAGCACTGTTGCAGAGCACAAATTACTTCATTGCATCCTACAAAATAAAAATCTTCAGAGAAGGGAATCGTCGTAGGTCCCTTTCTCTGTTCTTCAGGATTCACGTTACTAAGTGGTTTATTTTATCACATTTAGTTACGTGATTATATTATATATTATATTAAGTTTAGGATAAACTGTAATAATAATCACTTGATAGAAGTGTTCACTTTATTAAATAAATAGTAATTAACTGCTCACATTTTATACTATCAAATAAAAAATAATAAATAAATGCAGTACAGGTATGGTCAATAACGAGAAGCTGCATGGTGAAAAATTAATTTAAACTACGTAGATAACCATAATATTTGATTATAGGCTACATGCATCAATATAAGGTAACTACTGGTCCAAGCGGTTGCTTATTATTAAAGTTTGGTTGGTAGGCCTTTGTTATTTATCTTTGTATTCTACATCGAAATCATAGAATTTGAGGAAGTAATGAGTAGTATAGAATTCAGTTCACTGGAATGCGTTGTTGATGGTATATACATTTTCTTGTATTATTTACTCTAATTGACATTATAAGTACAAGTTATCAATAAGTATCCAAAAACCAATAACATTTAACTTACCTAAAACATTAACATAAACATTGATTTATTTTGCAATTTATCTAAAAAGAAATCAATTAATCATGTGTTTACGTAGAAATAATGTTTGTTACAAAGATCAAGTTTGTATTTAACACGCATTTAAATAAGTGCATTAGTCTAAACTACAAAACATTATGAAAATTTACAGGTAGCTTACTCTTTTATTCTATATATTAATACGCAAGCATGTTTCATTTCCTCCTTTTTTCTCAGCTCGTGTATATTGTAGGAGAAATCCGAGCATACCGTTAGAAAGGTATAGTCCTGTAGATGAGCAGAATCACATTTTAATTCAAATCGGACTCCAGGGCTACGCCCCACAGGCTTTCAAAGTTCCAATGTTAATTAGAATTTTTACACTTCAGGTCCAGCTCGTTCGCTGCGCTCACTCGCCTCAAGTCTACAATATCCTTTAGTTTTTTATTACTAATCTGCCCTTAATACTTTAAATCAGTACAGCTGTTTATGATCAAATAAATTGAAGACAACTATTGTCATTTCAAATTAGTTCTCATCTGCGATAATGTAAACAAATACCCAAAACAAATTATACTTCCTATACGGACTCCATGATAACTTTGACCTTCTGTGGGGCGGGGCCCATTTTTTTTCCCATGGGAATTTTGTAAAATCGCTTCTTATTGTCTGCCTACGTTATGAGAGGAATATGTATGCAAAATCTCATGCTCCTAGGTGCTATGGTTTGGCCTGTGCGTTGATCGGAATTTCGCATTTATATATAGAGATAAATGATAGATAATTTAAAATGTAATGAATATGCTCAAAAATAAAAGAAAATCATTATTTACCTGCATCTAAAATACTATAATTACACTTTATAACTAAGCATAAAAAGTACTTCAATTACAAATACTAAGCTGTCAGAGTTAAAATAAAAATTGCATTATTCATATTTGATGTATAACGTGTAAGCCATAAATAATGTTGTAAAAAGTCATAAAGTATAAAAAGAAAACGTTAATATCCATGTTTTAAAGCCTCGACTGTTTTTTCTTAATTGAAAATTGTAAAAAGAAAAAGATTGTATTTAAAAACATTGCCCAATGGCTGTATAATGATACAATAAAAGGATTTTGATTTTTTTTATACAAATAGGCCTACAACTTAGTAAATTTAACAAATTCAAGAACATCCGAAACATCCAAGTACACCAAGGAGGCTGTAACATGTAGACTATGTCAATACCTAATATTCGTTTGATTCTCGCAACAGTGATCCCAACGACGGCGATGACAGATGACAATGACAGCGATGTCGACGGCGATGACAATGATGATGATATCGCGGCAGCGGCGGCCACTTGTTGCTCGCACGCGGCACGACGCGCACGCGCGCGCTGATCAATACACGGAATGGCCGCCATGTGCCATGTGGTAGTCGCCGTGTGCCTGACCTGACTGTTGACATTCGGTGTGATGACGTCGACGTCTTAATTACTACATGCGGATGGTTAAATTAAGGGGGTTTGATATATTTAATAGGGAAAAGAGCTTAAAAGGCAGGGCCAAAAAGTCCTATCAACATTTGTACGTTAAAGAGTTTTCTATCGCAGACTGACGTATAATATTATACTGTAAAAAAAGCGCAGTACGGGAAAATAATTTTCCGTCCAAAAATTTGTTTATGCCTATGAAGGTTTTGACCATAAGGAATCTTTTGGAGCTGGTCCCATTACTGGGGAAAATCCGGATTTTGTGCTATACATCTCTTCAAATTTCCTTCCTTATCGTGGTACTTAGGTCTAAACATTTCAATGTACCTACTAAATTTAATCTAAATCATGTGTAAATGTAGGAATAAACTAAAATGTTACATCTTCAATAGGCCTATGTGGTTTGATTAAATTTAAACCAAAGTGCAGCATCGCGTAGCTTGGCGAGTGAGCGAAGTGAACGAGGTCGTCTTCATGTTCACTTAGCAAGTGCTCGTCATGCTCGGTCCCCCGGTTCTGCTTGATAATTTGTTCAATTGAATAAGGTATAGGTATAAGATAATTAAGTGGAAATATATATAAATATCTTACAGCAAATCAACCACGTCATTTAGGCTGTATATACGAAACATTTGACAAAAACCCCTTAAGAGTCATCTTCACCCCTGGGCCATTAGCCCATTGTTGCGCAGTCGGCAATGTTAACCATTAGGCTTTTAATGCAAAACATGGTATCGCATTCCCTTGTTTCGGACGCCGTTTTTCAACAGATTTGCTTTAAACTTGGTAAGCGTTTAGTTGAATAGTTATACTATGTCGCTCATATCTCGGAATTTTGAAAATTTAACAAATATTAGTCTACTCTTTGAGACGTCGCAAAGTAACTAGATTTTCCTTAGGAATATTTGTTAAATTTTCAAAATTCCGAGGAATGAGCGACATAGTATAACTATTCAACTAAACACTCACCAAGTTTAAAGAAAATCGGTTGAAAAACGGCGTCCGAAACACTGGAATGCGATTCCATGTTTTGCATTAAAAGCCTTATGGTTAACATTGCCGACACCGCAACAATGGGCTCAGGGGTGAAGATGACTCTTAAATGTGCTGTTTTACTAATTTATTGGAAATGTAAAAAAAATTTAAAATATTTATTGAGAGGGGAGAAATAATACAGAAATCTATCAAAGTTAACTTTGTCAGGTAAAAAAAGAGAAACTTCTTAAATAAAGTTGGGGTGGTCGTTACTTTTATTAAGTTTAGAGTTACCTGACACTTTCTGCCTGTTAGGCCTGACAACTTAGATACTTCTGCTTTAAACTTTGTTTTTGATTAATTTGTTTACGTAAATATTTATTATCCACTGAATTTTAAATATTACATAAATGGATGTTCAATATTTATTAATGTTTGAAATTCATAAGAAATATATTTAAAAATTAAAACAAGAATATTAAGTTGATGGATGGTCATCATAATGAACTTTTGCCAGAAATTCATGAATACAATATAACAAAATGGCAATGTTGAAATACAAAAAATTTAAGAGTTTAAATTAAATTCACGATTGCCTTGTACAGTGAAGTGTACTGTTTGAGTTACTTTTAAATGAAAGTTATTATTCATAAAGTTACTTGTCATTGTCTTTATACAAAATCTTAAAACCTCCAACTAAAGCACCAAACAAATACTGGTGTTTTGTTGTGGATATATTTTTAAACACCCAGAATTGCATACTAAAAATAAGTTTGTTAGTTTATATTTCATAACTTATTCACTATAATTCAGATTGGAAGATCGATTCAAGGTAACGTGCGGTTGTTTTTTTTTTCATTAACACTTATAACATGACATTCACCTAGCCAAGTTTTTGACAAACGAGAACTCTTGCGAAAGTGCTAAAATAACTTGAAATATTAATTTCGCAAACGGGCTATTCAAATCTCGCTTTTGGCTCTCAAACTCTCAGTTGATTACCGTAGTTTCCAAAGAGCTTTGCAGGAGAGACGTCTCACGGGACATAGTCGAATATTACCTAAAAAGTGGAAAGTAAATGCATTTGTTTAGCGCAGGGTTGAAAATGTGCTATTAGCTGAAGTTATTTACTTAATTACTTCCCAAGTGTAATGCAATAAATTCACATCACCACCGGCTTTTTTGAATGCTTAGTAACAGTTAGTTGTTTTTTGTAAAAAGGTTAAGGGTAGCTTTCCCCAAACACTTTTTTGTTAAATTGGGTCAAAGTAAAAATAAAATTAATATGCTGAAATCATAAAATATCTATACCGTAAATTTATAAAAACTTGTAGTGTCTATAAAAAATTTCATAGTCAAATTGATAATCGTAGATGATCACCGTAAAACTTGTAGGTATACCAAACCATAAAATTTACTCTTTTTATATATTTTTTCTTAAATATCTTATTTTGAATAACTTTTATTCATGCAACTTCTAATAGGTTAAATTAATTTATAATCTTCTCATCAATACCTTGAAATGCAATTTTCCTAAATGCTACTGTATGTACAACCCAACGGAACAGTTGAAGAAGAAAGTAGATCTTCCAATTATGATACGCTATTAGGACCGTCCCAAGCATGAGGGGTTCGGAGTCGTCCCTTTTTACGGAGTACGACAAAAGGATCGATTCGAAGGCACAGCAGGTGTCCCAATTTGTTTATAGCTGGGGTGGCTGATGATTGTTTGATGGGATGCAGCGCAGTGTCGAGTGTGTAGTACGTACTGCACTGTTGTGTAGTAGAGGAGAGGGGTTGAGGGCGGAAGGGTGTGGAAATGCCATCGTCCGACCTGCGGACCTAATGACATTTCCAGCGACCGCAACCTCCCTGCATCTGCCCTTCTCATTTTAAATTTATGAAAGTCGTGTTTTACGGTAGTAGTCACGTCGGACCTAAGTCTGGGACCAAATCTGTTTTTATAGCGATCAAAAACAGACACGATTATGTTTAAATCCATATAGGACAATAGCCTATGTAGGTATATTTGAGAAAGAGAACCCGGATTTCGATATAATTTTGTAGAGCAGCATTCGTGAGGTTCAGTTAAAAGGCCAGAGTGATCGGGAGCGGGCACGGGAACTGAATTTAACGTCGAGTTTAATTTTAAAATTTAACAATTTTAACTGAGATCATTGCTTAAGGTGCGTTTGTATCAGAGTTGACAACCAAAAGTTGTCAACTTTTACTTTTAAGTTGTTAACGTTATCTCTCTATATGGATAAAGTTTTCAACTGTAGTGTAAACGCACCTTTAGAGCTAAAAAAATTAGGAATTTAGTAATTATGACTTAAATAAAAAAATATATTTCCTATATTCTTATGGGAAATTGAAAACCCATTTATCTTGTATTTTTACGTTATAAATTGGGGAAAAATTGGTATTCACCCCTCATTTGGTAGGCTAAAACGTGTGTTGGCTTAAAAACACTCACATGGCGGCAAACCTACGTTCTCACCCCCATGATGTTTTTTATAGGTAAATAAAAAATATCAGAACTTGACACAATTTGCTAACATAGCCTACCATCACTAGATACGAGGTAACCTATATTTGCTTTCAGCCAACTTGCATATACTCTTTCCCAACCGTATAATGTTTAAGGTGGAAAAACATTCTCACAATTTGATTGGAAATTCGCAGAATGCGAATATCTGCTGCAACGGGGGTACTTAAAATCATCAAACGTATTCTACCACGGCTGGAGTGATCCTCACGAAATTTTGCTCGGTCATAGTAACCATCTATGGGAAGGTATAAATCTGAAATAGTCCAAATCGGACATAAGGGATCCTTCGGGTCCCACGGCCCTTTAAAGTTACCATGTTATCTACTATATATTTGTCAAATACCACTGACTCACGTATCAACGCACAGCCTAAACTACTAGACATAGAGCCTTGAAATTTTGTATGGACGTTCCTTTTAGGGTGTAGGCATCCACTAAGAAACGGTTTTTGAAAATTCCCAATGGGCGCCGCCCTACAGAGGGTCAAAGTTCGTGTGGAGTTCGAGTAGGGAGAATAATTTGTTTTTATTTTTTGTTTACATTATCGCAGATGATAACTAGGTAAGATGAAAGCAGTTGTCTGCTATTTAATTTCATCAACAGCTGTTAGCACATACTTTATTTACTTTTAGAGTAAAAAATAAGTTTTAAGGTTATGTTGGATCGTAAACATGATTCGGAAAGTTTTTGAACTAATTAGAAGCTTATCTACGGTCATGGCGGACGTAGAATATCTCGAGGTCGCACATCAACTGCGCGAAAAATTCCTTCGATTTGCATCAACTGCGCGAAACCCGAAAAGGGTCCCCCAAAAATGTGCTTCAACTGCGCGAAGCCCGGGCCAGGTACATGGTAGTTGGCGGCGGAAGAATCTCCTATAGTTTACAGGTTTATCACAACTTCCCGTATCACAAAGTGTGGTCAAACTCTTGGCTTTGGCACTAGTATTCATAAATAGTTAAGTGATTTTCTAAACTCCACTCTCCATGTTATTTTATATGTTATTTCGGTCCGTTACGGTGTAGTTTTCAAAGGGACAACATCAACCTACGTTGCCTTGGATTTTTCGTAAATAGGCTATTAGTTTTTTGAAAAATATCTAACTGTAAATATTTTGTTGTTTGCTTTGTAAATGTAGGCTCACTTACATTTGTTGTAAGAAATAGTGGAATGATTTTGGATGCAATTTATCAGAGAAAGTGTATACAATTTAATAGTTAAGGCCGGATACAGGTTCGAAAGAGTTTTGAAATTGTCAGAGTATGATAATTGGTATATCGTCCTTATGGGAACTAAATTTAAATTCAAATACAAGAATTTATCCTCCCGTTATGGAAATGAACATAACCTTGAAGCTACTCCATTTTGTCAGGTGAACAGATTTCCCATCAACAAATTTATCCAAAGCCTCAAAGAAGGCAGTTGGTATTGACAAGCGGCTTACTAAGCTTTTCAACAGGAAATAAGTCAACAAAAAGAAAAAGTAACAAACATATTTTAGTTTTAATGTAATGCAAAATTATCTAATTTGAAAATATTAAAGACCCATGTTGTCTTATGATATTATACTAAAATAGACCCACCTATTCGCGCAGTTAGTTAATGCACGTCTCTGGTCGTCCCTTGGAGCGTTTCGCGCAGTTGATGCATCCCTGGTTACCTGGCTCAGGTCAATTCGCGCAGTTGATGCACGCCCTATCTCGAAATAAACGGCATTTTCGTCCCTCATAGGGTTGTTATTATACCTAGTGATGGCGCATGCCTTTTTTCTGCATTATCACATGCGATTACAGGATCCATCGCACAGTCCTCAAATATATGATCTGAAATCGTCAATCATGCCTCTGCTAACTGGGAAAGGTTACACATGTACTCAATGAAACGTGAATGTGAGCCTTACCAGAGCAGGGATGATTATGTGTCTGTGATGTCGATGCCGTTTACTTACATGGGCGTTTCTTTTTGCTCATGGGTGCTCCCTAAGAAACGGTTTTGCAAATATAGTTTTCGAAGCTCTTTATTAGTGTTCCGCCCCACAGGACTTCAAAATTACTTTGGGCCTCCGGGGTCGATATTTGACATGGACGTTTCTCTTTGCTCATGGGTACTGACTAAGAAACAGTTTTTCAAATACAGTTTTCGAAGTTCTTTAGGGCTCCGCCCCACAGGACTTCAAAATTACTTTTGGGCCTCCGGGGTTTAAATTTGAATCGGACGTTCTTCATTGTTCATGTATTTACTTACCTAGACATAATTTTGCAAATTTCCTTTAGGGCTCTACCCCATAGAACCTCAAGATTACCATAGATTCTAGGGGGTATAAATTTAACGTGTACGTTCCCTTTTGCTAACAGGTGCTCACTATGTGATGGTTTTGTAAATATATTGTTTTTGAAGTTCTTTAGAGCTCTTCCCCACCTGAATTCAAAATTAATCAAGGGCCAACGTGTTTTAAATTTGACATGGACGTTCCTCTTTGCTCACAGGTGAACAATGAGAAAAAATTTTGCAAATTTCCTTTAGGGCTTCTCCCTACAAATTCTCAAAACTACTATAGATCCTACGGGTTGAAATTTAACGTAAACGTTCCGTTTTGCTAATAGGTGTTCACTAAGAAGCAGTTTTGCAAATATAGTTTTTAATGTTCTTTAGGGCTCCGCCCCACATGAATTCAATATGACTGTAGAGCCTACGGGGTTGAAATTTGACATAATCGTTCCTATTTGCTCATAGGTTCTCAGGGCCTTTTCTATTTAAAAAACTATTTCTCACTAAGCACAGGTTTTGCGAAATTCCTTCAGAGCTCCACTCACACTACTTCATTGTTTCAATGTCATTCTTTAGGAAGTAGATTTCGTTGCTCTTTAAAAAGATTTTTTACCTATACAATAAATTCAATCAAGGGCGAAGCCGTGGCGGGCAACAGCTAGTTTTTAATAGGAGAATTATTTTATTTGTTTTGTTTACTGTGTGTTGATTATACAGCTGTTATAAGGATCAAATTTAACTGCAGACTGTACTATCAGCCGTTTGTAAAAACAGTAGTTTTAGAGTTTTAGGGGCCTATGTGAAAATTGTTGTTTTGTTTATTTTAGTGGTTTGTTTACATTTGTACGTGAATGAAATGCCACGTTTACGTAGAGGAGGTGCAAATCTTGGTCGATGCCCCATTTAATATCTTGTAAACATATGATACCCTGTCGGAGCAAACCTGCGTACTCAAAAATTATTAGAGTATTACAGACTTGTGGCGAGTAAGAGCAGCGAACAGCCTAAATCGACGAGTGTGTGCAGCGAATGAGCCGGCCCAAAAGGTGAGTGAGCGCAGCGAACGAACTAAATTATTGACGGCGAGTGAGCGTAGCGAACGAGCTGACCCAAATGCTTAGCGAACGAGCTCACTTGAATTACCTAAAAACAATTAATTGGTATTATTGATTTGAAAAATAGTCGCTCCGCTCAATATTGCAAGCAGACAACTGGGAAGATGTGAAAATGTTAAATCTTTCACTAAAATGAACGGCTCGTAAATTTTGAGGCCATATTTTCAGACGATTTTTTAAAGTATATTTCACAATGCACCTGGTATTCAAACGTCCGAAAATGTAGTCTATGGTTGAACTGTAAACGGTTTCTAAAATATGACTGTTTCTATTTCAATTAATTTAGTACCTTTTATAATATTTGAACCTATAAATGATTTTTTTACAATTCGGCAGTACACAAAATAGTACAGATTTAAAAATTATTAAAGAAGTTGTACACAATTTCAACTAGGCGCGTGAACTCTTAATGACTCAACCCAGGCCATCAATCAGGTTTAAGAAGTTCTGTTAACTAACTTGAGACTCGGGAGATTTAGAACAAACTTAATTTAGATGGGTTCAATGACAGAATTCATCACGTAGTTTTAGCAAAATTGCTTTTCTAGGAATATGCTATCGCCGTGATCGCCACAGACCTAAGACCGGGACAGCCGATCAGCCGTGTTACTAAATTATTAATTTTCGTACTACAGGGTGATTAAAAAAGAATGACCTGAATTTAAATTTTGATATTATTGATAGTATTACATTACCACCACTGAAACTGCACTATCTACAACAAGGGTGGTCTAGAATTTTAGAAAATCGCCACTAGATGTCTAATTAAGGGCTAACTGTGGGTGTGGCGTTAGTCATAAACTTTGGTCACGTTTAGTCAGACGTTGGATAGGGCGCACAGGACCGCGAGACACGGCTTTGCATTTTTGGCCTCCAAGGTCACCTGACATAACACCGTGCGATTTTTTCCTGTGGGGATACGTAAAATAACAAGTTAATGTTCCTTCCTTAGCTCATGACATCGAGCAGCTTAAAACCAGGATATCAGATACAGTAGCTACAGTCCCAGGAGACATCTAGTGGACAGTTTGGGATGAGTTCGGCTATCGTCTAAATGTCGCCAGAGCCTCCAATGGAGGGCACATAGAACATTTGTAGTACATCATCATAAATTTGATGTTTCTGTGAGTATTTTGATGTAAAATTTGTTTGTGTGCACAAATTTTTGAAAAAATTATAGTTTTCTGAAATCAGGTCATTCTTTTTGAATCACCCTGTATAATCAGATAATTTATTATTATTTAAATCGTATTTTATTATGCCGAGAATCATGAATGTGTAGATAAATAAAAGTTATGTAAAGGCATATTTTTCTATGGTAAAAGTATAAAACAATCAATTCGTATGATTGCAATTAAACAAAATAAAAATAATTAGTACCAATTATGAAATTAACCAAATAATTAGAATCCATATATTACACATTCAACATGGGGTTCAACAAAATTTGTTAATATACAATATTTTATATACACCAGAGTGCAGCACCTGTAGGCATACATTGAACAGTATGAAAGGCCAGAGAGCGAAGCGAACAAGGTCGACTTGAACAAGAAACAATTAAGCTTTTGGCACTCGGTATTTCAGACCACAGTCTGAAAAGGACATTACTCTAATAAAATTTACCGAGCAAATGATCGGAATGTAAGTATTAACCTATTATAGTAGTAGTCACAATAAGAAATTAAACAAAAATCGTGTTATTCTATGTTTTTATGTACCTAATTGAATTTCCTATGACATTAAAGTAAATTTGTAAATCTTTACCAAGTCCGAAATGATCATTTATTAAATGACTCCTCAGTAGATAACCGCAAAGAACACCCTTTCAGTTAAACCGCTCGATTTATGATTTTTGCTACTACTACCCAAAATCTCTAAGATCCTATTTATTAGCCGCAGCCCCTTCCGGTAATTTTGATAATGTAATCTATATATTAATACGCAAGCATGATTCATTTCCTCCTTTTTTCTCAGCTCGTGTGCATCATAGGAGAAATCCGCACGTACCGTTAGAAAGGTATAGTCCTGTAGATGAGCAGAATCACATTCTAATTCACATCGGACACCAGGGCTACGCCCCACAGGCTTTCAAAGTCCCAATGTTAATCTTATGGAGATAGGAGAATTGATTGAATCATTAGACAGCTGTTGTAAAAACAACTGCTAGAAAAACAGGAAGACCAGATGTTTCAGTTATAAAATGTTTTTAAACTTTTTGGGCCCAGATCAACTGAAATTTTGATCGGATTTCGATCAGGAGGCGATCTCTAGTACATACAAATATATCCTATACTATAATACGAGGAATATCTGAAGGGATGTGTGTTCCACGATCTCGAAATCTAGCTGTTGGATTTTGCTTAAAGTTTGCATTAAAGAGTGTTTTGGCCCAAAAATAAGTTTAGAAACAGCCTCAACCCCAGGAAAAATCGAATTTGGTCTAAAATTAAGTTTTAAAATTGTAATTTTTAACATTAGTCTTATGCGTTGCTATTTTGGTAACGAAATAACAACGAAATGTAAACAAAAAGAAAGAAACATTAATGTTAAGCAGACTTTTTGAAACAGCTGTTAACTGTGAAGAGGTATAGTTGGTTGTTGGTAGAAATTTAATTGCTTTTTTACCTTGACACTATAACAAAAGTGAATAAAAACCAACAAGCAAGGCTCGGTTAACCTGGTTCTATTGTATATACAAGGTTGACTTGGTTTAATTTTCGATACACATATGTTTCCACTCCATTTTCCATGCGATCAAAATTCAAAATATTTAAACTTGTATTTTTTGTACTCACGCCTCCCCTCCCCTTTTGTAATCTTTAATACAAGTTTGTAATATATTATACATGCGTACCCAATTTTCGGCCAGTTAAAATAAAACTTGAGTTAAAGTCCGAGTTTTCACGTTCATCAATTACAGTAGTTGTGGACTAAAACAATAAATCTACGTAAAGTGCACTTCAGCGTTCACTAACTACCAGGAGAAGCGAAAGAGACAAATAAGTAAGGGCGATTTGTCAAACTGTTGTCAATAACAGAACAATGAGTGCAGTTAAAACAATTTGTATGTTCTTTAAACTGTTCACTCAGGTTTTTAAGTAAAATTCACGTAAAGCAATAAACACTGACATTCTTTCCCCCCTAAAGTACCGGTAGTAAAAAAATTGTTTTCTAAAAGTTAATAGAAGACTACTTATATCACGCAATTTCTTGTATAAGACGTCTTACTATTGGAAATAAAGGGAAATTCAAGTTTTACTAGTAGCTATGAATTTGTGTGGGTGTCTTAATAAATAATTGTTTTAGAGTACGGTACAATAATTAGTATGTTTTATTTTATTTTTAAAAATTTTGTGCACCGAACGATGATTGCACAGAGCGGCGAACCTCAGGTAGAAAGGGTCAAATGGTATTTGCGGGGAATTCCTCCCTTCGGTGCGGTGGGGAGAACCTCCTGAGCGGCTTCGAGTACAAGAACATGAGTACATGACATATATCTATTTTCATATATTTGATAATGTAACTATGATATAAACAAAATATTTTTATATAACTGTTTGTCAATTACATTTTATGAGAATCGTTTAACATTTTGTGATAAAATGAATAAAACAAATCATTGGTTTGTTTTTATTATTTTACAGATTAAATAATTAAAATTAGATTGTTTGTAAAATCAATATAAAACATGTTTCCTGTAGTAGTATATTTTATGATCATAGTCATATGATTATAGGTGAACTATTATAATATTTGACACATTACACTGTAATGTTTTTGATCAAAGATGATAATAGATCTATGTCACAAAACTATGGTAGTGTAATACAAGTCTTACCCCAATGTGCAGTCGCGCTTGCATGTGAACACGAGGACGAGACTAAATTGCAACTTAAACATAACAGTAGAAGGGAATAGCCGCTCCTGGCGCAGGTCAAGGTCAGCGGTTGTAATTGGCAGGTGTGTGTTGTTGATTTGGGGGTTTTTTGGGGGGTTTGGGGAGGGGTTGGTAAGTGTGTCAAGGTCATTCGGAGGGGGTTTTAAAAAAGGTGGGGAGTGTGGGGACGAGTGGGGCGGGCGGGAGGGGATGGGGGGGGGGGGGGTGCGGGGCTGTGGGAATTAATAATTTATTTTAGGAAAGCCAAGTAGAAGTTTTATTTGAAGTGGTGTCGAAGCGATGTTTGGCGGTGACGGTCTGGTAAATGCCGATGGTGATGGCGATGAGCAGATAGAGGCATACCAACCACAGTACGCATTTGAAAAGCTTTAACAGCCGGATCATTTCTTCCTGATTCTGTGCTTCCAATTGTATTCTGTTAATTTCGAGTTTTAATTTATCGTCTTCCAATTGTGATGTGATTGAAAAGCCGTCCATCATGTTTGTGTACAGGTTAGAGAGGAGCGGTGTAGATGGTGTAAAAGTAGGCGATGGAATGAGGAGAGCAAATAAGGGGAGGATATATATATTTAATGTAAAGTGGTGGGGAATTGAAAAAGAATATTTGTGTAGGACTAGCTTTCATCATCTGGTGTCGAATCGTGGGTGGATGAAGGACTGTTGTTTGGCATTTCTAATTCTTCAACATTATCGCTTTCCATCCTTTCACACTCTGGACAATTGTAGGTAATTTCAACAGTAATAGTAACCGTGTTGTTTGGTGTGTTTACAACATCGGTTAAAGTTTGAAAAATATCCTGTAAATCTTGTTGCGATGTTACTGCAAAAGTAGTAGTATTTTTTGCTAATCGAGGCTGGCTCATCGTTCGGCGGTAGGCAAACAAATGGTGAGCGACGGTAAGGCGGTCGCTTATATGGAAACGGGGAATAGTGGTGGGGGGAAGAAAAGAAGTGGGGGTAATCCAAAACGAGAAGCGAGAGAACTTCGGTTACCGCAGTTCGCCGCGAAACGCCGTTCGGGTAGGTTGTGGGAAGTGTATATAGAAATAAAATAATAATAGCATTAATATAGAATAGAAATACCAATCACTTTTGTAAACTAAATACTAAGTTTATTTATAATTTGAATTTGATTGTCTTGTTCCTCGCTGTTTAATTCAATAATTGTAATACCATAAGTTGGTCCTTCTTCTTCCCCTGCACTGTTGGAAGATGATGATGATGATGATGAAAATATTCTGGTAGGATCCACATATTTTACTTTGATGTTGATCCATTTCAAAGGATACCTATCCATAAGTGTGAGTAAGTTGTGAAATAGAGTTTCCATCTCATCTCTTTCGGTAATTAAATGTTCAAAAGAAATGAATCTGTCACCCATGTTGGTGTTAGTCCAAGCAATGTAGTGTAAATGAGAAGCATGTTAAAGGGTATGTAGAATATATATTGTAAATCTCAAGGTCAACCAAATGAAATTTTAAAAAAAAGCTGCAGTCAGTGACTACAGCTATACATCTGAAGCTTGAATAGGATCAGAAGACCAATCTGATCTATATTTGCACAAATGTTTGATGCATGTACAAAAGTCGTCTTTATAATATGCATCACACTTTCGGCAATTAAAAAGTCTTTCTGGGTGAAATTTGAAACATCTCTGGGGACAGCAAGTGTGGAAGTATCTTGATTTATAAATTTTGAAGGTTTGCAATTCTGGTGGTGGTAGTTGTTTTGTTTTGCATTTGCAGTAACAGGATCCGAAGAATTCACATTTTCTACAAGCTAATCCGTCTACCATCCATCTTCCTATATCGGTACATTTTTGTTCACAACAGTAGCGTGGTTTGTAGTCTTCTTTTTTCTTTTCCATGTTGACGGTTCTAAGTGGAGTTGGGAAATGAAGGTGTATAGTATAGAATAGAGAGTTTTATTAAAAGAAAAAAGTGGTGGGGGTAATTTCAAGGTCAACCAAATGGAGTTTTAAAAAAGAATGGGGTACAAATATTAAAAAGTTGCACACTTAAGATATAGGTTCGTCTTTTTTTTCTTCTTTCTCTTTTTTAATATTTACTTCATGTTCTTGTTTTTTTGCTCTAGCCATTGCGACGAGATCTTCAGTGGATAGTGGATGTACTTCTGGAAATTTTAGAATTAACTTTGGTTGGAAGCCTTCTTTAGTTAATACATTAAGATCGGAGCTAATCTCTTCTACCGTTTGATAGTCCTTTCCAAATATTTTACCATTAAATTCAATCATCATTCGGTACAGCATAGTAGTTGTAGTTGTTATCGCTGCGGTTGTCAAAAAGCAAATGATGATTTAGTCTGGGTTGAATAGCCTTTTTATAGCGAAGCCTCAAGTTGATGGAGTATTGTTATTGTAATTCAACATTAGTAGTATTTGTGGAATTTAACATTATTTTGAGTAGAAGGGCTAGATGTTGTTGCCGTTTGTGTAGAAAAGTACACTTCATCATCGCAGTAGTTTTGTTTTGAAAACATCTTCTTATTTGTAACGTAAACATCGGCATTTAAGTGATAACCGCCTGCAAGAAGTACTCGCAATTCATTAGTGAAATTGTCGAGTTGTTCAAAAGTTGTGATGGTGGAGGTATCGTATGATGCGCATTTGATTTTGAGAGACATGTTGTTGTTTAAATAATTGGACAACCAAGGGAGATGTGTACAGCACGGAAGTCAATTGTAGACTGAGGAAATCCCCTTGAAAATTACTTCATTTATATAGTTTTTGTAACTAGGTCAAGGTCATCTAAAATTATTTTTTTAAAAAGCAATATATCACCATGTGCAAAGACACATAGTGATATATTGCTTTTTATTTTTTTTTTTCATTTTTTCATCTTTATTTATTTTCAAAATAATTCACAAAGGTGTACAAAAGTATTACAAAAAATAAATTAGTTGTTGGCAGTAGGCATGACGTGAAGTGTAAGTTCCGTTGAATTGCTTCCACTTGGACCGTGGGATGCCAAGTACAGAGAGCCGGGGTGGATAAGGCGTAGATCTTCGTTTTGCAGGAGGTGCACGAAGCGCTTAGGAAGAAATGTTTGAAATTTTGGTTCATCACCGGGCGTGTAGGGCGCTTCACTCAGTGTAACGTTGATGGCGTCCCCAACACTAGTTTCCATCTTCTTAATGGTGTGGATAACATAATGTTTTTCTTCTTTTAATTCTGAACATCTTTTAGTCGGTAAGACGGTAGATTTTGAATGTTTGTTAAATTGATCGACAAGAGATTGTAAAAATGTTTGTGACGTCATCTTTACTTTTTCTTCTTCTTATTTATTGTTAATATTATTCTTAGTCTTGCGAATCTGTGTGGGAGGTGTTGACTGTTCGGAGGCTAGAGTAATACTCATGCTGGGTCATGGTTGCGTTGTCGCTTTTATATCCTTCCCACCCCCCACCATTCTGTTGTAGATATGCATTCAAACGATAAGCGTTCTTTAAAGCGCATTGGGACTGCCGATGTTTAAAGTTTTTGGTAGAGATACAAATGTTGGCAAAGTGACACTGAAAATCTCTATCCACTTGCACATTTATCACTTCATGGTTTGTAAATGCTTGTATCCAAGCGGTTTTCTCCAATCCCTTTGTGTAGATAATTTTAAATTCCTTACAGTAATGATTCATAATGTGCGGCACCATACTGTAGTGGATAAAACCTTCATCCCATCTCAGGTTGTGAAAATGTTTCATCAACCATTTGTTTGTCACTCTTGCTTTAGTAGTTAATCTGTTGAACGGTATAGGAGGTTGGAATAAATAGTGATAAACGACAGATGTGTTCATGTCTAGAATAACTAACTCTTTAATGATAAAATGTCCGTCGTTACCGCGAAACGCTTGAAATTCAATTATACCTCGTTTTACCTCCATTATTTGGTATTGGTTTGAAAATGAAACTTGTTTATTCATGACAAAGGTCGGTATGGGACTGTTTGTAAAATTATGGAGGGCGTCTTTTTATACTGCGGGTTGGTTGCTGCAAGATGCTTCTTCATTCATTTCTTGTGCTTCTTCATCTATACCGAAGTTAGTCTGATAGTTGTGCAACTGTCTCCACATATCAACTTCGTGAGGTATTCTATTGAAAATGGAAGTATCTACGGGACCGTATAGGATTGGTACATATGGTTGTCTATCCAATGTATCGGTTAAATATTCTTTTATGATTGCGCTTGAAAATATTAGTTGTTTTAGATATCTTGTGATAGGACCTGTAGCACAGCTGAGGGTGTAGAATTCATCTTTTGTAAGGTGTATTTTTATGTCATGTTTAGTTAAATCTCTAAAACGAACAATTTGTCCTCCCCGATGTTTTACTATATCGATTTCAATATTTGATTCTAGCAAACTTAATTTCGTTCTTCTTCCATATGTATTGTTACTTAAATAACATTCTAAAAGATGTATATGCTTCATAAACGATTCCCAGGAAATTTCAGAGAAAAACACCATTTTAGATCCATGATTCAAAATAATAGTTGGTGAATACTCCAATGATTTTATTACTCCGGCAGATACGCTTTTTGTCATACATGATGAGATGGGATAGTAGATTCTAAGAAATACCTCTGTTAAAATATTGGTGGAAATAATGTCATCGACTTTTCTTTTTTTAATTCCTTTTTCAACTTCCTCTTCTCTTTTCTTATGTTTAAACTTGAGGAACTCATCCATTTCTTGTTCAATTTGTTTTTCTATATCGGAACTGTTGTCGGCTATAAGCGGTGTAGTTTCTTCTTCGTTAGTATTTGCATTAAGTGAACTCATTTTGCTAACGATGTTTCCCATAGGATGGTCAAACAAATAATGAAATTTCTACTTCGTTTTCCTCCTTTTATAACAATCGCCCCCACCTAAAAACCGTTTTTTATAACACATTTTTAACTATTCCAGTTAGTGGAGTGTACGTTACTATTTTGTCATGTAAAATGAGACAATATGCCGAAGTACCTTCTGGTATTTTATCTTCAAATTCCATTTCAATTTTTATATCCACACTTGACGATTTTACTGATTCATTTTGCTTTGAGCAATCGATAACGATTATTGGGGCTTTTGAATAATACTGTTCAGGTGATAACAGTGGTGTATTAGTTTTTCCATAATATGACGATTGAAATCTTGCATACATATCATATAAGATGGAATAACGCTTTTTGCTAAACATGACATTTAAATTGTCATAAGGAAAGAATTGAGAGTTTAGAAACACTTTGCAATTCTTTATATTGCAATGGTCAAATTGACCTGCGTGTGCGGTTATAACATCTTTTCGATTGGTTTGAAAACCTAGTATTATGTACCTTGCTCGTTCCAAATAAGTAGATGTTTTAACAGTCCATGTTTGTCGTTCTGTTTGAGGTAATATGGGGTATTCATGGAATTCCCAACTTCTAAAAGGCATTACAATATCACGGTCAGATTTTAACTTTCTTAACAATACGATTCTATGTTCATCGGCTAATCTTACATGAGGTACTCTCCACACGATTTTATTTAATTGTAGCTGCCATTCTAGTTTACTTTCTTCAGTGCCACTTGCTGCTAATATTAAGTCCTTGTTAGTTGAAGATCTGAGTAATACCAATTCTTGTTTGACATTTATTATTATTCTCTTGTAATCTTCAGCGAATCCCAAAAGCAATCGTAAAGGTATGTGAAAATCAAAATGACCATTGGAATTTGGTGTTATGCTGTCTTTATCGGGGGTAACCCATCCGGCGGTGACTATTGAATTCTTTTCATGGGGTGTTAATGATGTTAATCCTTTTAGTGTTGTTGTTATACCAACCTTTTTTGTTGAATCAACTGTCACTCCTGATATTTCATATCTTATTTCGTCAAAAAGATATGCCATTGGGTTATTTATAAAAGGAACAGATGAACCGGTTTTTCCATCCAATTTTAATACTTGTCCCTCAATATATAAATAACTCTCACAGGGTAATGTGTAAATATCTTGTTGTTGAATGGGAATCCTTATTTCATCATTATTGTTTAATTTTGATGAAGTGTAAGGGTTGTGTGTGTGATATTCCTTCTCCCATAGGGTTTCGTCGAACGTCGGTCCTTGAGATATATCCAGAATGTCCATCGTAATTTAGTTTTAACCCAATTTTTTGTAGGAAATGTATGTTGTCCGGTGTTAACTCGTCCAATGTTGAAGAGCTACTGAGCTCCCGGCTTTTCCGTTGTGGTTTAAATGTTAATCCCATGTTATACTTAAGTTACCGCTTTTATGTGTAACCGTATTGTAATTGTTTCTTTTCTAAAGTCAACACTATTACCGTCCTGATCTGATATGTTCAGTACGATGTCTGAAATAAAACTGGTGTTTAATGGTAGGTATATAAGGTTTTGTGGCTTCTCAACTATTTTAAAACCAGGAGCAACTGTTGGATAAAATGTATGTAAAATATGTTGGTTTACCCCATCTCTATACGATCCGTGTATAATATTGCATGTTATATCAATACTATTAACCTTTAATATTGTTACTGTGGTATCACCGGTATGAGTAGTTCCGGGATCTAAGATTTTTCTTTTCTTATCTGAAAATCCGAGTAAACTACCGATTGAATTTTCTAAACTTAAATCTATATAATATTTTGAGGTAATTTCCGCTTTTAAAGTATTGTTGTTTCCTTTTATACAGATATTTTCTTCTCCTAGCTGCTTCTGTAATAGCTGGTTTATATCATCTATTTCATATGCTCCCGTAGACAAGGTTATTATTTTTAATTCTGAATAATTTCCTTTTTCATCTTTACTTTCATAATAATGTAGTAAATTGTTTTTACCCTCTGTAATGTTGGGAATCGAATTGTACGTAGTGAAATCTAATAATGCCGCTTCCCATAATCTATCTTTAGATAGACGCAATGCTGGGAAAAGAGTACTTTTTAATGTAGATGAATTTCCGCTCAGTGACACTGTGTACGATGACATCTTAAAGCTGACTGACACTTTTTGCTAAAAACTCCAAACATAAATGTCCGCATATTTCTGTATTGTTAGGTTGTTCTCTTTTATAATTGTAAAATATATTCTTAGAGTTTCTAAAATAGTGTTGAAGTTCTTTAGGTGGTGGTAGATTGCCAAAACTGTCAAAATAATAAACGCTTTGTCCGAGTTTTTTATAGCATACCCAATGAGTTCCTGGACCATAGGAGGAATCTAAATTTACTATTCCAGTTTCATTTTTCCATATGTTTTTTGGTAATGCGTCTTTCATAAAAACTCCCCTAAAAAATGGTATCTTCAAACATTTTACATAATTTGATAATTGATGATTTGTTAAGGCTTTATTTGGAATTATCAATTGATTTTTCTTATTTAGTACACACGGTACGGTCTTAGGTATAGACCTGCTCCGTTTTTTACCATTGACCAAACGGAAGTCTTCTTTGTCTTTGTTTTACGAGTTCTACGACGTCTCTTTTTAATGTTTCCACCTCTTTTAGGAGCTCTTTTCTTTGCAGGTCTTCCTCTTCGACGTTTTCCGCCACCAAATTTTGTTTTCGCCTTCATAGCTGTAGTTACTGCCCAAGCGGCTGCTTTTTCTGCAATACTTGCGTCACTTGATTTAACTCTTTGCCAAGCTTTTTCCGCTAGCACTCTATCTGCTATTGATCTATTTGTTGAATCAGCAAACTTGGAATACGCTATATCGTGTTCTTTGCAAGCTTGATCCAATTTATTAATTCCTGGATCCCCTCTTGCTAAACGTTTTGCCAATTTAGTTCCGGGTCCGCAATATTGATAACCTCCTGGCAGATGAAATTCGTATGGTAGAGCGTCTATTGCCCGATTTACAACAGCACCAACAGGAATTCGTTTGAGAAGGGATAACGCAGCTGATGTTATACCAAGTCCTTTCTTGCCGCTGACTTGACGACGACTGAGCGGTGCGATCTTCATTATGTTGTTTTATATATAACCGGTGTGTTTACTCAACGAGATGCTTTATATAAATGAATAACTTATGCACAATTTTTATATTTAAATAATTAATTATTCAAATTAATTATATACTGATTTATGATTCTATTTTTAATCCAAGCTTCTCGTTCATCGGGTTGAATTATCACATGACTTGTTGTACTAGCTATATGATTGTGGGTATCAATAAGTAAATTGCCCACTATTCTTATTAAACAATCTAAAGTTACAGCATCTTTCGGATGTTGAGGATCGTGTAACTGCATAATACGTTTATCATTACACGTGTAAGCGGTTGAATCATTTTTTGATGTTGTTATAACTTGTCCAATAGTAGCAGCATCATTAAAATCTTCACCTGGTGAAATATTAATTATTTTCTTCATTTTAGCATCAAATTTGGTTCCATTGCGTTTATCCCAAGTTATTGTTTGTTTCACTGTAACACAATCATTTTCTTCATAACCAGGCATTATATTTTTTATTCTTCTATTATGACCTTCATATGTGCCTAATAAAGGACCGCCCGCAATTAATGTTTGTGCCATTAAAGGTACATCCGAACTTTTTTGACCAAATCTTCCATTTGTTATTCTTTTACCTCCCGCATCCCATTTATCATTACTTCCTTGCATTAAATCAAATTTTTCATTTCCATGTATAAATGTATTTCCTCGCCTTAGCACAGCATCTTCATGTTTTACAAAATTTGATGTTTCCTTTTTTAATTCTTTAGATAATTGTTCCATAGTAACAGCGTCTTTTGGTTGAGAACCAAATTTTACATTTGACAATGCTTTTCCATGACAATCTATTTCATCAGCATCTTGTAAAATACAGTTGTCCTTGATGTATTTCAGGTTTACAGCATCACCGTCTTCCTTTGGGTATCCAATGTCATTTATAATAAACTTATAAAAAGAAAATCCTCGTTGAGTCTTTTCCGGTATTATAGAATGTAAATATTCTTTATTAACTGAATCTTTATCATTTTTTGGATTTGCCACATTGGTTATCCTATGATTTCCAGCATCATATGTTTGTCCATCTTTTAAATTGTTACCCCACTGCAATTTTAAAGTGTTTGAAAGTTCAGATGATAAATACTCTTTAGTAATTGCATCAGAACTGTCAGTTGGTTTACCAACATTAATTATTCTATGTGATTTAACATCGTAAGTATCCTTAAGTAATTTTAATGATGTTGAAGTAGCTTCTTTTACCGTCTTTAAATTTGCTCCATCAGTATCTTCTTCTGGATCTTTAACTAGTTTTAAACGTTTATTACTTATGTTATAGTCACCTTCAGGTGTTTGCGGCAGTCCACTTCTTTTTCTGTCTTCTCCAACTTGCACTCCTAACGCGGAGTACCGTCCAAACTTGTCGACGCTCATGTTAAAAATGATACATTATATGCTTGCCATTCTTTTATATCTGCGGACAATTATACGACGACACCTCGACTTCTGAGTTCATCAACTAGAGCTACCCATTCATTATTTAAACCTGTATGACCAGCTTCCATAGCTTCATGTAATAGTCTCATTCTGTCAACTAATTTATTAATGTCTTTGTAATAAATTACATTGGTATTGTACAGATTTTTCATTAGTCCTTTGCCAGATGTTGAAGTATCTCCTTTAATCTTTTTACTATGTTGTTCAAGAAGTGATAAATCCATAAGTGATAAAGATTTTCTTTTTAGCGGTTGTTTTACTGCTGGTGCGGTACGTAATGTTGGTAGTTTTCGTGGGGGAAACAACTTTTTTATAACAATGTTATATTTTGTTGCGCGTGAACGATTAATTATTGCATCCTTTGAGTAATTCCTTTTATGTGCATTAGTATTTTGTAAAATTTCCTTAAAAGTATTTAAATCTTTGGTCGAATATCTCAATGGTATGTTTTTAAAAATTAATTCATATAATCCTTTTGTTCCCTTATATTTATGCTCACCAATAATGATATAATCGTCTTCAGTTATTTTAAGTTTTGAATCACCTATTTTCAATTCATTCCCATCAATTCTTGCTCCGTATACGTGTGATTTACTTAAATTAGGGTTTGATTTTATATCATGTAGCATTTTCAATATATATTTTCTTCCCAGAGGTCCGTGTTGTAATATATCGCTACTCAATTGTGTTAAATTTGGAATAGATTGTTCTGCTTCAGGTATTGGCTGTTCTTCTTCCTTTTCAACAATAGGTTCTTCTTCTTTTGTTTCTTCTTGGTCACTAGCGCTTGTATATGAATCATCATTGTCTTCCTTTTTTAATGCTTGTACTTCTTGTTTAGAAACTGGTAGTAAAACATCTCCTTCGTAACGAGGTTTACTAATGGTTTCTGATATTTGTTTTAAAGGTTCTGTAATAGGTTTAAATGTAGTCTCTAAAAATTCTTCTCTTTCGCTTATACCCATCCTTAATGCACGGTTTTTAATCCTAATAGAATCACTGAGTGATTTTATTTCTTTCAATAGTTTTTCTTGATTTACCATGTTTACACTATGAAGTCTCATTCATTACTAGACACACCGCTATTCATTTAATAGATTAATACAAATTTATCTAACCCTATTCGATACCTTCCATCTTTTATAGCTTCATCTTTCATAATAACAAGAAATCCATACTTTTCAGCCCATGCTTTGCCGCACATCTCTTTAAATTTATCAAATGTCATGTCGGCATTCACATGATCGTTATATATATGTTTCAAATTTGTTTCATCCTGCTTGAATATTATCAACAAATTTGCATTATCTCTTATAAGTTGTTTTGGAATTTTACTATAGGTTTGACCAATGTAAATACTGTCAATATTATGATGTCTCCCCATTGCGAAATAACTTCTTATTGTATCATGATTCTCACATGACACATCGTCAAATATAAATATAGAAAATGGTTTAGCTTCACTTGGTTGCATAATAGTTTCACTAGCATTAAACTTGTAGAAATTTACTTCTGGCACACTTGCTAATACCTTATCTAACAACTGGTATTTAGGTTGTTGCAAAGATTTTGAGAAAATGTATATGTTATTAAAACGTAGCCCTTTTGGATTAGTTATAAGGTTAAAAACAACATTTGTTTTTCCACAATTAGAAGGGCCAGTTATTAAACATCTTATAGAGTTTGGTAGTAATTCACCATGTTTACCATGGTTTAAATTGTTATTATCCACTGTCAATTCATCTATATTATTAATATTAAATCGTTCTTTTTGCTGTACAATATCCATCTTGTTTAAAGGTTAAACACATAATGAGTTATTAAAGTATTACACCAAGTCTTTTGTAGGAATCCAAGAATCTTCACTCCTATCAAATCCCAACCAACGGACTTTAACTTTATCCTTTTTTCTTTGTAAAATTTTTTCAACAAGATATACATCACCTACTGTCGATTTTAATAATTCATGACCATAGAATCCGCCTTGAAGTAGTTCACCTTTGTTATCCTTTAAAATGTAGGTTTCTGGTATTGTCGGCTGCACTTTGTAGATTGTAAATATTTCGTTAGTCCAATTTGGTAAATATCTTTTACTAAAAACTCCTTTATATTTACTTATACGTACTTTGTCGTTAATTTTAAACTTTTTAGGTCTTAATTTTTCAATTTTAGGAGAAGTATTTTTCTTAATACGCTCCAAAACAAGCTTAGCATTATTGATATTTACTTCAATAGGTTTCATACCGATAGTGCGATGAAACTTGTTATTGTATTCTTTTATAAGTTTCGGTAATATATCGTACCACACGTACGATCCTCGTTTAGAAAATGTTTTATACATTGCTCCTTTTAATGTTCTATTGAATCGTTCAATTATGGAAGCTTTTACTTCCGAATTTGTAGAATAATGATTTATGTTATATTTTTTCATTAATGCTGTAAATTCTTTGTTAAAATATTCTTTTCCATCATCAGTTTGTAAATGTTTTATGACAAATTTATTTTTCTTTATAGCTGCTTCCATAGCTTTTGTTACACTTTTCCCAGTCTTATCCTTGAGTGGTATAGCGTCAGCAAGCTTACTAAAACAATCTATAATTGCCAATATATATTTAAATCCCTTATTTAATTTACTATGCGGTATCATCTCAATGAGATCGGCTTGGTAAAGATCGTTCCTTCCTTTAATAATTGTATTTCTTCTTGGAAACTTTCTTCTTGCCGGCTTATGAAGTTCGTTTACAATTTTATCCTTTAATCCTTCCATCTTCAGATGTTGTTTGTACACCGCTTGAGAAAATACTAATCCTCAAAATGGCTTATCACCTTTTATATTATTAACAAATATGGGTCAAGGCCATATTATATTTGTGTAAAAAAGAGGGAACATGGCATTGAACTTGCCATGCTCCCTTTTTTTTACGGAAAGGAAAAGGAAACAGGTGAAAGGACGAAGAATAGGTTTTATTGGTCGATAGGAGTTAAAGAATAATGTCCAAAAGGTAGAGTGTGTATATTGTCTTCCCGGATATGTCTCTTGTCATCCTTGTAGCTGAGTCCCCACTTAGTTTGCTTGACACTGTAGACTTGATGATTAAAGCTTCTTATTGTATTAAAAGTTGCAGTTGTTTCCATGCTTTCAAATAAACATCTTTTAAAATGTTCAAACTGTACATTCTTCTTTAAATATGATGTTTTTATACCTTTTGCCTTCTTTACAACTTGATGTTCTTCTTTTTCACTAATGTACAATTGAAAAGAGTACAGTTTGGACATTAATGCCACAATTTCTTCCATAGGTGCACCATTTGTTTCATCTTTGAATTTTCCTAAAACCTTCTTGTTTATTCCATTGTCGTAATTGGGGTGATGTTGTGGGTAGTCAGAAAAATCAAAGTCATTTTTATAAACAAATGTGCGTAAATCTTTATACATATCATTGGTTATAATCCAATAGATGAATGCATCGGTATCCATGTATGCTATTCCAATATTATCTCTACCATAAAATTTCACCATTTTATTATAATGAAAATCATACATGTGAGTTTTTGATATGTCTAAAATGGACATTCCAACATATATGGGTCGATCCATCTTAATTGAAATTTTATTCATAGAAACGGCTACAAGGTTTTCATTAATAATTATAGAAGATGCAAAGTTTGGTTTTTGCACCAATTTCTGTAATTTTGTTGGATCAACAACCAATCTTAAGTCTTTGTGATTTCTTTTGTTTTCTAATGTTTTACCGAATATCGCATTGTTCATTAATTTAAAGAAATCTTTTTGAAAATTGGATGTTGCTGCAGTTCTTCTTCTTGTGTTGTTATCTATATAAGATTTTAACCAACAGGATTGTGAAAATTGCAGTACTTTATTAATTTTCGTAATTTTTAATCCCATCTCTAGCGCTTGCTGTACTGTCCAATAATGAGCTACATACCTAGTCTTATTGTTAAGTGTCATCATCAATTTTGGCCATCTACCAGTGGGAGATATTTCTGTTTTTGCTAATAGTGGTAGATCATAATGATGGTCGTGGAGATGTTCTGGGTATTCAAAATCAAAGTCAAAAATGTAGCCAATATCCCCATATTTAGGGATATCAGCGATGTTATTGATTGAATTTGGATCAACCCATTTAAAATTGTCATATGGAAGAGGGTTTGACATGGCCCATCCGTACAGATTATTTGCATCAAAATAACCTATAAATGTGCTAGGTTGTGATGCGTCGTAATTTGGAAGATATTTATTGTTTGCTTTTACATATCTAGTTACACTTTGGGTTAATCCTCCTCGAATACCGGATTCAATCATCAACACCATGTCTATGTCAGTTAATAGTTGAAGTTTGCATTTTGTTTCTTTTAACATAGCCTGCCATGCCAATCCGGGAGCTGTGTACGAATGAAGTGGGTCTAATCCATATGCTGTAAAACAGGTGTTTCTAAATTCTTCCATTATGTCGCAGAGTAAAGTCACATCTAATTTAACATAAAAATCTGAATATTCACCTAAGGTTCTTATTTCTAATTCATTCCATACTCTACAAGCATGTTGATAATCCTCTTCACTGATGTCCTCTTCATGTAATTTATTCTTAAAAGCTTCTTTAGGTGGAAGTGACGTTTCTTCAAATTTTTCCAAATTGTCAATGTAATCATAAGGAAAAACGCCTTTACGAAGAACTAAATCTAATTTATCATTGTTTACAATTTTCTTTGTTTCTATTAAATCTTCTTTTCTAAGATTTTCAGAAAGTTTTGATAAGCTGCACGGCATAAACCGGTACGAATCTACAAATTGCAACTTCATATTTCCAATTTTTTTACTAAAAGTTATAAACTTTTCAGTTGTTTCTGCAAGAACATCAATTGCACCATCATCTCTCCCCAATTCTGGTATTATAAAATGACCATCATAACCGCTAAGGTTATGCAATATTACAGGAATTTTTCTGGTAATCTTATAGTTTATGTTGCATGCATTACATGCTGCACCCCTATAATATCCTGTAAGATGATCGTGATCTTTAACTTTATAGTTATTTAAAGTAAATTCATTTTTACATAGAAAACAGTAAGTAGCATTTTCATGTTGAATTTCCTCTTCTTCCTCCATTGGTATCATTGGTACTATATTATTATACAAATTTTCAACATGGCCAGCTATTTCATATAGATGATTTAAAAATGTTCTGGCAACATCTTCACCACGATACACCACGGGTTTTGATGACAATCCATATGCATTCAAATGTTCTTCAACCAATGTGGATTTAACCAATAAACAAAAACTGTTAGGCTTGTGCATTTGATATTTTATACTCTTCCTTGCTTCAATGTTTTCATCTTCAATTGGAACAAGTGTTGATTCAAAATCGGCATATATTACTATAGGAATGCGATACTGATGGAAAACTTTTTCAAACTGTAAATATGATTTATTTAATGGTGGTAGAATAATCTTAGCTTCAAAATTTTCATTACACAGTTGTTTGTGCTCCAGTAACCAATTTTGTTCTCCATTTCTAGGTTCTTTAAAACAAAAACATCTTTTACAAATTATTTTTTTATGTTTACTTCTTGATAATTGTTTATTGACAAGTTTTTCAAATGATTTTATCCATACATAGTGTGATACTTCATCCTTTGTAATTAATAACAAATCCGTATGGTCTGCAAGTTCGTTTTTTACCACTTTCAAAGGATACACCTTGTTAGAGCTGTCCAAACCAAATACATTTACAGATATTCCAGGGTTTTGTTTTTCAAATTTAGAAATATCCTTCAAGGCTACCGGATAAGACACACCTTGAAAGTTATATCTGTATCTATAGTTCTCATATTCTTCGCTGGGTCTTTGTGCATCGCGTGATATGAATTTTGATGTCATTGCATACCGGAAACATTCCG
Organism: Neoaliturus tenellus; assembly: GCA_030545055.2. NCBI lineage: Eukaryota > Metazoa > Arthropoda > Insecta > Hemiptera > Cicadellidae > Neoaliturus > Neoaliturus tenellus. Next base: position 257,274,464 of record CM061533.1, on the reverse strand, counting down.
TATCATGATTTTGAACATTCACACATGATTTTGTATCTTGAATCCTTTTTGGAAGAGCTATATAACTGCTCCCCATTACCCCATACCCATGCTTGTGAACTCTAATATCCATACTTACTACACTAACTAAACTCCAACCTGATCCTCGTCCTTCATGTTCTTGGATTTTATTGATGATCTCATCAAAACATTCTTCTACTATTGAATTAATATCTGAACTACTCATGATGGTTCTGTTTTTAGTTATAAATCCTCTTGGTGACAATTCTTCTTCAACGTTTATAAACATAGCATCCAATAACAAGCCGAATTTAATAAAATTTAATCGTTTTAATTCTTCTTTTAAAAGTTTAACTACAATGGTTTTTGCTTCGGCAAGAAATTTGTCTAATTCTAAATTTTCATTTTGGATTTTGTGATGTGTTACTACTCTTCCGGGCAATGCATGAATACTTAAATTAGGTAGTGCATTAGATGGTCCCGCTGTTTCTTCTTCTTCTGCAGATGCATTTTTATTTTTATTTTGTGTTAAATTTTCATTTATATTATGATATAACTCCTTATGAATGTCTAGCAATATTTCATCTTCATAAGTTTCTAAACATATATCACAACGATGCATTTTAGTGATGTTTATCCTATGAAATTCGGCATATAAATGAAATGCATCTTTTTCATACCTCCTTTTTATGCTGTATTACCCCACCACTTTTTACCCCCACCACTATTTTTAATCTTCTTCTTCTTCATCTTCTTCTTCTTCATATGGAAATAATTGTCTTGCACAAAAAATTAATCTTCCACGTATTGATTCCAAATCTGGATCGTGACTGGATGTTGGAGTTTCATTATGAATATTTTCAAATTCCAATGATGGTGTGTATTCATTCTCTGTTAACTCCATTTCTACATCTTCACTCCCTTCATTTATTAATTCTTCTTCCATACTGTTAACACTATCTGTTTCTGAACTGTCATTATCCACATCTTCCACATCAAACTCCTCTTGTAGAATTTTACACAATATTTCTGCAATAGGTTTACTTGGATAGTCGGTGGTATCCACAGGAGCCATGTCGATTAAATGAAAGAGCTTCTTTCTCGTAGCTGCTTTTATATAAATTATTTTATTAGGTCAAGGTCAACAACACTTAAAGCGAGAATGGGGAATAGAGCACTAAGTGGTATGTTAGTCCATTACCACAAAGTGATCTATTCCCCACTCTCTAATGCAAGTCCAATTAATAACCAATTTATATTCAATATTTTTAGTAATTTTGCAGTTTCCTTTGTTTAACTTTTCTTTATTGATTGTCTTTAATCACACAGTTCATAGGTTCTTCTTTTTCTTGGTGAAACAATTGTTTACGTTCATATTCCAATTGACGTATTCTTTCATTTTTTATAGTCAACTCTATAAGAAGTTGGTTGATGTAGTCAGCAGCCATGTCGATTGTTCTGGTTCTTACTTCTCCCAATTTCACTCCTGGTATTAGCCTCTGTAGTTTATAATATTTTAGTTTTATTCTTGTTTCTCTTGCCTTTGCCATTTCTTTCATCTTCATTTTTCGAGAGTCCGCATATTGTTTTTTATTCTTTTCACTTAATGAAAGATCCAAAATGATGTTTTCACTATTCATGTTGTCTTTTCTTATGTTATGTTAGTAAACGCCTGTTTAGGATAAGAATGACTCCAACCGAGCGTTGGACTTCTTTTATCTAGTTTCCCCCACTCAATTACCTTCCCCCACCATGTTTATTTAGGTCAAGGTCAAACATAATTAATGCGAGAACGGGGAATAGAGCACTAAGTGACATGTTATTCCATTGCCACAGAGTGATCTATTCCCCGCTCTCTATTCTACAACTAATTTTTTTTCCATTTATATTTTATTATTTTTTTGTATTTTTTTTACCCATCATTTGTTACACAGCAGGAGGTTGGTACTTCACAGGAGAGTCTCTATCAATATCATTAAATGCGTTCCATGCATAAGTAGCAGGAAGATCGTTTGGCTCCATCTGCAGAACAGGGAGTTCATTTGCTGGATTCCATACATTTAGATTTTGCAACTCTTTTAGTTTATTTTCCAATACTTCAATTTTACCCAACAGTTCTATTATGTACTTGTTTGCAGTCCTCAATGTATGTGCTCTTGTACAGCCTACGTCCAATGAAGGTACTAAAAGCTGCATTTGATACAATTCAGTTTTCTCTTTTATATGACGTTCCTTAGCTAAAATGCTCAATTCCGGATGTGTTATAGGTTTACCTTTTCTTGACAAATTCACAATCTTCTTTGACAAATTTAATGGTTTTCTTTCACTTGTTGAAGGAGTTGAATAGTCCCGAGATTCAGCCATTTTTTTCTATGATGTTCTTCTTTTAAATGGTAGTAAGCGAATAACTCCTGCTGCGTATAAACCTTGTTTTATACACAATTCCCCCACCATTTTTATTCTCCCTCTACCAAGTTCTTTAAACATAAAACCAAACTTCTAATTCCGCGTTAACATTGTTGTCTTTTAAAAATTTAACAAAGTCCGAGCTGGAAGTTGACATATCTCTATTTCTTAAATAGTCTCTTACTATGTCTTCATCCCCTTCCTCTAAAATGTAACAAAATACCTTCATTAGAGTTCCATTATCTTGTTTTGAATGAATAAAATTTGAAACTGTTGTCCACTCCTCTTCAACTATTTTAAAGCTTGTCACTTCTAGTTCAAAATTCATTTTTTTTTTTTTTTTACTAAATTACAAGTTACTTTTTCAAACAATATTACAAGACTAAAGAAATTGGTGAACATCGAGCAACATATATAACCAATACCCCCCACTTCTATTTTCCCCCACCATTCAATAAATTTCCCCACCATAGTGTTACATTAAACAGTTTTTTTTTTAATATGATCTACATCTAATAAATCTAAATAACAGTTGTGCACAGATTGTACATTTTTCATTCATGATTTCAAACCTTATTAGTGGTGCCTTAACACGATGGTCTACATATCCTCCTTCAAGATCAAATTCATCCCAATCATCTATAGCTGCTCGTGCACAATCTTGACAAAGAGTCGTCCCATCTGCAAATTTATAAGCAACAATAATGCCAAACCCATAATTTTGTCTTCGGTATTCATGAATAGCTTCTCTAATGCTGTTTGGAATAACACATTCTCCTGATCTTATTATATGGTTAAATAAAAAACCATCACAAATAATTTTCCTCAAGCAAAGTTCAAATAGAGTATCCACCATGTTTTATAAAAGAGATTAATATTTCAACTGAAGTGTTTACACATGTTTCATCCGTCTTAAATACTTTATCCCCACCATATTTTATATATGTCAAGGTCAAATTATATTAATGCGAGAACGGGGAATAGAGCACTAAGTGACATGTTATTCCATTGCCACAAAGTGATCTATTCCCCGCTCTCTATTCTAAATCTAATTTTTTTAATATTTTTTTTTATTTTATTAATTTTTTTATTATTTTTGTTTTTTATAAGTTTATACAGATGTTTAAACTTCTTTCTTCAAATTCCTAATATTTCATTTCCTTCTTCTGCACCCTCTTCAACTACGACTTCATTATTTCCATTTTTCAAAAGCAATAGTTCATTTTTCAATTTCTTCATTTCATCTTCTAATTTTGTAATTTTACACTCTCTATCTTCCAATAATAATTTCAAATACTTAATATAACTACCAGCCGCATGTACAGTCTTTACTCTGTTTTCTCCAAGATGCATACCTGGGATTTGGATTTGTAGCCTATAATACTCCATATTAATATTAGACTGAATTTGTCTTGCTTGTTCGCTTTTCTTCCTTCTAGCTTCAGCTTCTTCATGAGATGCAGCCAAATCAGATAAAATTGGACGATACATTGTTGGTGAATGATTTTACAAGAGTGAGAGACTATCCGGTTAAACAACACATTTATTTACTTTCCCCCACCACTATCCCCAGTAGGCCAAAAATGTTGAATACATATTTCAATAGTTACACTGGCACCATTTTCAACTAAAAATTTATAAAGAAAATATGGATACTCACTGGGTTTAATATTCATATTGTCCATCATAAAGTTAAACGCCAATCTTTCCGAATATTCATTGTGATATTTTTCAGTGACACCAATTAACATTCCTTGTTTTTGAAATTTAAAACCAATGTCTGGAATTTTTTTACAATCCTCCATATCTAAAAGTGGGAAATAATATGTAAAGGAATTTACCGGTGGAACCCAGGGTTCTTCCTTACAAAAAGCTTTAAACATTGCTTCTCGGTCCTCCATTATGAAATGATTTTTAAACTGTTTTCTTTCCTGCTTAAATAATCAACCCCCCACCATTTTATTCAGATTCTTCTTCTTCAGATTCGGTTAACTCTTCCGGTTGATGCATCATTGATATATTTCCAGTTTCATTAGTTGTTTCTTGGTTTAAATTTATAAATTCTTCTACTATTTCTTCTATTAACTCTCCAAATGTAACATTCATCTCTTGTTCTAGTTCTTCTTGTTCTTGTATCTGACGATGTGTAATAATTTCAGTAATGTATATAAAGGTAGTAGCTCTTGGAGACATAGTTTAATAAAGTGTATGACTTTACTAACAACACAGCATATAATGAATAAAAAACCTGATCAACTCTTGCTTTTATAGCAAATATGGGGAAGGGGAAAGAAAGGGGGGGGGGGATCAGTAAGAAAAACACCAACATATCATTAGTCCGATTCAGAGTCTGAAGATTGTATAGGGGATATCAATGTATCAATTGACGAATCTAAAATGAATGTTTCAATTGCTTCTTTAACAATTTCTTCATCACTATCATTTATTAGCTCTTCAAATATTTCTTGTTCAAAGGACGAAATTTCTTCTTCCAATATAGAATCAGCCAGACTATTATTCAATTCTTCTTCCGAACCTTCATTTGTCTCTTCTATCCAAGTTATATTTTCATTTGTATTAAACTGATTTTTTACTTCAAAATAATTTAAAAAAGGTGTATCCTTAAAAACCATTATTAACCTTTTCTCTTCACACCAAAGTAATATCTTATAACAAAGTGATACTGAGTATGAAGTTGCTGTCTTATATATATATTCTATTTTCCCCCACTATATTTCATATAGTTAAACATTTGTAACATAGTATAATTACTCTTCTTTATCAAGCTTATAATACATTGCGGCTACTTCCAACTGAAACTCCATTTCTTCTACAAAATTACGTAATTGCACCATCCAAGGAAATAAATTATTTAAATTTTCAATTCTGACTGTACATGAACACAATAATTTGTAATCACCTCGACGATATACAAGCACTTTAACCCCTACACCCATATCTTTCAAAATTGTTTCTTCAATCTTTCTATGTAATCCATATAATAGTGGCCAAAGTTCTGTATGTTTAGCAAAGAATGAATCCAATCTTTTGGACATGTTCACTATATAGCAACTGGTTAAGTGCTGATCAAATATGTGAGCTGCGGACTTTTATAATGCAACTAATAGAAGGCAGGAGGGGGGGGGGGGTCAAGTTCAAGGTCAAAGTCAACAAACTTTAACTTATGTAGTAACCAATAACTATTAACTCTCACACATGAGTTAAAAAACTCATATGCTTAATTGGTGTATTAGGTAGCTCTGAAAAGAGCCTTTTTGGGTTTAAAAAACCCTGCTTATCTTAAACAAATATTAAACCAATTATTGTACTCCTCATTTCCCCTAAAATCCTCAAACAACTCCGCCCATTGCCAAATGTATTCGGCATTGTCTGCAGTCACATACAAAATTGGGCTACCAAGAAACAACACTGGTGATATAATTACTATTGTTCTGCCCAACTGCAACCAGTCCAATGCTTCCCACATGTATGGGTCAAGACTTTCTTCCAGGTCCAAAGTTACACAACGCAAATATTCAAATATCAATTGTTCATCTTCCTCAACTTCTTCCATTTCCTCTTGCTCAGATTCATCTTCCTCAACTTCTTCCATTTCCTCTAGCTCAGATTCATCTTCCTCCACTTCTTCCATTTTCTTTAGCTCAAATCGCCTGTTGTAAAAGTTTGAACCATCCAGCGGAGCCATGTTCACTGTACACCAGGTTAGCGGCCAATATCCCATACCCAGTTGCATAGTGGCTACTTATATAAAGCAAGAGAAAGTTGAGGAAGGGGAAAGGGAAGGGTGAGGGGGGGGGGTTATTTTTATTTATTTGAGAGGGGGGGGGGGGTAAAGTTCAAGGTCAAGGTCATGTGAAAGTAGGTCATGGGACTTAGAGTGACCAAAAAATAATGGGAGAGAAACGCAGCGCACTGTTATATAGCGCTGGTTTCTCTCCCATTATTTTTCTAACAAAATTTGGAAAAAGCTAATTCTTATCACTCTTTACTACGACCCCAGCGAGTCCAACCATCCGCACCTTTGTAGAGATAGTCTTTCGCATCAAGTGTTTTGATCGCTTTTTGGTTTCTCATAGGTACAGAGAGCTTAATTACCCATTTGTAGCCGTTACACCCTATTATAATTCTATTGCTCTTTTCTGTTCTACTTACAAAAAAGTACCTTAAACCTTCTCGCAATCTCTTCAACTTAGTAGCGGGGTAGGACTTGCTGGAAATCACAGTCGGTTGTGGCACAGCAATATGTTTTACAAGATGTACACGGCAATACTTTTCATTAAAAACACATTTCCTACCACAGACCGATCCTTTTTTAGAACCCCTAAGCAGCTTCTCAATGCATTTACGAGGATTTTTAAATGCCCTGCGACGCTCTGCTTTTAATAATTGAAAACGCTCTGAAGGAGCAATTTTGAAAAAAGACTTTTTAACTTTAGAACTAGGAATGATAGGATTAATGGACTTTGGTTCAGGAATTGGTGTTATTAGTGGTGGTAATGAGGTGAAATTATGAATAGATTCTAGAATTGAAGGAGTATCAGAACGAACAGGAAGCTCCATCTGTGGTGACGTTGTAGGTGTAGGTTGGGGTTGTAGTGGTGGAGTTGCCGTAGGGTGTGTTGGTGATGGAGGTGGAGAAAAAATACTCCCAAGAACCGCCATGGCTTGTAGAAGAATATTTCCCGGAGCAGTTGTAGCAGATGTAGATGGTGGTGTATCCATCTGCCGCAGCATCGACTCCGGGACGTTCTTCAACTTCAGTCTCTTTGCCGGTTTCTTGTTAGCAGCTGGTATGTTCATAGTAGGAGCAGGCACAGAAGTGGCAGCAGGAGCAGCAGGCGTAGTGATAGTAGTAGCAGAAGTTGTTGATAGAGACATGGTTCTGAAGTGGCAGCGTTAGCGGCTGGAATCAGAATAAACAGACATGTTAGCTAGCCCCGCTTATATAGGGATGCTGAGTGAAAGTGACCTCGGGGGGGGGGGGGCTAATTGTAATTTGGGGGGGGGGGGGTTAATTACTTTAATTTAGGTCAAGGTCACCAAAAAATAATAATGATCCAAAGTGATGGAGGCGGCCACGGCCGTCTCCACCACTCTGTATTCCTCAAACACTCCCAATCCCAACCCCATAGTTACGTCTTGCAAGGGATCCCAATTTTTTGCCCGCACGCACGTGGCGATCCAGTTTGGTGGGCTGTGATACGGGCGGTCGGCCTCGGGCCTGGGCACTGGACCTGACCATTCCAATTGTACAATAGGGAATCTGGAACAGTTAATGCAAAACGCAACTCTAACCTCCCACCCTTAATCTAAACCCACCCAAATATAATTATTTCCTAACAAAAAATTAAAAATTTAAAAAAAATAAAAATATGCGCTGCCTATGGCACAACACGCATGTCCCACCCATATTTAATGAAGTTCAACAGAACTTCTATAATTTAAATTTAAATTTAATCTACCCTCCTAACAGCTAGCTGTGAAAGGTTATTAGTACACACACACACATGCACACAAATACACAATAATTACATCAACACTCAACATTAAATGCATAAACACATTTTTTAAACATTAGCAATAATATAACACACCTTAATACTAACATCGCAATGCGCAAATTAAAACTTAAAAATAACACAACTTAAAACTAAAAAATAAATAACATTTTATACACACACACAGTCACACACACAACAAATATTAATATTAGAACCCTAACAGCAAGAATAACTCAAATATATATCGGCCGCCTATATATTTAAGTTACCCTTTGAGTTCGTCCCGAAGCTTCGCGTCCGGAGTTTCGGTACGAACTGATTCTAAAATTCTCAACAGAATATTCGTAAACTTTCAAGATGGTGGGGGGAACTCGTAGGGGTTTGAGGGGCTTACAACGTTCGAAGTACAACTTCAATAGGAAATTTCCAAGCAACACTGTTTCATACATGTAGCGGCGATTATTACGAGTAGGTCATCGATAATTTAAGTGTAGTGTTGCGGCTTTCAATAATGTTGGCCAACATTTAATTATAATCTCCACCTAATCGAACCACAATTTTCCTTATAGCATTACACCATAGTTGTTCACTGCTATTAATTTAATAACAGTAGGAAATTATGTGTTCCCTTTCGCCGCTCAACTATGATTCTTATCTATTGCCAACAGCAGACCTAAATTACCGTTACTCTATCGGTTTAATTTATCTTAAGTATATGTTGTATTATCTTAACCACAATAGTTACCGTTTGGTAACACCAAATTAGTATTACACAAGCTTAACTACTATTACCATTTCAACATAAAATAAAAGTGAAAGAAAGGAGGGGGGGGGGTTAATTACCTATTTTGGGGGGGGGGGGGTCACTTTCATAATAATTACCACCTGCTGTTATAAATACCGTTACACGAGCAGCTGCGCCTCTTTTCACTCGCGGGACCCACAGCTGACACAACACCTCGGTAAGTCGCTACCGTCTAATAATATTATATATGCTTTCTTTTAACTTACTCCAATTAGGTCTACTTGTTTTTAACACCCCATGCATAACTTAGTTTTCAACTATTTCTTTTTTATTTACTATAAACACATATTACTCTCCCATTACCTATTTTTTTATTACTGCATAAATTAACATCACATCAATATTTTTTTTTTTGTTATTATTTAATATTTATATTCACCTGCTGCTAATTATTCATATTCACATCTGCTTTTTTTTTTTAAACTCTTAATTATATTTAATCCTTTTAAACATTTATAGTATTACATTACTGTTAGTCTTATCCATGGTGTTAACTTACCATTTTTCACATTAATAACACATATAATTATTGCTGAACTATAATGTTTGTACAAATACTAGTTCTTACCGCATCAACTTATTAACAGATTGTTGTTTGCACTTGTGCAGCTCATAGCCAATTCATACAGAGTAACAAATTCCTTTTTTTTCAACTAGATGTTATCTTAATATTTTTAACAAAATAGTTTTAAAGTATTTCCCTCTCCCTTTAATACAAACTATCGCAACTCTACCGAACAAATAACCGGGGTAACCGCAATCCCACCCTTTTTATCCCATCGGCTGAGGGGGGAGGGTAGAGGAGGGGTTGTTCGTGACTCACAAATTGCTTAAATATGGGGTCGGTACCGCGAGCGTCTCATTTATTCGCCGGGTTTCGTAGGGTAAACTTCGGTCTTTACTTTTCTAACAATTTTCTAATTTACATTTCTTACTCTAAAACATGTGTTCGCGGTTAATATGCTAATCACTCTCTATATATTCAAACACATTTACAGACACTAACCATTTATCAGTTTTTTTTTTATGCAGTGCACATTTAGTCACCACTATTACAATGGCTTCCCACACTTTACAGCTGAAACTTTTACGCACCAAACATATTTTACAAAAACAGTCTAACTACACAGTTTCAAGACCTCGTAATACATTCGCTAAACTTAAGAAACAGTTCAGCTTTCACCCCTTGTATTTTACAAGATCCAACCTTCGCAACAGTTATTCTACTGACACTATTTTGCAAACAGTCTTAACTGATATGCTGAAATATCAACATTACAATCTTGTCACACCTATTGATGATGTTATCCAGTTATTCTTATTCACTATATTACCGGGTTTATATAACCGTTCTTCATCACACACATCTCTCATTCTACTCTATCAACTCACAATATAACCATCTAGCAGCTCTTATTTCTTCAAGTTATGGACACACGGCAGGGTGCACCCATACAATCTCCAATAGTGACATCCACTACTAACGATAACAATGGTGGTGTTCCCACACAAAATTCGCCTACATACACTACCTCCACCGACTCCCGACCCGTACAGAGCAATGAAATCAACAGTACGGCTGCAAACGATGTAGAAGCCATCCTACGATCACTAGTAGGCTTTGATGAATGAATAAATTTATTTCCTGGAGCCCCACCCGTCCCCAGACTCCCCACCTTTTTTAAAACCCCCTCCGGATGACCTTGACACACTTACCAACCCCTCCCCAAACCCCCCAAAAAACCCCCAAATCAACAACACACACCTGCCAATTACAACCGCTGACCTTGACCTGCGCCAGGAGCGGCTATTCCCTTCTACTCATAACAATAACACAGGTGACCCATTTAAACTGTTTAATTAATTTTCGACCCGTATGTGTAGCACAGGACTAAATTGCAGTTGAAACAACGATAACAACGACGCAGGTGACAAATATAAACTTTTTAATTACCCTATGCAGTCACTCACGTACAAGTACGAGACTAGATTGCAGTTAGTGATAAATAACATTTCCTCCTTTTACATAATTAAATCCATTCGTTATTTTTTTATGAAGCGAGTTCAATCAAAAATTAGAAAACTAGTTAATATTAGTTTAATTTAAACTTAAATAAATTCAACAGCGGTTTTTAACACGTACCAAGTATAAACCCAAGGGTACGTTTGGGTACGAGTGTAGCAACAGGTGAACCGAGACACGTTATTTGAAATCAGATTAATATTGTAAATTAGTTGTGTATTAATTTGTACATTTATTCCTTCTAATTAAACTGCCTTTTGGAAAATCTAATTTATTTTAAAGCATTAACTTACAACTTTATGTTTTTTGAGTTATATTTAACCTAAATTAAAATTACAACCAAATTAGCACCTAAAAATGTGTGATGAAAAATTTTAACTTACCGGAAATATAAAAGAGTACACTAAAATCACAAGAAGGAAGATCAGTTACAGTTCAGCCTTTAATCCCACTATTTGGCTACCATTTTGATTGTACTAATAAGTGCTAAACGAACGCGCCTTGTAGACTAATGTAGAGTTTAGCGATATAGCCACTGGGAGCGCTCGTGCAGGGGTCGATAATGGGGGAGGGTGTGCAGGGGTGGCCACCCCCACCCCCACCCCTCATCACCACCCCCTAGTGCCATCCCCATCTTGATACACCTCTGATAATGGATTCATTTTCATATCGCGCAGTGTTGATGACAAGTACTATTGATATCTTCACGTAAACAATGCACCCTCCTGTTTAACTTGTTTTCGACTAACTGAAACTAACTTGGTTGTATTATAGGTGTTGGCTTTCATTGGAAGACGGGACAGATTCAACGTTCCGAAAAGTTGAAATTTTTTAAGCCTAAAATTTTTAAGTGATGGAAAATGCCTGTCATATTATCTTACCACAACCCAAAATTAATTTTCAAGAAGGGATTTTATTGTTATAGAGTTTATTGGTTCATGCCGGAGAACAGTTTTATTTACAAGGAAATTTATCTCAATCACTATTTTCTATCGTCTAAAATAACAAAAAGGTCGTACTTTAAAGCTTATAGGCTATTACAACCTAATTAATTTAGATACGATTTTGAGTAAGTCCGCTTTAATAAAATTGTATTTGTTTGCTTTCTACTCTTTAGAATGTCGTTCATGAACTCTGATGATCCAAATTTATTTGATGTACAAATTAAAGATTATTTTGCGTGATATATCTTTGTCAAAAGTTCATATTACTAAATACTATTTAATAGATTTTCTTTAAGCGTTTTAACTACCAAAGACATGTAAATAGGCCTTACTTTGTATGTGGACTAATGATTGCTTTTATAAATTGAAGATACAAATAATTTATAAATGCATAAAAATTCATATCTGGTATTTATTTATTTTTTAATTTGCTTTCGATACTGGTAGCTGTTGACAAATTTTTGATCTTGAGAGACAAATTTTTTATTGAGGGATAGATTGGGCGAAAGCCTGTCCAATGCAATAAACGACATCCTGGCTACTGTACCTCTTGGATAAGGGTGCTTTGTGATGTTGTACGCTAACTTTCAGAAATATTTCTCAATAAAACTAAAACATCGCATGGAAAAATATATCTGACATATCAGACCTGTTGGGAAAATCCTCAAACCATTAATAATGTAATTTGACGATTTATTTACCCCCAAATCGAACTACATAGAGCCAAGTATGTAGCACATGGATATTACGTACGAGTATTAAGTACGATGTACGATGAGTAGAATGGGTATTTATGCAAAATTCACTTAACCCCATCTAGATTTAGACATACATTTTAATATTTATTCCATTCTACGTGATTCATAACATTTTTTCAGTTCCTATTACTTTTGAAGACAAACATTTTCTCCTGATTCCCAGATCCGGGTTCGCCACTTAGCGCTAACGGTTCAACGGTTAACACAGAGTATATAACGAGCTATGACATTTCACAGTACACAGAGTATGGACCGTGACAGTGCCAGTGTTGTGATAAGTGAGATGGGCCGGTCACTCGTTTTGTTATTATGCGCTTTTCTGCTCACTTCCCTCAAGCCAGCGTATTCGGCTTCCTTACAACCAGGTGGTCTAGGTAGATTTATTTTTACTACATAAGTACTGGTCTATATGATTTTACCACGACCAAAGTCTAAATTAAATTCAGTTTGACTTCAAATTGGAATTTACAACTGATTTACATTTAATTTATGTTCAAACATATTTACTGACAGTTGCAATATTAAAGTTGAAAACCTTCGTAAAATTATTGCCGAATTTAATAACAAATCAGTTCGGCATATAAGTTATTTAATTTATTAATTGAAACTAGTAAACGTGTTGCTCGAAATCGAGCAATTTATTTTCATACAATACACATGTTACTTCTATCTTTAAATCATTGACGTCCGACCAATCCAATATTGTGAATATCTGCAATCACAAAAACTACACGTAATTACAGCTGATTATTAACAGATGTTTAAAATGCTTTATTCAATCCCAATGTTATTTAAATGGGAAATTTTGAGATTTCAATGGTGGATAGCGCCTTTATTTTCTGTCAGATTCTCATCAGTTTTTGGCGGAAACAACTA
>CM061533.1:256996912-257261030 GCA_030545055.2 Neoaliturus tenellus | reverse complement strand
AGTTGAAGAGTAGAAAGACTACTCTTGTGCTTCCTGGGCGACTTCATCAATTTCCACGGATCTGTAAACCAATCCGATCTGTAGCGGCAGGAGTCCAGAAAACAGGTGCACCACCCATCAGGTTGTCCGTAGCACTTCCGACAATTGGTAAGATTGGAGAAGTGAAATTTAATACACCGCTGCGGACAACAAGTATAAAAGTATTTGGATTTGTAGATTTTGAAAGTTTGTAGTACCGGTGGTGGCAGCTGTTGGTTCTTGCATCTACACCTGCAACATCCGAAGCATTCACATTGCCGGCAGGCCCAGCCCATCCACTTGCCACTTTGGTAAGAGGAAACACTTATCCTCACAGCAATAGGTTGTCCCCGTCTCTTCCTCCCAAACGCTTCTGTTGCACAATATGTGACGCCTTGTATCTCCAAAACACCTATGCTCGCAACATGAGATGCGCTTACTTTCCATAGTTGATGTTGCTTTGACGAGGGAGCACGATGAAGTGATGCTGTGGTCAGTGGGAATGGGGTTTATATAAAACTAAGGTGAGTGGAGGGGGAAAGGTCAAGGTCATCCAAATGGAGTTTTAAAAAAGAAAAGAGTAGAAAGACTACTCTTGTGTATCTATAGCGATTTCATTGATAGTGAGTGCTTCTGTATGCCAAGTTGATCTGTACTGACAGGCTCCTAAATAATGTTTGCAAAAACCTGCAAAATGATTGTTGCACCAATTTGCAGCAGTTAGCTGTTTTAGTGTGAATTCAATGCAACGTTCAGGGCAACAAGTGTACTTATGCCCTCTCATCTGGTACACGTGGAATGTCTTCAACTCTGGTTTCGGCTTCTTCCAAGACTTGCACTTACACATGCATTGACCAAAAGCTTCACATTTTCTACACGCCAGGCCCATCCGCAACATCAATGTCATTTGGCCATGAAAAACATTTCTGTTCGCAACAGTAGTTGAGTTGACTCTCCATGTTGCTGTGGTGAAGGTGCGCGATGAAATGATGCTGCAGTCATTGAGAGTGCACCTTAAATAAACTCAGTGGAGGGGGAAAGGTCAAGGCCATCCAAACGGAGTTTTAAAAAAGATAACTAGTCGTCCTCCTCCTCCTCGTCCGTTGTACTTGGAGAGCTGTCAGACGAAGAGCCCCGTGCAGGTGCTCCCCAGATGAAAAACAAATCAATTTTAAAACGAAGACCAGGATCTTGCAACATCAATTCCTTTAATTGTCACATACTAAGTCGACCTTGTGTAAGGTGTCAACAACAAGCTTCCAATTTGTTGGCTCAATATAACTTGTAGTAGAGTCCTGCCTCGCTGATAACCACATCCTCCGGCCGTATTGGAGTGTAAAGATGTGTAAAGTTGTTCGGCTGTAGCTGAGGCTCAGGCTGACTGGAAGTGGAAGGTTGAGTGTGGACCCCTGTCCGCATCGAAATCCATAGTCATTCTACATTCATGTTGGGGTTTTCGTTTAATACATACACCAATTTCTCATGCAACATATCCACTTCTGCCGAGTCTTGCAGATGAACATTCCAGGAAAATGGCCATTCTTCATCGTAGTGGAGTCAACTCGAGAAAGAGTGCTGTCCGCCATGATAGCTAAGCAAGGAATGATGTGAGCTACAGACTGTGGTAACAGTAATTGAAAAGTAGAGGGGGTAAACCAAAGTATGTGGAGGGGGTATTTTCAAGGTCATTTAATTTGGGTTTTAAAAAAAGGAAATAAGGAGGGGGAATTTTCAAGGTCATCCAATTTGGGTTTTTAAAATAAAAGGAATGAAGGTTACTCTCTTCAGCCTCGTTGTCCCCCACATCCTCATTAGCCTCATCTTCATCAACGTCAGACTCGCCGTAAGGGTAGATCGGGGACATCGGCGAATATTGTGGAGATTGTTGACCGTTGTTATCGTCCCCTTGCATTCTAACTTGGGACAAATCATAATTTAAATTCATTTGTATTATGATCCCAGGGTTGTCCCGCAGTATTTCCTTCATCCGTTCGCAAATCGTTTCCAAATAGTGTACACTATCGATCGACAGTGTCCAACCCGTACTTGTACCGACATCAGTAGTGGAGTCAGCTTGGCTGATGGTGTTGTTGTCTGCCATGGTTGCTTGTCGGACAAGGAATGACGGTTGATGTGATGCTCATGCAGGAACATGGTGAAGTGGTGGGGGGGTGTGGTGGAGTAGTGGGGGAATTTCAAGGTCATCCAAACGGAGTTTTAAAAAAAAGGAAAACCTACAAAGTAACATTGAAACTTTCCAATTGATGGTGGCGAGCGTTTTCTTCTGCAACCTTGCCCGACACATGTGACTATGCCATACAGTATGAAAAGTACAACCATAATAAGGCCGAACAATAAAAGATAGCCGTTGACTATCATGATATTTTCTGAGTGTATCTGCTTTCTTCGTATCGCCCTCTCCTGCATCCTCTTCTCCAACTCGTGGACGAAGTCACAGCAAACGTGAGGACATGTTTTATCCGTTGGCAGGTTTGCCATTGTTGATGTTGTCGGTTTGGCTGTTGAAGATGGAATGAGGTTTCCAATTGTGATGTGCCATGTACATTAATAGTCAGGTGGTGGGGGTAGGTAAAGCAGTGGAGGGGGAAGTTTCAAGGTCATTCAAACCGTGTTTTAAAAAAACCTATCTTGTTACTGAGCTCATATGTCAGTAACAAGATAGGTGCTTTTGCTCATTTACTTCTTTAATATAATGAAAAAATAAACATATTCTACAATGGTTAGAACAAGAAATACAACTGCTAGTCAGCTGAAGTAATCTAAGTTGTCCGGCTCGGTCTTCATGGACGTCGGTGAGGAAGCTGTCGAGGAGTGTCCAGGCTCTTCCTTTGACTGCCGGGTGTTCCGTATATTGCAAGCTTAAACTTGCACGTTTATACGGTAGCCTCGCGCCACCATCAGCTGCAACTCCTTGTACAAGTCGTTTAGCTCCTGCTGAGTCTTGATGCTCACCTCCTCGTAACTTGCGCAACTGACGTTCAGAGACATCCTGATGTTGCTAGGTTGGCTGCTGGAGTAGAAATGAAGCCGAGGCACAGCGTTTGGAGGTACATGAAAAAGTGGTGGGGGTAATGGTGGTGGGGGTAACGGTGGTGGGGGTATGGAATATCCAATTAAACACTTCTAAACTTTTTCCATCGATACAATGGGATGGAGCAAATAGCACAGGTGTCCTTGTAGTTTTCAAATCTAAACATCGGTGCTAGAAATCCGAACTGTTTTCTACCACCTTCCTGTACGAACTGTCGAAGGTCTCTGACGGCAGCATCGCCACAAGGCCTACAAAACTTTTCCCCGTCTTGGAACCTATACCAGGAGTATCCCGAATACCCTCTATTATCTTTCTTGTACTCTTCGATATCCTGCTTTACTGTTATAGGGATATTATCTTGTAAAGCCGTCTGGAATAAAGGTGCGTCAGTTATAACTCGTTGTTAAGCAAGCTCGTACAAGGTGCTCATCGTTTGCTAGTTGGCAACAGACTGACCGTGTTTCGCATCCAAGCAGGTTTGAATCCTAGTGTGGTAGTGGGGGTAATTACAGTAGTGGGGGTAATTGTGAAATGCAAAGGTCAAAGGTCAAGGTCACCCGCGAAGTTAAAAAAAATGCAACATATCAATACGTGACAAACTTCACATATTGATATGTTGCATTTTTTGTTTTCTTATTTTTTTTGTCTTTTATGATTTATTTATAAAACATTACAATAACATATGTACAACATTAAAACTTAAATCTAACACTGCTGCTTGTCGGCAATGTGGATGGTCAACTCTGTAGAGTTGCTACCTGTGCAGCCGTGGGACACCAGGTATAGACAGCCGGGTTGAATAGAGCGAAGGTCCTCGTTTTGTAGAAGATGGACGAATCTCTTGGGCAGGTACACATAAGTTGGGCTGGAACTTGGGCTCATCCCCCGGAGTAAACGGTGCCTCGCTGAGACTGCAGCAGATGGCTTCCCCAACTGTAGTCTCCATCTTCTTCATAGCATGGATTATGTAGTGCTTTTCATCTTTTAGTTCAGAGCACTTCTTCACAGGTAATATTGTTGACTTGGAGTGAGCATTGAACTGCTCGACCAAAGTTTGAAGGAACTGGTGAGATGCCATGGTCAGGTTACAGATCGTCTTCTTGCTCGGAGATGTTGTCGTCTCGGAATCTCGACTATTACTCATGCCAGGCAGAGTAATACTCTGCTCCTCACTTGTATACTCTCCGTTACCCCCACCACTCCCCACTTCCCCACTTTGAAGGTAAGAGGCGAGTTTATAGGCATTTTTTAAAGCGCAATGTCTATCTTTATCATGTTCTGGGCTTTTTGTACAAATACATATTGTTTCCAGCATGTATTGATAATTCTTATCCAATTCCACATCACTAACCGGAACATGAGTAAATCCTTCGATCCATCTTTTCTTTTCCAGCCCCTTTGTGTAAATATTGGTAAACTTGTCTGAAAAATGATGCATAATGTGATACAAGTCCGTGTAACTTGTAAAACCATCATACCAATCGATATGATGGAAGTGTTTTGAAATCCATCTATTGGTAGTAGCGGCTTTACTAGTTAAAGATGAATAAGAACATGGTGGTTTAAATAAAAACGAATAAGGAACACTTGTATTCATGTCCAAAAACACAAGTTCTTTTATAATGAATCTATCATCATTACCACGAAACGCTTGAAACTCAATAATACCAGGCTTGGACTTTACTTGTTCTTCTTCTCCCTTGTCCATTTTGAAGGCCACACGTCTGCTCATTACGAAGTCAGGAGGTCAACTGATTTCCACACCACGGTAGGTACTACTTTTATACCAGGCCGTACAGTTGTTGGCGCGTTGGTGTATATTTAACGTGGGCACCGTCCCCAATAGGCCTAACCCCACAAAAAGTTGGTTATTGTTTTAAAAACTAACCATTGTCATTTAAGTTTCCATCTTTATATTTTCCTTGTTTCGTTTTCATCACTAACACTTGATTCGTCTCCTCCATCTTCCTCTTCTTCCTGTTTTACTGATTTCTTATGTAGTTGAGCGTACTTTTCCAATTGTCTCCACATTTGTACTTCATGAGGAACTCTATTAAATATAGAAGTATCCACAGGTCCGTATATTATAGGTGCGTCCGGTTGTTTGTCCAAAGTGTCTTCCAGATAATCTTTAATAATCGAACTTGAAAACACCAGTTGTCTCAAGTATCTTGTTATAGGTTCAGTAGCACAAGTTAAAATGAAAAACTCCTCTCGATTAAGTTGAATTTTGTTATCATGTCTTGTTGTGTCTCTAAACCGCAGCTGATGATCACCACGTTGTTTAATAATATCGATTTCCACATTTGAATCCAAAAGTCCTACTCTTGTCTTTCTTCCAAACATGTTACTACTTAAATAGCATTCTAGCAGATGCAAGTGTTTCATAAACGATTCCCAAGCACTGTCTGTAAACAAAATAATTTTGGGTCCGTGAGTTAAAATTACAGTAGGGGAATAATCTGTCGATTTCATGCAATTTATACAATTGTCAATGGTCAATAAATAAATAAATAAATAAATAAATAAAATAACACCGATTAAAACACTTTTGTCCAAACTGGAAGAGATTGGGTAAAATATTCGCAAAAATACCTCACTCAATATGTTTGGAGAAATATTATCTTCAATATCCCTTTTTCTCTTTTGTATAGTCTTTCTTCTTTTACCTTTTTCTTCAACATTATTACTGGCGTGAAGTTGTCCGCAAACGTTTTGTTCACCTCCTTCCTGGTGACCTTGAGGATCTAAAAACTCAGATATCTCCTTCTCAATATCTACCACATTTTCAGGTGTACCACTAGGAGAAGCCATATTGAATACGATGCTACCCATACAACAGTAGGCAACAAACTGATGAGGAGCGGCCTGTACGCTCTGCTTTTATACTCGCGGAATGAAACAAAACCGGTTTTTACAGTACATTCTTAACAATTCCAGTTAAAGGTGTGTATGTTACAATTTTATCATGTAGAATTAAACAGTATGCAGTTGTATTAGCCGGTGTAGCCGCGTTGAATTCCATTTCTATTTTTATATCCACACTTGATGATTTTACTGATTCATTTTGTTTAGAACAATCAATTACAACTATTGGGTAGGCATCGAAATATTTTGAAGGTGATAATAAAGGTGTATTTGCTTTACCGTAATATGAACTTTGGAATCTTGCGTACATATCGTACAATATACTGTATTTCTTCTTAGTGAATGACACATTTAAATTGTCGTATGGAAAGAATTGTGAATTTAAATAAACTTTAATATTTTTCAAGTCACAATGATCAAATTGTCCTGCATGTTTAGTGATGTCGTCTCTTCTACCTGTTTGTAAACCAAATATAATATACCTGGCTCGTTCTACATAATTTGATGTTTTAACAGTCCAAGTGTGTCGATCCGTAGTAGGTAAACTGGGATGCTCATGGAATTCCCAACTTCTAAATGGAATAACAATATCACGATCGGCTTTTAATTTTCTTAAAAGTAGCATTCTATGCTCGTCAGCTAATTTAACATGTGGAACTCTCCATACAATTTTGTCTAATTTTAATTTCCATTCTAAAGTCGCATCAGTCGTATTATCTGCAGCTTTAATAATGTCTTTATCGTTAGAAGACCTCAACAAAACTAATTCTTGTTTAACGTTTAATATTATTTTCCTATAATCTTCAGCAAAACCAAGCAAACAAACGTAATGGAATATGAAAATCAAAATATCCATCTGAATTTGGAGTGATCGTGTCAATTGTAGGTAATACCCATCCGGCAGGTTTAAGTAAATTGGTTTCATTGGGTGTTATAGATGTTAGTCCTTTTTAAAGTCGTTGTAATACCTACTTTTTTAGTAGAATCAACTGTTACACCTGATATTTCATATCTAATTTCATCAAACAGGAAAGCCATAGGATTATTTATAAATGGAACTGTTGTACCAGCAGTAGTACCATCCTTTTTAGTAACTTTTTCCTTCAATATACAAGTAACTTTCACATGGTAGTGTGTAAATGTCTTGATGTTGTATGGGAATACGAATTTCATCGTTATTGTTTAATTTCGATGAAGTGTAAGGGTTGTGGGTGTGATATTCTTTTTCCCATAGGGTTTCGTCGAATGTTGGACCCTGCGCTATATCCAGTATATCCATAATCGGTTAATTTTAATCCAACTCTCTCTAAGAAACGAATGTTCTCGCGTGTTAACTCCTCCACAGCTGAAGAGCTACTAATGCGGTTTCCCGTAGGTTGTTCGCTTTTAAATGTTAAACCCATGGTTTTTGTATTAAAGTGTCGATTTTAAATGTAATCTAATCGTAATAGGCTCTTCTCTGAAGTCTACCAAGTTACCGGTCTTGATCCAATACGCTCAACACGATGTCTGAAATGAAAGTGGTGTTCAACGGTAGATATACCAGGTTTTGTGGCTTTTCAACAATTTTAAATCCAGGTGGTACACTTGGGTAAAATGTATGTATGATATGGTGTTAGCCCCATCCCTGTAAGCTCCTTGTATAATGTTACAAGTTATGTCTATACTATTGACTTTTAATATTGTTACTGTTTTCTTACCGGAATGTGTTACATCTGGTTCTAAAACAGGCTCATCGTTGGAAAATCCTAATAAATCACCAATTGAGTTTGGTTGAGTAAAATCTTTATAATATTTGGAAGTAATTTCAGCTTTCATCGTATTATTATTACCTTTTAATGTTATATTGTCTTTTCCCATTTTAGTTTGCAAAAATTCACTTATAT
This sequence comes from Neoaliturus tenellus, assembly GCA_030545055.2. Lineage (NCBI taxonomy): Eukaryota > Metazoa > Arthropoda > Insecta > Hemiptera > Cicadellidae > Neoaliturus > Neoaliturus tenellus. The sequence goes on along the minus strand of CM061533.1, from coordinate 257,253,206 downwards.
GATCAATTTCATAAGAACCTGTGGGTAACCTGCACTCTTGTAAGTCTGTAAATTTTCCACTGGCATCTTTTCCCTTATAATAATGCAATACGTTATTTTTACCTTCCGTAACATTGGGAATAGAGTTGTAAGTTGTAAAATCCAATAGTGCCGCCTCCCAAAACCTTCCTTTTTGCAAGCGTAACGCTGGAAAAAGGATACTTCGTAAAGTGGACGATTTTCCTGTTAATGATACCGTATAGGAAGACATCTCAATAGTGACTGATACTTTTAGCTAGAAATTCCAAACATAAATGGCCGCATATTGAAGTATTATCAGGTTGTTCTCTTTTATAGTTATAATATATGTTTTTAGCAGATTTAAAGTAATTTTGAAGTTCTTTTGGTGGTGGCAAATTACCGAAACTATCAAAATAATTTACATTGTTATTTAGTTTCTTATAACAAACCCAATGGGTGCCAGGCCCTTCAGTATTATCCAAATTTACAATTCCAGTCTCATTTTGCCACATTTTCTTTGGTAAACTGTCTTTCATAAACACACCGCGGAAAAATGGTATTTTTAAACAGGAAAATATATTTAAATAATTCAATATTGGTTAATGCTTTATGTGGTATGACCAATTGATTTTTTTCATTTAATATGCACGATAAGGTCTTAGGTAAAGACCTGCCCCGTTTTTTACCATTGACCACACGGTGGGCTTCTTCCTGCCTTTTCTGCTAGATCGTCGTCTTCTTATATTTCCTCCATGTTTTCTTGTGGTTGACTTCCTTTTTACCCTTCTTCTCCTCCTTTTTCCACCTCCTACTGCTGTTTTAGCCTTCATACCTGCTGTTACTGCTAAAGCTGCTGCTTTTTCTGCTATGCTAGCGTCACTTGATTTTACTCGTTGCCAAGCTATGTCCGCAAGCTTTCCTGTCTGCTATCGATCTATTTTTTGAATCGGCAAACGTGGAATATGCGATATCGTGTTCTTTACAAGCCTGATCTAACTTGTTTATGCCTGGATCACCTCTTTCCAGTCGTTTTTTCAATTTAGTTCCTGGTCCGCAATACTGATAACCTCCCGGTATATGAAATTCGTATGGTAAAGCGTCTATTGCTCTATTTACGATAGATCCTACTGGAATACGGTTTAAAGCTTTACTTAACAGAGAAACCGCTGTGGACGTGATACCGCCTCCTTTCCGTATAGTGTCTCGATATGGACTGGTGTAATGAAATGCCATGATTGTCTTTTATATTCGAAAAGCGTAACCTATGTGTTACCTCTATGACAGGTTGCACATAAATGAAGTCATTTTATGAGTTATTTAATTAAATATCAATATCACCCCAATCTGATGATCTAAACTTTTGCGTTTTAGGGTTAATAAAGTATTTATTATAAATTTCTCGTTAATATAATCACCTCTCGCGGATTCATCATAAGTATTATGTCCCGATTTTCCTTGAAGAATATCTGGTGTAAAATGATTGTGTAAATCAAATATCGCATTACCTAAAACTTTTATAAGAAAATTAACAGTGACAGCATTATCCACATGTTCAGGGTCTTTAAGGTTTGTTATACGTTTATTATTACAATTATACACTTTACTATCCTTAAATGATGTTGTGATGGTCTGTCCTACAGTTGCAGCATCATTCGGGTGTCTTCCTGCTCTCAAGTTTGTAATATTGTTATTATTACATGTAAAAACTGCAAAGTGTAAATTTGGATCTAGATGTACGCTTTTGTGATAAAGCAGCTGCATCATGATCCTCATGACCCCATGACACGTTTGATAACTTTTTATCCATGCAATCCCAAGCATTATTTTTGTATGTTAATAAATTAAATTTTTCATTACCTTGAACGAATTCATCCCCTTGCTTCGATACTACTTGATTTTGTTTTACAAAAGAGGTTGTTTCTTGTTTTAAGGTTTCCATCATTTGACCCACTGTTGCACCATCTGATGGCGCCGAACCATCTTTAACATTTGCTAAACAATTACCAAAACAATCTATAACCCCTACATCACGTATGATACAATGATCTTTTATATATTTGAGGTTTACAGCATCATTTCATTTTTTGGATAACCTATATCGTTAATAACAAATTTATAAAAAGAAAATCCATCTTTTGTCTTTTCAGGTATCAAGGAATGTAAATAGCGTCTATTTACGCTGTCTTTTGCATCTTTAGGGTCATCTACGTTGGATATACGTTTATTGTTAGCACTATACGTTTTCCCATTGAATTTTAACGTATTTTTAATTCAGATGACAAATAACCTTTGTTTATTGCATCACCGTTTTGATTTGGTTTACCAACGTTGATGATTCTATGATCTTCTGCGTCATATGTGTTATTTTGTAGTCTTAATGTTGGCGATATCTTTTCCTTTAATATTTTTAAATTTATTGCATCGTTTTCATCCGTAGGATCTTTTATGTTTTTTAACCTTTTATTACTCATATCATAATCTCCATCAGGTGTTTGTGGTAAACCAGCACTTCTTTTTAAACTATTCGCATAATATAACCCATCCGAGGAGTAACGTCCGAACTTGTCGACACTCATGGTGCAAACTGAATAGTATTCTAGGGAGTAACGCATTTTTATGAGATTACCCCACGGTTTCGGAGTTCATCCACTAAAGCCACCCATTCGTTTTCCATCCAGTATGACCGCTTCTTTAGCTTCATGTATTAGTTTCATTCTATCCACCAATTTATTGATATTATTGTAATAAATCACATTTGTGTTATATAGTTTCTTCATTAAACCTGTACCTGTAACAGATTTGTTTCTTTTTCTTGGTTCTGTAGCACTTATATCCAAAGTGGATGACACAAACCTTCGTTTTACAGGTTTTCTTGGCATTATCGGCATTGGTTGTCTTCTCGTTGTTGGTATTAACTTGGATACAAATTCTCTATATTTTAAAGACTTTGATCTAAAAACAGGTTGGTCAGCTGAATACTTCCCCCTGTATGCATTAGTTTGTTCCAAAATCTTTTTATATGCTTCCATGACTTTTTCTTTAACTAACAATTCTAAAGGCTTATTTTCAAATAATAATTCAAATAATGCCCCTTGTGCCCTTATATCTTTGATCACCAACAATAATATTATCATGTTCATCAATGTTTACCGGGCTATTACCAACCATTAAACCGTCTTCTGTTAATCTTACTCCATAACTATAGTAGTTTTTATTAGGATTTGTTCCAGCTAACATTTTTATCATGTATTTCCTTCCTAAAGGTCCTTTGTTATGAATGTTTTCACCCAACAAGCTTATGTTTGACGGACCTTCCCTTGTTTCTTCTTCTTTTTCCTCTTCACTAGCAGTTGATACAACTTCATGTCCTCTTTTGGCTTTTTACTTCATATAATTCTCTTATTCCACTATAGTCTGGTGATTCTAGCTCTCTTTCGGGTTCTCCACCGGTAAAACCACTATATGTAGAGGATTCCAGGTCTTCATCACTAAAATCTTCTGATTTTACATTTTCTCTTTCAAACTTTTGTAATAGGTGCAATTGCATCTCCTTCCAAAACGGGTTTAGCAAATTTTTTGTTTAATTGTTTCAAGGGTTCAGTAATAGGTTTAAAAGTAGATTCAAGGAATTTCTCCCTCTCGCTAATACCTAGTTTCAATGCTCTGTTTTTAGCCCGAATAGAATCACTAAGTGATTTTATTTCTTTTACTAATTTTTCTTGGTTAACCATGTTTGTAGCAAGACATGTTGTACAACAATGAATGTTTTATACCACGTTCAATGTATTAATATAAATTTATCAAATCCTATCCTGTATCGACCATTGTTTAGCGGTTGTTTCTTCATAATTGTTAGGAACCCATACTTTTCAGCCCAAGCCTTTCCACATAACTCTTTAAATCGTTCAAATGTCATATCCGCATTTACATGATCAAAATATATATGTTTTAGGTTTGTTTCGTCCTGTTTAAATACAATTAACATGTTTGCATTGTCTCTAATGAGTTGTTTTTGGTATTTTGCTGTAAGTTTGACCAATATAAATGCTATCTATGTTGTTATGTCAACCCATAGCGAAGTAATTTCTTATTGTGTTTTGGTTTTCACAAGATACATCGTCGAATATGAACACGGAGAATGGTTTAGCTTCTTGTGGTTGCATGACACTCTCGCTTGCATTAAACTTTAAATATTTAACTTCAGGCACATTAGTCAGTATCTTTTCCAATAATTGATACTTTGGTTGTTGTAGTGATTTTGAAAATACATATAGATTGTTAAAACGTAATCCTTTAGGGTTTGTAATCAAATTGAATACTACATTAGTTTTTCCACAGTTGGAAGGTCCGGTAACCAGACAACGAACGGTGTTTGGTAACAAATTGCCATGTTTCCCACTATTGAATTCTGAATTATCCACTGTGAGTTCATCTATATTATTAATAGTAAAACTCTCTTTTTGTGGTACTATCTCCATCCTTTGTAATGGTTCAACCTAAAATGATTCTCTATCGTTATATCAAATCCTTTTTAGGTATCCAAGAATCTTCCGTCTTATTAAATCCTAACCATCGTACTTTGACCTTATCTTTTTTCCGTTGTAACACCTTTTCAACTAAATATACATCGCCTACTGTTGATTTTAACATTTCATGTCAATAAAACCCTCCTTCAAGCAATTGTCCTTTATTATCTTTTAAAATATATGTCTCAGGTACTGTAGGTTGTACTTTGAATAGAGTAAAAAACCTCATTGGTCCAATTTGGCAGGTATCTTTTACTGAATACACCTTTATATTTACTTATTCGCACTTTATCACCCACAATAAATTTTTAGGCTTTAGTTTTTCAACTTTTGGTTTAGTATTCGTTTTAATACGTTTTAATACAAGGTTTTCATTTTTACTAGTTACTTGGTTTGGTTTCATCCCGATAGTCCTATGAAATTTGTTATTGTAATCGTTTATAAGTTTTGGTAACATATCAATCCATATGTGCGATCCTCTGTTGGAAAACATTTTATACATTGCACTTTTTAAAGTTCTGTTGAATCTTTCGATTATTGAGGCTTTTACTTCTGAATTGGTTGAGTAATGGTTTATATTGTGTTTTTTTCATTAAATTTGCAAATTCCTTATTAAAATATTCTTTTCCATCATCTGTTTGTAAATGTTTAATAGTATGTTTGTCTCTTTGTATAGCTGTTTCCATTGCTTTTGTAACACTTTTGCCACTTTTATCTTTTACTGGTAAAGCATCTGCCATTTTTGAAAACAGTTAATAACAGTCAATATGTATTTATATCCTTTATTTTGTTTGCTATAAGGAATCATTTCGATTAAATCCGCTTGATATAAATCATTAATTCCTTTTATCTACCGTATTTCTTCGTGGAAACTTTCTTCTTGCAGGTTTATGAAGTTCGTTGACAATTTGTTGCTTCAAGTCCTTCATATTGCAGGTTTCAATGTTTGTTGTATCACATGTATAATCACAATGAATGTTGTTTTAAATATTCACATCATTTATATGGGTCAAGGTCATCCAAACTTGTGTAAAAAAATGGGGAACACGGAGTTTGACTTGCCGTGTTCCCCATTTTTTTACGGAAGGAAAAAGGAATAAGGTCGAAGTTGTAGAAGGACGAAGAATAGGTTACTAGTTGATAGGGTTTAGAGAGTAGTGGCCAAAAGGAAGAGTGTGGATTTTGTCGGGCATAATGTGTCTTTTATCATCCCGAGCTGACAGCGCTTTTTTAATTTCGGTGACACTGTAGACTTGATGCTTGAAGCTTCGGATATTGTTGAATGTTGCTGATATTGTAGCATCTTCAAACAAACAAGTCTTGTAGTGGTCAAATGTCACGTGTTTTTTCAAATAAGATGTCTTCACTCCTTTTGCTTTCTTGACTGTCGGTGTGTTGTTCTCGTGGTACATCTTAAATGAATACAATTTCGCCATCAGCGCCACTATTTCTTCTAAAGGCATTCCATTTGCTTCATCTTTGAATTTTCCGATTACTTTTTTATTTTTTTCATTAAAATTTGGATGGTTCTTCGGATAGTCAGAAAAGTCGAAATCTTCTTTGTATGGAAAAGTCCTTAGGTCTTCATACAAGTCCAAAGTCTTTATCCAGTAGATAAACGCGTCCGTATCCATGTATGCGACTCCAATGTTTTCCCTTCCGTAGTGTTTAACCATTTTGGTTATCATGGAAATCATACATCAGGGTTTTACTTATGTCCAAAATCGACATACCTATGTATAACGGACGGTCCATGACTATTGTTGTTTTCTTCATACTGACAGCGACTAGGTTTTCGTTTATAATCATGGATGTTCCGAAATTTGGTTTTTGCACTAATTTTTCCAATTTCCTAGGATCACTCACTAATTTTACATTTTTGTGTTTTCTTTTGTTCTCCAAGGTCTTCCCAAAGATGGCGTTGTTCATTAATTTATAGAAGTCCTTTTCAAATGCTGTTGTCGCTGCAGCTCTTCTTGTAGTGTTGGAATCAATATATGGTTTCAACCAACAAGACTGGGTGAATTCAATTGCTCTATGAATTCTCACTATACGTAGACCCAATTCAAGAGCCTGTTGAACTACCCAGTAGTGAGCCACATACCGATCTTTATTCTCCAAGGTCATCATCAATTTTGGCCATCTTCCTGTCGGTGAAACTTCAGTCTTGGCTAGGAGAGGCAAGTCGTAGTGATGGTCATGAAGGTGCTCCGGGTATTCAAAATCACAGTCCAAAATATAGCCTTTTGGACCATCCTTTGGAATCTGTGATATGTCTCCGATGGTGGCCGGGTCGATCCATTTGAAGTCAGCGTAGGGAAGCGGATTTGACATTGCCCAACCATAAAGGTTGTTTGCGTCAAAGTAGCCAAGGTAGAGTGATGGTTGTTGCTCGTCGAAGCCGGGGATGTACTTGTTGTTGGCTTTGACGTGACGTGTTACAGCTTGTGTCAAACCGCCCCGTACACCAGATTCCATCATGAGCACCATATCTATATCTGTTAGAAGTTCCAGTCGACAGTTGGTTGACTTTAGCATAGCTTGCCATGCTAATCCTGAGATGTGTACGAGTGTAGAGGGTCCAGTCCAAAGGCGGAGAAGCAGGTGTTTCTGAATTCTTCCATCACATCGCACAGCAGAGTTACGTCCAGTTTTATATAAAAGTCTGAATATTCCCCTAAAGTTTGAATGTTTAGTTGGTTCCAAACATTACAAGCATGATTGTAGTCTTCAACGGAGATTTCACTTTCGTTTAATTTGCTGTTGAAGGCTTCAATCGGTGGTAGACTGGTTTCTTCAAATTTTTCTGCAGAAGTTATGTAATCGTAGGGGAACACTCCTTTACGTAATACTAAGTCCAATTTATCTTCAGGTACAATCTTGCTGGTTTCTTTTAGGTCTTCTCTTCGTAGATTCTCAGACAATCTGCTCAAACTAGATGCCATAAATCTATAAGAGTCTACAAAGCGAAGTTTAATTTTACCTACTGTTTTTGAAAAACTGATGTACTTTTCCAATGTTGTAGCAAGAACATCAATTTTACCATCATCTCTTCCTAACTCTGGAATAATGAAGTGGGAGTCGTAGCCGCTAAGATTGTGTAACACGACAGGGATAAAGTAAGGCAGTTTGTAATTTATATTGCATGAATTACAAGCAGCTCCTCTGTATAAACCTGTCAAGTGATCGTGATCTCTTACTTTTGGATTTCCTTCACTGAAACTCTTCTCGCATGGATAACATCTTGATGCCAGATTATATTCTTCTTGTTGATTCTCATTCAAAGGTTCCATAGGTACGACATTACCATACAAGCGTTGTACCTTTTCAGCAATGTCATACAACTGGTCTACGAAATACTTAGCGGCTTCTTCACCACGGTAGAGTATTGGAGTGGATGTTAAACCATACTCTTGCAATTGGTTTTCAGACAAGGTTGATTTAACTAGTAAACAAAAACTGTTGGGTTGATGCAACTGATATTTTGTTCTTCTAGTCACTTCGCCGTCCGGCAGCTCCTGTGGTACTAACGTTGATTCAAAATCTGCGTAGACCACTAGTGGAATTCGATATTGGTGAACCGTCTTGTTAAATTGTATTGAAGCTCGTTTAGGCGGTGGAAGACTTATCTTTACTTCATAGTTCTCGTTGCAAAGTCTTTTATGTTCCAACAACCACTCCGATCCTCCACGTCTTGAATCTTTCCAAGAAAAGCAGAAACATCTCTTGCAAACTGTAATCCTATTTACTCTTTTGGTCAATTGTTTTACAACTAAGGCTTCAAAGTCCTTTATCAATACATAATGGGAAATTTCACCCTTAGTTATCAATAGCAAATCCGTGTGGTTTCTTTGCTCAACCTTTACTACCCGCAAAGGATAAACGTTGTTCGAATCATCCAGACCAAAAACATTGACTGAAACGCCAGGATTTTTCTTTTCAAATTTGTCAATGTCTTTCAAGGTAACTGGGTAGGTGAGACCTTGAAAGTTGTAGCGGTGTTCATTCTCGTAATATTCTCTACCAACTCTACAAGGATGATCTTTAACATTCTTGGTTAACATTGCATACTTGAAACATTCATTACCCTCATTTTGAACATTTCTACACGAGTTAGTGTTTTGGATTTTCTTTGGTAGAGGGATAAAACTACTACCTCTTAAACCATATCCATGTTTATGAACCCTAACATCCATACCTTCAATTGATGACAAAGTCCATCCAGATCCTCTTCCTTCATGTTCTTGGAGTTTGGTTATAAGTTCCTCCAAGCATTCTTCAATAATATCATCAATGTCGGAGGTGAAGGTAAGGGTTCGATTTTTGGTAATGAATGCTCTCAATGCTGTTTCACCATCAGTATTGTTAAACATAGCCTCTAACACCATTCCAAATTTAATAAAATTTAGCCTTTGTAATTCTTCCCTCAAAGTTTGACCAACAAGTTCCTTAGCCTGGGTTATGAATGTTTCCAGTTCCAATTGAACGTTATTAATTTTGAAATGTGTTACAACTCGTCCTGGCAAGGCCGTGGTGCGCAGTTGTCTTACATCTTCCAGTTCTTCTTCCATATCCTCTTCTTCGGTGTCCTCTTCTTCAATAGGTCTTGTAGCAGTAGATGGTCCAGCGCCGGCAAATTGTATCACACTAGGTCTTCTTCTTTGCATTTGCTGTAGATAGCTGTCCCAGTAGTCCGTCTGCTTCTGGTGCTCTTCCAAAAACCGGTCAATTGAGTCTAAGTCTATTTCATCCATGGTAATATCTTCTTTTTTATCTTCGTCTTCATGTAATTCTCTGTGTAGGGTGAAAAGATCTTCGTCTTGAAAGATTTCCCCACAAATGTCGCAAAGAGCCATTTCAAACAGTTTGGCTTTGAATGCACACTCTGTGAATGTCCACGCAATAATGAGCAGCGCACTCCACAGGGATCCTTTATATCCGAGGCAGATAGGTGGGGAAAGTGACGTCATATAGAAACAGGTTATCAATCATGTGCTAAATTTAGCCTTTACACAACCGTTTGTAATAAATTTATCAGTAGGCTTGATAAATTGATGATATTTGGTCTAGATTCAATAATTTGTACAAGTTTTTTTTAAAGACGTCTGTTTGAGCAAAATTTATATAGGTCAAGGCCATTTGGAATTATTATTTTGAGCGGGGGATAGAGCACTAAGCAGCATCATTTACTACAAAGTGCTCTATCCCCCGCTCACATTTTTTTTAACTTTTTGTTTAAACTTTTTACAAAGGTGAAACATCACCATCAGAGTCGGAATCATTCTCATCACGAAATAGGTAGCGATGACAATACATAATTCTTCTGGCTACTAACGTCCTATCCATTGGACGATGAGGAGTGTCTTGTTCTTCTTCTTCTTCAATTTCCGACTCAGATGATGACTCTAATGTTTCGTAGGCGTGCAAGTCCATTTCATTATCCGTTAAAGCAGCTTCGTCAGAGTCCGTTTCAATATCCATAATTTCTTCCTCCTCCACTTCCTGGTCAACCGCAGGTAATTGGTCCTCTGCTTCTATAACTTCTACAGGTATTACCTCCAGAATTGAAAGAATTCTGTCGCGATGGAACACGGTGTTGTCAAGTGGAGCCATGGTATGAAAGTGGTGTATCTATCCAATTGGTTTGCCCTTTTTATACCCCCACCAACTATACATTTTATGTGGGTCAAGGTCACGTAAAGATACCCTTTGAGCGGGGGATAGACCACTAAGCAGCATGCTAGTCCATTGCCGCAAAGTGGTCTATCCCCCGCTCTATTCCGCAGACCACACTCAAGTCCAAGTCCACATCCAAGTCCACATCCAGATGTTACACTTTATTATTACTGCCACCAAGTAATTGTCACTCGCACGTTTACTTGGTTTTGATAAAGGTACTGCACAAACTCCATATTGGTTGTTTGTTCGTTATACAAATGCATCATGAAATATGCAATCTTATCGATTGCGGCATTGTCCAACGGTTCGCAATTCACAAGTTCCAATGTGCCCTGGCTGGTCTTATCCTCTATAAGTTCCACCACTTCGTTGATGTCTTCTTCCAAGAGGATGAACTCAACACTGAAGCTCTCCATTGTTGTTGATAGTGTCTAGACAAATGCTTGACTAAATGCTTTATTCATCAGTCCTACATATATACCAATTTCCCCCTCCCATTACTCATTCCCCTTCTACCTTTATATGGGTCAAGGCCATCCAATAATACCCTTTGAGCGGGGGATAGACCACTAAGCAGCATGCTAGTCCATTGCCGCAAAGTGATCTATCCCCCGCTCTGTATTCCACACAAGTCCTAGTCTTTACACACATAAGCCCCCAGTCTTTTACACTTAGTCATATACTCTGTCCTCCCTGCCAATTAAGAGTTCCCCATGTTTGCCGCTATTTTCAATTAACCTTTCCAAATCCCAAAACACAATGTCCAAATTAACCAAGTTCGCTCGTCCAATTTGAAACACACTATTCCCCCCAAAGTCACTTGCTTTCACTTGTTGTCCTGTATACTGCTTCTTCTTCCACGCTACAATCACTACCCTACCTTCTTCAACAACCATTCTTTTAACAATATCGTACACCTTCTTCAACATCCCTCTACAATTTAAATAGTTTATGGTCACATACTCCCACTCCTTACCAATGATCAGTGATCCACTCATTTTCTAGCGTTCCACTGGAAGGTCCAAAGCAGAATGAAGTCGGGATGTACAGACCCCCTCTTTTATACCAGTTAACCGGTTGTCCTTCGTTTAAAGTGGGTCAAGGTCATTCAAAAGTACCCTTTGAGCGGGGGATAGACCACTAAGCAGCATGCTTGTCCATTGCCGCAAAGTAGTCTATCCCCCGCTCTGTATTCTACACACACACACACACACACACACACACACACACACACACACACACACACACACACACACACACACACACACACACACACACACACACACACACACACACATGTCCCTGTCCAAGTCTTTCATTACATACCTAATATATATTCACTTCCTTCTTCATCACTATCACTCATCACTGCCTCCACAAACTCCATCGGGTTAAAGTTAAATTGTTTTAATTGTTCTTTTAGTTTTTCAATTTGTTGGTCCTTCACTTCCAAAACAGTGTGGAGGTGTGATATGTAGTCCGCTGCCTCGGTGACACTTGCTACTCTTGGGTCGCCTAACTTCAAGCTGGGAACTACACCCTGCAGCTTAAAGTATGCCATACGCCTCTCTTGCTCCTGCCGTTGACCAGGACTAAGCAAGCCTTGCCCGTCTCGACTCACCTCCAGCAGGGTCCGTAGCATCGGAGCTTTGCAGGCGTTTGCCCGAGCAACAGTTATGCTATGGAATGGTCGAGTAGGTCCACGAGTAGCAGGCAGGACGTTGGCAGCACGCTTTCTTGAAGAAGAAGCCCGAGAAGTTTTGCAGTTGGAAGCCATGTTAAAGTGCGGTATTCAGCTAAGCGGTACAAAGCAGAATAACCAAACTGCACATCAATACCCGTATATATACACTTATCAGTGGTGGGGGTACTAGCTAACCTTGGTAAAGTGGGTCAAGGCCATCCAAAAACATTACCAGAACGGGGGATAGATCACTAAGTGGCATGTTAGTCCATTGCCACAGAGTGATCTATCCCCCGCTCTGTATTTCACATTCACGCACACATTCATACAAACACACAAGTCCCAGTCCAAGTCTTTACCCACACACCTATCCACTCTCATCCTCACTATCATCACTGTCCAACAGGCTTTCACACTTCCTAATTAGTTTCTCCCATTTACTCCGGATATGAAGTAGCTCACTGCGAGTATTCTCTAACATTCTGTCCCTTTCCTCTATCACTTCATTGTACCAGTCGATGATGCTTGGCGAGGTCTGAGTTGATGCGTCCGACGTGGTTGGTTGAGAGGCTCCGCTGCTTCGCAACTCCTTCCTCACAGGACCAAAGCCGGAGAACCGGACACGACTTCTTGACGAAGGCCCCGATCGGATCGGCCCAACACCTGAGCCGGAGTTAGAAGCAGAAGCTGAAGCGTTGCCAGACATGGTGCGAAACGTTCGGCTTAACAGTTGCAAGCTGAATGAGCGGACAGTGGATTACCACTCCTATATATACCTATTTGTAGTGGTGGGGGCGGGTGGGGTGGGGTGGGGGTGGAGGTGGGGGTGGGGGTGGGGGTGGGGGAGGGGGGGGATATCTTAAGGACTTCCACTAACTTTCCCTTAGTCTTCGCGGTCATCGGTTTTACATACCTTTAACACACCCATCGTTTTGGTTTCTTCAATAACTTTACACACCTCAAAAACCCAAGCAAACAGCTCATCTATGTTGTTATAATTAATTTTTGTCCAGTGTTCATACTTATGAGTTTGGTTGTTTATAATACATAAATAAAATGTAGACCCATCTCGTCTTATACAACACTCAACTTCCATTCTATGCCGGTTTAGCACTTCCCAAGCATTGTGTTGATCTATCAAGAAGTCACCACCTTTGTAATTGTACCGTGACATGTTTACCACAAAGCACAGGAACAGACTGAAGCACATGAACGGCTCATACAAGCTTAGTAAGAGCGTTGGAGTGGGGGTATTACGTGATACACTACATTAGTTGTAAGGTTAGCACTTTACTTTAAACTGTAATTTATATGGGTCAAGGTCATTCGAACTTTGAAAAATTTTTACCTCCAAACACTTGTAGCAAGCTAAGTAAGTTTTTATTTGTTAAAGATTTTTGTAACTTAGTCTTCACCCTCAAGGACACGGTTTGAGATTGTCCCAGTGACTTTACATCACCGCCAGGTTAAAGTATTATACAAGTCAAGTGTTTTTTTTTTATTCCTTGACTTGTATAATACCCCTCTCCCTTACTTTAAGAGGGTTAAGACTAAATTTAGAAAAATTAATTTGGAAGAAGAAATTTAATTAATGTCCAACACTTTTAAACAATTTTGATTTTTTGGTGAGCCCATGTCCTAGTCCATTTCCCAAACAGATAGGCATCCTTTTCTTCGAATTAAATAAGCCCCGGGGACAAAAAATTCTCTTTGTACCATCGCAGGTGGTACTTTCATTCTATGAAGGCGGCCATCACCTTTTAGAATGATTTGCACATTTATGTTAAATGCTCCATAAGCTTGAACAATGAAATAATATTTTTTGTCCCTCTTGAGCCTATTAATTTTCAGCTTCTGCGGACTGTTGGGGTGTTTGAACTTGGACTTTTCAGGCATAATATTAAGGCTATAGGGCTTTGGTGTCAGAATTTTTATTTTCTTATTCAAGTGTCGTTGGCAACGATCTTTTTCTGGAAGAGCAAAACTCGGACAACAAAGAACCACAGCCTCTCTGCTAAACCAAACATAATCGCATTTATCACGCTTGCCAGCAGGGCATTTAACACGATTACGTTTCTTTTGTGTTGGACTCTTAGTGTTTTGGAGCGGCGCTTGATCTAACTTAGGCTGGCTGGAAAGGATGGAGGGTGATGGTTTAGCACGGTCAAGGGGCAATTTGCAAACAATTTTGGGTCGGGTAGGAGAATGGGTTAGATCAATGGTGGTTTTAGGTGAGGTAGAATTGTCTGGGGAAAAGATCGATTTACGGGATGGTTTGACTGTAGATGGAATGTTGGCTTTGGGTGAGGTAGAATTGTCTGGGGAAAAGATCGATTTACAGGATGGTTTGACTGGTGTGGATGGCATGGGGGATACGGGTAGTGGACATTGGGTCTTTGTATAGGAAAGGATTTTCTGTGTACGGGAGTAGGGAATGATTTTGGACCTCGACTTCTTCTTCTCCTCAAAGACCGCTGACTCCGAATCAGAATCTGACAGCAATGAGATTGGCGGTGATGCTATGAGCACTCGGCTGCTTGCAGGGTGAGCGCCAGCCCCTCTTGAAGTCGACGGAGCATCACCAGCACCACTGACACTTGGACTTGTTGGTTCCGTTGGTAGCAGCGGAGATAGGCTGGGCATTGAAGGAGCCGACGGCATCTCCAAACAGCTGAGGATTGTGCTCATCAAACACGTTTGAAGAATCGGAGCAGCGGAGGTTGAAGTCGGAGTAGATGTGTTGGTCGGAGTAGACGTGTTGGTTGGATTCGATTTGATGTATGGGAGAACGGGTGGATAGTTCTTGAAGCGCATGTTGCGGTGGAGAGACAGCGTTAATTGCAAAAAACGGAGAAGCACTTCCAACAAAGGCTGGAGCAGGAATGAGAAGTGCGTGCAACCGGGCCGCCTTATATCCCCACCGGGGCTGCCACGCCCAGGATATAAGGGGTGGGGGTGGGGGGGGGGCTCGCACTTTTTGCCGGGGGGGGCCTCGCACTTTTTTCCGGGGGGGGGGGCTCGCACTTTTTGTCGGGGGGGGGGGGCTCGCACTTTTTGTCGGGGGGGGGGGGGGTTAATTAAAGAAATAAACCCTTATAGGCGTTCTTATGTTGCCATCGCTATAGTCTCCGAAAAGATACAACTATGGGGAACTCCAGACTTGTGTGTTAGTAATACCTACCAGTTAAAATCCAAAGAGAAACTTTAATATTTGGTTCAAGGTCACGCGAAACTTTTAAAAAAATAAGCCCCACACCCCCCTATGGGGGTGTGGGGCACTTGGGTTGTCATCGCTGTAGCCTCCGAAGAGACCCAACTATGACAACAGGCAACATCCAATGTCGTCTAACCTTCACCACGCAAGACTTAAGCATTTACTGCATTGCTAACAAATAACTTTTCCAATAGCTAACAAAAAGTCATTTACATAATTTTGAAAGAGGTTGAGGACAGCCCTAGTGGCTTATGTCCCCGGTCCGAGTGCAGAGGCCATCGGCTCATTACCCCCGTATAAGCGTACAAACGGACCAACTCCAATTTCTCAGCCGCATTGAAGCATGCATGAGTGGAGCCTAACAATTATAAAAAGTGGTTTTACACGGGGGCCTACTCCCGTTCCCTATCTTTAATATTTAATATTTAAGTTCAGCAATGCAGTAAATTTATATAAGTTCTTACTAGGTCAAGGCCATACGAACATTAAAAAATTTCGGCCCCCGTACATCCATGGCGAACCACGAATGTTCGGGGGCCTTGGGGACAAAAAAACACAAATAGCTAACAAAGTTTCATTTACATAATTTTGAGTTTCCAGAAGGGAAACTAACTGAGGACACCCTAGTGGCTTACGTCCTCGGTCCGAGTGCAGAGGCCATCGGCTCATTACCCCCATATAGGTGTACAAACGGACCAACTCCTATTTCTCAGCCGCATTGAAGCATGCATGAGAGGAGCCTAACAATTA
This sequence comes from Neoaliturus tenellus, assembly GCA_030545055.2. Classification (NCBI taxonomy): domain Eukaryota; kingdom Metazoa; phylum Arthropoda; class Insecta; order Hemiptera; family Cicadellidae; genus Neoaliturus; species Neoaliturus tenellus. The sequence continues at coordinate 257,237,353 of CM061533.1, read as the reverse complement.
TACAAAAGTAACTTTACACGGGGGCCTACTCCCGTTCCCTGTCTTTACGATTTACTTTGAGCATTGCAAAAGCTCAAGGGGGAAATGCTACAACAAGCGTATACACTTTAGAAAAATATAACACACTTACAAAACACAATTGAGCTCAACGTAGTCAATGCTGGAACAAGCACATACACATTAAACACATATGACAAACAAGACACAAAGGATAAAAGACACACAGGAGACATAGGGTACAAGTAAAACACTCTCATATAAAACAATTCGCAATACCCAAACGCAAGCGCAATATCTTACAACTAATACAAGTCTTAAAGTTAGAGTAGACTTCGCTAAACACTGAAGGCGCCATTCAATGTTTAGTGATGCCTATGGCGGTCCGTCCCGATCGTTCACGTTCAACGCGCGGGAGCGGACTGCGAGCCGGCTCTGGCTGGGCCCCCTTATATCCCCACCGGGGCTGCCACGCCCAGGATATCAGGGGTGGGGGAGTGGGTGGGGGTGGAGGGGGGGGGGCTCGCACTTTTTGTCGGGGGGGGGGTCAGGTAAGTTAAGTGGGTCAAGGTCACCCACAACACTTGTACTCAAGTGTTGGCTATACCCCCACCACAACTGGGTCCCTAGGCTGCACAACACTGCTTCGCCAGTATGTCTCCGGCTTCCTTGCGGTGCGTCTCGCTGTTCTCTAGCTCTCTATATGTAAGTAATTTTACAAGTTCTGAATGTAGGTCACTACACTTTAACTCTGGGACGATATCGACTTGTAGTATTTCAGTGTTTTGACTCAAGGTCATCACACTTTAACTCTAGCACATCGGTTATCGTACCAGAGGTGCTTAATAACCTAACTTGTAATGTTTAGGGTGGCGTTTGCACGCCACGTGGTATCGCCATGAGTGTCCAGTCCAAGTTTTAAGTTAAATTAATTTTACTGTAATCTTTTCCATTTCCACTTCGTTTTGCCAAAGTATAAGGTGTCGCTTAATAAAGTGGTATTTCTCTAAAGTTATAGGGGATTGCAGAGATACAATTAGTTTATTTAGGAGACTCTTCATCTTGGAGTTTAACACAATTTCCACTTTGACTTTGCTTCCTCGGATCTCACAGCCTAAGCTGTACAGAAATGTTTCTTCTAGTGCCAACTCGGGCCAAGAGAACAGTGTGTTGACTGTAGGACAGCTCATGGTGAAGTGATGCGATACTCCAGCGTACCACCTCACCTTCCCCCACCACTGTGATCTTCCCCCACTCCTGCTGTTTCCCCCACCTCTTTTCCCTTGACTCGTGCGCTACAAGCAGTCTCTCAGTATTGTGCGGACTTTTGTGAGGAGAAGCCATGACGCGGGACGCTTTAGGTAAGAAACTTAGCCGTGTTAAGGCTTTATTAGTTGCTCACTGTCCACCACTCAAAGTTAAGAGGGTTTCAACTTTAGCTAAGTGGCGCAAACTGTTGCGCGGACACCCTAAGTTTTATACAAAACAGACTAATGTCAGTTTTACTGATGAAGATTTGTTTAAAATATTGGATGAAATGACTTTTCCTTGCAAAATTCAGTTAGTTACTCCCATTCTTGACAGTTTAGAGTCTTAGTCTCTCAAGCCGATATACCTAGAGTACACGGAGCCTGACAGTCAGTCACTCGGTGGCTGTCGTGGGGTGCGCATCGGTGTCGGCGCTCCGTTGTTAGGTTTTCAAGGTCACAGTAATATGAAATTGTTGGTGTTGTGCTGGTTCAAGGTCACATGAGGGATAACCGATTGCCCATTTAGGCTGAGTCATGTCAGAAACTCGAGTTTAACTTGGCACTTTTGCCGTTTCTCGTCCAAAATTCGCTCCAAGTGGTCAAGGTCACGGGGACTCGGACTGAAACTCGGAGCGTAGTGCGAGAAACGGCAAAAGTGCCAAAACATTTTAAGTTTCGGCATGACCTTGACCTTAGTGGCGTCGGTGACGTCATTTTGATGACGTAAGGGGTGATGACGTCATCAGCACGTCATTTCTGTGACGTCATCCGTGTGACGTCATAGAAATGACGTCATTAGTGATGACGTCATCGATGACGCAATCGATGACGTCATCGATGACGTCATCGGTGAGGTCATTGACCTCGATGACGTCATCCCTCAGGTGACCTTGAACTGGCCCAGCACCAACAATTTCACACTACTTAGCTGCAATAAATTCTGCTTCTGTAGATGATACAGCAACTGTGGTTTGTTTTTTACTAATCCAGTTAACTGTGCTATTTCCTATTTTATGTATAATCCCGCTGATTGATTTTCTGTCAGCTAAATCTCCCCCCCAATCAGCATCCACATAACAAGAAAGCTTTATGTCCTCTTCTTTGCCTAAACAAAGTTTTATGTCACTTGTGCCTTTTAGATATCTTAGTATTCTTTTTGTAGCGTTCCAATCACTTTGAGTTGGTTTTTCAACTCTCCTGGCTAGAACCCCAACAGCAGAGGAGATGTCAGGTCGTGATGTCACTGAAAGATACAATAACGATCCTACTGCCTTCCGGTATTGTTTGTTGTCTGGTAAAGATGGAGATGCTGCCGTTGAATTCAGAAATCCAACTTCCATTGGTGTTCTAGCTGGCTTTGAATTTTCTAATCCGTGTTCTGTAATGATATTTTCAATCTTTCTTCTTTGGTTAATGTAGAAGTTTCCATTTTCACGTTCTACCTCCACCCCCAAATAATTGTGAACTTCACCTAAGTCCTTTATTTCAAATTTCAATGACAATTTCTCAAAGGTATTCCTAACATCATTTGCTGAACCAACACACAAAATATCATCAACATGAATGACCACATAAGTACAACTGTCCCAGAAGTTACTGACGTATAAACAAGAGTCAGAATTACTCCTTTCAAATCCAATATCTAGCATGGTTGAGTTTAACATTTCATTCCAAGCTCGAGCTGCTTGTTTCAATCCATAGATTGATTTTCTAAGTTTATAAACTTTTCCTTCTGTTTCTGGCGTCACAAACCCCTCCGCTTGTTCCATATAAATGTCTTCCTGTAGGTTTCCATTAAGAAAAGCTGTTTTCACACCAAAGTGATGTACAGTAAGATCTTTTGTTGCTGCTATGGTTAACAATATTCGTACCGTTGTCGACTTAACTATTGGGGCAAAAACTTCATCATAATCCTCCCCATATTTTTGCGAGTATCCCTTAGCTACTTACCGTGCTTTGTATCGCTCAACTGTCCCGTCACTCCCATATTTTGTTTTAAAAACCCATTTACACCCTATAGGCTTTTTACCTGGAGGTAAATTAACGATTAACCAAGTATTATTCTTTAACAGTGCGCCCATTTCTTCCTTTGCTGCAATAATCCAATTATTCTTTTCAGTTTCCGGTAATCTCTCCAACTCTTTCCAAGTTTTTGGTTCATGGGTACCGGTAAGTCTTTATTCTCCTTTAGCAGCTAATGAATATCTTTGTGGAGGTATACCTTTTGTTTTTCTTTCGGATTTCCTTAGATTCTGTTCCGGTGTACTGATTCTTTCATTAACAATTTCAGTTTCCTTTTCCACTGTATTTTCTGTCTCGTTTGGTGATTTTTCTATCACTTCTATATCTTTAGAACACTCAGTTGATACATGTAGCTCTATGGGTTGATTTTCTGTCTCTTTTGATTGATCCTCATTCAATTTGTTCTGTTCTGGAAGAAATCTATCCAAAGAAAGCTTCAACGGTTTAGTAGTAGAGGGGTCCTGTCTTAAATCTGAGCATTTAATGGCATCAAACACCACATCTCTTGTCACAATCACCTTCTTTTCATCTGGTAACCACATCCTCCAACCCTTGGAAACATCAGAATATCCCACAAAAAGCCCTTCTTTAGTTCTCTCTCTGAATTTGTCGTTTGTTTTGTTAAAAATGAAGCCTTTACATCCAAACCTTTTGAAATACGAAACATTGGGAATATTGCCGATCCATCGCTGATATGGTAGTTCGCCATTGATTGCATCAGATGGACATCTGTTTCTGATATGAGCTGCTGTTGCAACTGCCTCCGCCCAAAAAACTTGTGGTAGATTCCCTTCAATAAGTAGACACCTGGCCATGTCATTAAGTGTCCGATTCATTCTTTCTAATACTCCATTTTGTTGAGGAGTACCACTAAAAGTAAGTCTTCTCTGAATCCCACTGCTACTTAAAAGTTCATTAAAATTACCATTAATGTACTCTCCCCCATTGTCTGTTTGAAAAAATTTTATTTTTCTTCCAGTAAATGTTTCTACCTTATTCTTATAACTTTTGAAGGCCTCAAATGCATCACTTTTCTTTATCAAAAAGTACACTTCAACCCATCGGGAACAATCGTCGATAAAAGTGATGAAATACTTTGATCCTCCAAGTGAATCAGTGTTCATTGGACCACAAATATCAGAATTGACAATGTCTAGTATGTCCGTTGATCTTTCGCTTTTTGGGAATGGTGCTTTCGTAAACTTCCCTCTGACACATATTTCACACGAAGGGACTCCTTCTGTTGATTTTAACTAACACCTCTCACCATTCTTAAATTTATCAATCGTTTCAAGTCTCTGAAATTTAAGTGTCCAAACTTTTGGTGCCACGACAGTAAATTGGACTGTTCACTGCCAACAAGGACTTCTTCATTTGCTTCATCCACATAATACAAACCGTTAGTAGTTCTTTTAGCACAAACCTTAGTTTCGTCATTTTGGTCAATGATCAAAGCAACCTCTTTCTTAAAAAGAACCTGATATCCCTTATCAGTGATTTTGCCAACTGACATTAGATTTGTCCTAAGTCCCGGTACATACAAAGTGTCATATAGGTCAACTATCAAATTCTTCTTCCCGTCATTAGGTCTAAAACTAACTTTACCAACTCCTTTTGCATCTGTTGTTGAGTTATTAGCAAGATTCACATGCCTTCCAGTATCAGGCTGACAGTCAACAAATTTATCATACATGTAAGTCATATGTGATGTGCAACCACTGTCTAAACACCACCGAATATCTTGTTTTGACACACTTCCCAAATTACATATAGCTCTAGTCTCGACTAAGGTATGGAGACCAGCGTGTTCCTCATTACCACCAACTGAATTTTGGTGACCTTCTCTTGCTCTTGGACAAAATTGATTTACATTTATGGCATCTTAAAGGAAATTTTGTTTGAAAATCTCTATGAAAACCCCTTGGTTGTGGCTGAAATTCACTTTTCTTCTGAAATTTTCCAAGCAACGCTTCACTACAATTGTTTTCTTTGTTTACTTTTCTTGCTTCACATTCTTCCAATATTTTAATCTTCAAAGCTTGAGGAGAAGGTAATACATCCCTTGATTCAATGGCAATTCTGAAGTTTTCAAAATCATCCGATAAAGAATATAACAGCATGATAGCTAATAGATCATCATTTATTGCAATTTCCATATCATTCAATTTGTCAACAATGTCAAAAAATTCATTGATGTGATCCCTTACATCCCCTTTTGGAGACAACTTTGTCAAAAGCAGCCTTTTCAACAAATATGCCTTCTTTGCTGGACCTCTAGAATCATATATAGACTTTAATTTTAACCACATTTCTGCTGATGTGTTGCATCCTTTTATTTGTCTTAACTCACTAGGACTAATGGCTAAGATTATATCTGCCTTTGCTTTTGCGTCAGCAACTTCCCAAATTGCTTTTTCTTCCTCACCTAAAGGCCTTTTAACACTACCTAAAACATACCCAATGTGATCATTTTTTACCAGAATGGCTTCCATTTGCATTTTCCATGTATCATAGTTTTCCTTTGTCAAAGGATCTATACTTATATTTGTTTTACTCATTTCTTTCAACATTTAAGTCTCATAATCTGTTAAATTATTAAAAAGAACTCTTTTATATTTCAACACACCAACCAGTATAATCTATTAACATTCATACAATAAACAACACATGATAATATAAACAAACTGTAAGACATATGATTATATAATATTAGTTGAGGATGAAGTTGTCATTCCCCAACACATTCATCTATACTGCATGTGTAATTTATCAAATTGAATTATATAGGAGAATTAAGACAATAGGAGTACCAAGGTTTTATGCTTTCATCGAGATGTTGTACTCACATCTTATCTTATACTCTAAAACAAGCTCTGTTTGTACGGGCAAAGTTTTTTTCGATCCAAGGATTTTTGATTTTTTTATTGAAAATGGGGGTTTTGGCCACCAAAAATCGATTGGAGCTGGTCCCATATCTGGAAAAAATCCGGTTTTCGCGTTAGAGCACTTCAAAGTTACCATGTCATTCTTATGGAGATTTTTAAATTGAACAAAAATCAGCTGATAACTGTAGATATATAACATCTTTAACCTGTACTTTAGGAAAATTATACCAAAGTGCAGCATCACCCTTCGGCCTGGCGAGTGAGCGATGCGAACGAGCTCGTCTTAAAAGTGAAAAGAGCGAGTGAGCGGAGCGAACGAGCTTTGCGTGAGAACGAAATAAATTTTTACCGAGCTTAAGCTTGGTCCCCCTGGTACTTCTGTTTAAAATGAGAGTATCTCAATATGTCGTCTCATATTTTTCCAAGTTGACTATAATTTTTTTGTCATGTTGAAGATTTTAAGTTAAAATTTAAACGATCTAATAAATGATCTGGTAGAATGTACGTAAACAAACCAAAATATGCTAAAATTTTATTAGCCTAATGGCTTTATACTGTAAAACATTTTACCTTCGAATGCATTTATTTTTTTTTCCTAAGGACCAAAGGGTTAGTTTTGTTGAAACGATCTTTCACTACATCGATATATTGTGTGCTTTTACATTAACCATAATTTCGTATGCTGACCTTAAAAAGTTATAGTGTAACAGCTGAGCACAACCTGTGCCGTGCCGAGTCCGTATTCCGTACACTGATTACCGCCCGGTTTGCTGAACCCTGTTCATCACTAAAATAATATTGATTTGTTTTGTGAGACTGGTCCTCTCTCCAATTCCGTCGGGAATTCCCTGCCACTTATAATCATAATGCACTGCAATAAAAAAATTTAAATTACAAAGTATCAATCGCTTCTTACACCACTTTGACCTTTCCAATGGCTGCTAACCAAGCGGTTTTCCAGCATGTTATAATTACCCATGACAGTTGTGGGAAGCGGAGGGTTCGAACCAGTGACCTCCGGTAGCTCATGCGATCCGCCGTGGCCGCCGCCGGTCCCTCGCCCAGCTCCGAAGGATGGGAACCGGGACGCGGATATCGCGGGGGCAAGGCACATAAAGCTACCTGCAATTTTATATGATTTTTATAAGTCCATTCCAAAGCAGAACAACAGGTGACGGTGCGACATTGGCGTAAAAAGGTTGGTCGCGGCAGAAAGATTAATAGTTTGAATTTAATAAAATAGCATAATTTATTTTTAATATTTTGGTATTAAAATGTAGCACAGTTATTTTTAATTTTTTTAAGAGGTTGGCGGACCTCTTTTTGCTTTGCTTTGTCCCGTCCACATAGACTATTGATCTGTGCGTGGATCGTATTAGACATAGTAAAGGGGTGAGCAGCTTCAGTACAAGGTGAAAGGTACTGATAAAAGTCACTGGCAGAACGTTGATTCGAACCCACAACATCGCTTCCATGGTCCCAAAATCCGGCGCGTTAACCACTACGCCACCGACTCACCAAGTAAATGTGGTCGATTGAGATGGTGTATGATTATTTGTTTAATCTTGCAGAGAATATTCAGTACGTTACTATTGTAAACATTCATAGACTTAAAAAAAAAAAAAAAAAAAAAAAAAAAAAAAAAAACCCAACGCACTGGTATTACACTACATGAATATCACCTGTTTTCAACCCTTACTTCAAACGACAAAAATCCTGCTTTTGAGCAGGCCAAAAATTCACTGCTCTATAACTTCCCACTGTAGTCTCCAATGGAAACCGGCAACTGAAATGAAGTGGTTGTCTAGCAACCGGAAGCAGTACATACCTCTAGGTTGATTAAGGTTATGTTTTGTTTGTTGTTATGGGTGAATATTTTTTTCATTTGATAGAATTTAATGCATAGAATAGTGAGATGGTATAGTGAGATAAAAAATATCGTTCGTGACATCGCCAAAAAGTTTTGTCTACTCTTGACCGATTCAAGTTTTCAACTTCTTCTTGAACTTGAAACACGATCTCGAGGCCGGTGAAACGCCATTTTCGGTCATTGTATCGAAAAATTATACTATTTCCTTCTGAAAGAAATAACACTACTTGAGCATAATGTGATTCAGTATTTTCTTTTTTTTCTAACCAAAGACATAAACCTGCTTATTGGAATATGACATACACATATTTCCCATCTAAGATATGGGTGACGAGCGTACAGTGATATGGGTTGCGCCTGTTAGTTGTCAGGCGGCAATTCGAGTACACAACAAACATGCGTACTGCCTTATCGGTTTTCAGGCGCTACGTATGGTTTTTAATAGTTTATTCTAAATACATCAATGTACTAATTTTAACTCAGAGTAAAGTTGCCTAGATCGTACAACTTCGCGTATTTACTTATTTATTACTATAAAAACATAATTTTCTGTAAAACCTTCCAATATACTATAAAGGATCATGCACACCAACAACAACATTATTTTAACCTAACATCTCATTCAACCAACAAAATAGAGCATTTTTTCAAGACTGTGCAAACGATATAATTTCTAAACTGGTTTCTAATTTATACCACCAGTACCTTAAATCGTACCCTATTGGAACTGATTCTTAGTAGTAAAAGGGTAAAGCATTGTTTGATGCATTACTTTGTGGAGACTCAATAATAAATAATATGAATAATAATAATTTAAACGATAATATGGGAGAAATTAGAAACATGGGTGGTGCAGACTCCTAAATCGTACTGGTAGGCTACGATTTGAAAACCTGCATGATGTACGATTTATATAGGTAACAATATTCTGTTATAAACTAATAGTGTACCTAACGCAAAACTATTTTTTGGCGGAAATACAACTCATTACAATAATTGCTTTAAAATTAAGCAAATAAAAGTGTAAACGCACTTTTATGGTTTATAAATACCTTTGGTGACCTACAAGTGATGCTAAAAAGTAGGCCTACTTAGTAAAAAAAATACAAAAAAAAACAAATTTTCATGAAAACCACAAAGTCTCTGTGATGAAAACACCGTTCAATCGACTTACCTTTATAAAAAAATAACCCTTTGTTATATTGCTTTCATACAAGGAGGTTATAATTCTAATACTGGATACAACACTCAATACTAACCTAGCGTGCCACTGATTTGCTCAGGTTGGTTGCACTGAAGGAAGTACCAAATTAAATCACTCTATCCCTTTAGCCCCCCTCTTAATACTCAGGTCTGATACTACCGAGTACAGTACCTTATTTGCCAATACTAATATGAGGCCACACGAACAACAACCAAATACTAAAACAAACTTGATACGTTAATGTAATGGTTTGTGTAACTGAAAATTGACACTGCAGCCCAGAAGGTTCTCTATGAGATAACAGCAAGATTTTGTATCTGTGCCAACAATGCGCTTTAACACTTCAGGCTTTTAAGATATTTTATAACGTGTAAGCAAATGTTTACCTAGTTCACATCATCAATGACGCACTGGCATCGTCGGCATGGCGGGAACATCTGGTGTGCTGTGTATGGTGAAGTGTAGCGGTGCGATTTGCCTCACTACGGCAGCATAATTAATAAGCGGATTCCTAGAGTGCCTGATTCTACTTGGCTCGGCAAATCGACTTGAGCCAATTACAACCACCATAGCAGACAGCCGCAGCCGCCTCGCCGATCCGACATATTGGCATTCCTTCCGTGGAGACTCCGCTTTGGGTCGATTTAGAAAAACATCAATAGCAACAATTTGTTTGCAAGCAGTCAATACAAGTACACTGTAATTTTAGTTCAGCCAATTTAACTACAGGTATTTTGTATGGCAAAATGTGTTTTCACAAGATTAAAAATCTCCCCTTGTTTTCCCATTCGGAGTTAGAGAAATAGCTCTAAATAAAATGGCAAATTATGTTTGGGTGTAATTTGTGTTTCAATAGTTTAAATGCTCTTCAGCTTCAATTAAGGTTACTACAAGGCATTTAAATTAAAATGTTTTATTTAAACAACCTCATTTTCTATTATAAAATGCACAATGATTAATGGTTTTAAAACTTAACTGTTAGTGCAAATTATATTTTCGGTGCGATAAAAAATTCCAACCGATTTTCTTTAAACTTGGTGAGAGTTTATTTGAATAGTTATATTAGGTCCCTCATGCCTCAAAATTTTGGAAACTAACTGGATTTTCCTTGATTTTAAGATTTTTTGTACTTATAGTCTACCATTAATTTTTACTCATATATCAGGTATGAGGGACCTAGATCTAACTTGTAAAGTATTTGTTCAAAATGTAATTTATAATTCTAGTTAGTTAGTGCATAGACCCAGACAACGACAAAGCAAATCACATTTCATAAAAATTAGGTATAGTGTTGCTGGGAACCAAAATGGCGGATTACCGCGAACTGTAACAGGAGTGGCACGTGATAAAATGCGCCACGATATAAGTTCAATACCTTCATTCCCACGAGAACGAAACCAGAAACTTGTCAACGCTGCACCACGCCGCCATGATGGTCACCCGTGGGGGCAACTAACGGTGACGACATCATCGGCAAATCAAAATAAGGGGCGTGGTCAGAAAATCAACTGATTGGCTAATGTGATGTCTCGTGGGGATGACAAAATTTTAGGGAAGGGGAAGCGAGAGCCGAGCGGCCGAAAAGGAAGAGAAGAGAACTTTAGTCTGGAAGAAGTTAGGATTTGGAGAGGATCAACCTGCGGGACAAGGTAGTAAGCCACCCCCAGCGTCCGAACCACCTATCTCCAAGACTCCAACATCCATCACCCCGAACGACGAAGACTTACTGAAGACATCAGGCAATTCAACGAAGAAACTCAAAACCGGAGATCAACACTCATCGTATCTTTGGAGACAAATCTTCCTGCTCCCTCCCAAAATTCGACGGCATCCCACGGCACAACACGGACTTCGGGGACCAAAGAGGACATCACCAGACGGCCCGGAGGACCACCGAGGAGCGGAGGCGGCCTACCAACACCGCATCCACGGACCAGGGTTGCAGCCGTACGACCACACCAGGGAGCTCCATCTTCGAGACCACCGTCCCGGAGGATCATCCCTTGGTGAACAACGTCGCCGCGCCCAGGAAAACACCCGCCGGATGAATAGGGTATGTGCCCTCCAAATTATGAGAAAAGGCCCAAGACAAAGTTAACCAAAGGCAACAGTAAATTAAACACAAAACTTAATTTCGATTCTATTTAACCCTTGCTAAATATTAAAACAAACAAGAGGATTAATTAGGGTGTATTTAAACTAATTAAATAAAAGAGTTTTAGGGTTTGAACATAGGGAGAAACAGCTCGCGGGATATTCATTTGTAAATATTACTTTTAAATAGATAGCTTATATTAATTCTTGTACAGATCATTTTTATTAACATTAAGTCTTTGTTTCCGTTATTAACTAACCAAAGTAAATGTGTCTTAAACTGGGTTGGAGGTTCTAAATATTTTAATGGACTTTATTTTTATTGGGAACCTTATCAGTATAATTAAATCAATTTATTCGATGGTCATAGTTAATTACTGATTTTGACGAACGGTTGTAAATATAACCTAAGTAATAAAACTGATTTAAAGCATAGGACTCTGAACTCCATAGACCACTTGTAAATGTAAATATAATTATAAATATTGTCTTTTTGAATTTCTGGTGACGAATATTTCGACCAAAGTGCTCATTGAGAGACAAAAGGTGTAAATACTTTCGATAATCCGGATCCAGTGAAACTACGATTTGTGATTTGAACTATAACAAAGGACTCCAGCGCTTCTGTGAGATTTTTATCATACTGTGTTGAATCATAGAAGGGCAACCTCATTTATTAGGTTAAGTTTATGGTGTTTATTAAACATATGTTTTACTTACATTTGTGTTTGTTCAATCCCGATCCTTAACCTCTTGCATTAAGCCAAGCGAGTCAAAAATAGCTTACTTTTATTTATTTATCATTTTAATTCAAATATTAAATTTCAGTAGCCTACACACTTTACACACAACTTTACATGGTGTCAGGCGCTTTTGATTGATTTAAATATCAAGGATTGAACAATCACAGTGGAAGTATATTGTGTTAGAATAAGACTTGTTAGTATAAGGATTGCAATTCGAGTGTTGGTTTGCGTAAAAAAAATCGGGAATATAGGAGTGAATCTTAGGTTAAATTTAAAAGGAATTAAACCATAAGTAGGTGTTGAGAGTACCGTAATTAATAAAGAAAAACTTTAGACTAAAAATTATAATATAACTTTAAACATTTTTGAAAGGACAATTTTAACAGGGACTAATAATTAACAAAACAAAATGAAATGAGTTTAAATTTAAACAGCGCCCAAAAATTTCCTTTAGACATTTACCGCGTAAATAAAGAAGGACTTCAAGGGATTCTAACTAAATATAGAATCAAGTTTAACGAGACAGATACCGTAGCGGAATTAAGACCCGTTGTAGCTAACCTTAAACAGTATTTAAAAAGTAATTTATCTGAAGAGAAAAAGCACATATTCAGGAAGCTAGTTGTCAAAAGAGAGCATTTAACTGACACCGAGTTAATTAAATATCCCGCCTTAAAAATATTCAAGAGTTTATAAGGGATAGGGAAGACTTGTACGACACAGCGAACTCAGCAGCGGAGTCGGATAACGAATACGAGGAACCGAAACACACGTACGAGGAGATAGGGAACGAAGACGAGGGAGTAGACCACGTATACGCCGAGATCTTCAACCTTCCACCTCTTTACCAAAACATACAACCTCAAAACATGGCGGTTAGAGAAAAGTTACCTTTAATATCTGCTGGAACCTATCATGGGCTTCCCACAGAGAATCCTAACGACTTTATTGATAAATATGACATAGCGTCAATTTCAAACCATTGGCAAAATGAGACAAAACTGAAATTATTTGCAGCACACCTTAAAGGCACTGCACTAGCTTGGTACAAACACTACACTAAAGACAGGGATGTAGACGATTGGGAAGAATTAAAAAGGGTTTTTATCCAAACTTTCACACCAGCAGCACAAGCACACAACATACAAACATTATTGGAAAATAAGGTTCAGGGGAAAAATCAATCAGCACTAAGCTACTTTCTTGAAATATTGACCTTATGCAGACGACACGATCCGGAAATTACGGATAAACAAATCATTAATCACGTTATTCAAGGCCTTCAGCCAGAAATATGCGAACGCATCCTAACGAAAAAACGGACACACTTCAAAATTTAGAATCGAGCTTGAGAAAGGTAGAATTACTGCTAGAAACACAAAGACACAATAGGGAAAAATTTGAAAGAGCTTCAAACAGGGAAGAAAAATGCTTAACGAATCTAACATCTAGCAAACAAGAAGACGAAATTAAAAGTCTCAGAACGGATGTTAAAACTTTAACAGACATTGTAGCAAACCTTAACATGCGATTAAGTAATTCTAACAGCCAAAGAAACGCTTACCACGCACAAGAGGATAGGAGAAGGCATCCGACCACAGAGGACCCACCGGAAGGAAGAGGACTTTACCAGGGACGACCCAACAACAGAGGATGGTACAGTGAAGGGGACAGGCGATACCAGAGGCAAGCTTACCACAATCAATCGAGGAACTACCAACCCATGGGCAGACCACTCCCGAATTCATCAACTTCAAGATACAACCAGAACTATCCTAGAAAATTCTGTAACTACTGTAAAAGAGAAAATCATAATATTCAAGAATGCTTTTTAAGACCAAGGCCTGAGCCAAGGAAACAATCTATGTTCTGCAAACACTGCAACATGTCGAACCACAGTGATAGTAATTGTTATAAACAGAAGAAAGGCAACACTGAGACAAAAAACGCCTAAGGTGGGGGCCTCCTTATAACAAATACAGTGGAGTGCTCCCCTCTTCAAGAAACAAGAATATCGATCTCAAGAAAAAGGTTTTAAAATACAAAATTACCACAAAGAATTCCAACCTGAAGATTCAGCGAAACGAAGACCAACGAAAAAGTATAAAAATAGAGGATGGAAGAGGAAAGAGAAGAAGAAAAAGGAAGATCCACGACAAAGGAGAAGACTTCAAGATCCAATTGTACACAAACTAACAGGACAATGAACACTAGAGTGGGGAATGATACAAAATTTGATAAGGAAAATAAGGAAAATAAGAATAAAAATTATTCCATCTCGCGTCATAAGGAAAATGGTCAGGAAGGAAAAATTTTGGAAGAGGAGGAAAAGAGGAAAATTTGTAACACACTTCGAGAACAAGAGGACATTCATGAGATTCACAGCTGTAACATCTCGAAAAAATCGGATGGAAGGATTTCAAGACCACGCAAAGGAAAAAATTTAGGGAAGGAAGAAATCCACAAAACATTATTTAAATCCGAAACACAAGAGGAACAATCAATGCCCGTTTTAACGATCAATGCTAAATTAACGAACAACCCATCTAAGATCTTAACATGTATATTAGACACTGGCTGCAACATAAATTTGATCCAAGCGGAACTAGTCCCAAACAAAAATTTATCGAATAATAATGTACCAGAAGTAGTTGCCGCAAACGGTCTACCGCTAAACATTTTAGGCCACGCTGATCTCTCATTAGAAATTGACAACATAATCTTAAGGGGAAAATTTTTCGTCACACCAGACATCAGCACCAACGTGATTTTGGGGAATAAATTTTTGAACGAGAACAGAGTTGAAATAAACTTTAAAACCAAAGAAATAATATTTAACCTTGGGGAATATGAACACAAAATAAAAATGAACAGGAAATGGCTAATCAAAATTGAGAATATTAACACGGTTCAAAATGCCAAAGACCCGGTAATTAAGGACTTTAGAACAAGTGAGGACATAGTAATAGCTCCCCATCAACACAGAAAATTATCATTGAGATATTCCATTAAGCCGAACACTCATTTTGAGGCAGAAAAGGCTCTCCAGGAGAAAAAGAAATGTCATGCGTTTTTAGTACACGAAGGTGAAAATATAAATAGCTACATTAATATTTATAATGCATCTAAATTTCCTAAACACATTAATAAAAACACGGTTATAGGATTTTTAACTGAATACGGAGAAGAAATCACAACTCCTAAAGTTCAAAATGAAGTTTTTAAGCAAAGTGATCCAAACAAACAAATTATTAAAGATAAAGATGGAATTGAATTTGATATTTCACCACATTTGACACCTAACCAACACAATAAAGAAGTAAAAATGTTGAATAAGTATAAATCTATGTTTACAACCAAGACGGAAGATTTAGAACCAGCTAAATTACCCCCTGTGAAATTAGAGACTGCGCCAAATCACAAACCGGTTAACTCTCCCCCTTATAAGCAAAGTACTCAAGAGAGGGAAGAACTAAATAAAATTTTGGACGACTTACTTAAAGCAGACATTTTAGAAGAGGCGCCAGATTATTGCGAATACTCAGGCCCAGTATTCATTACAAGAAACAGAGATAATTCACCAAGATTAGTTGGGGATATGAGAAAAATTAATAACATTTTGAAAACAACTGTACATCCAACGCCATCGTTGGCCTAGTTTTAAATTGTCTGAATAAAGCCAACAGCTTCACAAAATTAGATTTAAAAGGTGCTTATCATCAACTTTTGGTTAGGCCCGAGGATCGTCACCTGCTTACAATTAAAACACAAGACAGACTGTTGCGCTACAAAAGACTCACTATGGGACTGAAAGTATCTTCAACTCTTTTTAGCAAAGCATTATTAGCCCTACTAAATAAACATTTATATAACAAAGTAATATGTTACATAGATGATGTGATTGTCTACGGATCGTCATTTGAAACAGATCTTGAAAATTTGGAAATCATTTTAAAAATTTTGCAAGAAGCCAATCTAAAACTTAACACGAAGAAATGCAAATTTCTCTATGAAAAGGTTGATATTTTAGGTTACCAAGTATCAAAGACCGGGATACTTCCTCAAGAATCAACTGTAAAGGCAATACTTGATTTCAAACGACCCAAATGCGTGCGGCAAGTACGACAATTTTTGGGAGCTTCATCCTTCTTTAGAAAACATATTAAGAACTATGCAGAAATAACACTGCCATTAACAGAACTGATAAAACAATCGAATCAAAATTTACCATTTAAGTGGGATGAAAATTGTGAACAGGCCTTTAAGAAAATAAAAGAAATTTTAACCAATCCACCAATTTTAGCGCATTGGCGAGATGATTTTGAAAGTATTATTTTTGTGGATAGCTCTCAGTTTGCCCTAGGAGGTTGTTTATTACAAAGAGACCCAGACACAAACAAATTACACCCAATTGCTTACCTCAGTAAAAAGTATAATGATATACAGCAGAGATATTCCAACTCCGAGAGGGAAATGTTAGCTTAGTGTATACAGTAAATTACTTCAGAGAATTCACTTTAGGACGACAAACGACAGTTTACACTGACTGCCAAGCCCTAGTTTATTATAAAAATTTCAAAAACACATCGTCCCGCCTAAATCGATTAGCGCTATCCCTAGTCGACTATGACATTGTTGTAAAATACAAAAAAGGAACAAGCAATTTGTTAGCGGACAGCTTATCAAGAAATCCATTAGATGAAAACATAGATGAAGATTTATTCGAAGTAGCATTGAATATTCAACAGAGTGGAGGAGAAAACTTTGAGGTATTGCAGGCTCAAGATCCATATTTGAAAGAAATAAAGTTAGCCAAAATTGCACCGGAAGCTGTAAACAAGAAAATTAGAAGTGCATCAAGACAATATGAGGAAAAGGACGGTTTACTTTATTACAAACATTTCAATGGTAGGGATACAGACTATTTATTGGCAGTTCCACAAATAAAAGTTCCGGAAATTTTAAAAATGTTTCATGACAACATTTATGCAGGAGGACATTTCTCAAGCTTTAAAACGGGGAGAAAAATTAAAGCAAAATATTATTGGCCTACAATGAACAAAGATATTGAAGAATACACACAAACTTGTGAGGAGTGTCAATTGAAACGAACCAATACGTACAAAACTTATGGGAAATTACAACCACAAATTCCACCCACTCAGCCTTTTGAAAGAATTATAATAGATTTTCTAGGTCCATTAGGTCAAAGCAATGGATATAAATACATTCTCGTAGCTACAGATGCGACAACCAGATTAGCGTTAACAGCACCAGCAAGATCAGCGGACGCGAGAACCGTTGCAAAAATATTACTAGAATGGTTTTGTATTTATGGATGCCCTCGCATAATTACTCATGATTCAGGAACTCACTTTATGGGTAAAGTTTTACAGGAATTGCTTCAAAATCTAGGAATACAACAAAAAAACAGCCCCCCTTACACTCAGCAAATACAGGGTTTAACAGAACGTACGAACTTAGTTCTTACGAAAATGATATCTCATTACACGGAAATCAACCAAGTTCATGGTCAAGAGTACTTAAGTATGTGACATTTGCTTATAATAATTCTGTAAATGCTAGTACCGGTTACAGCCCATTTTATTTAATGTTTGGAAGACAACCAAATCTACCCTTCGATTATTTATGCGTTCAAGAGCCACAAGATTACGATATGTTGCAAGAAATAAAAGCAATTAAAATGGTGAGGAAAGATATACCAAAAATTTTAGAACCGGCACAGCAAAGACAGAAATATTATTACGACAAAACCAGAAGAGATTTGAATTTAAACGTAGGGGACGAAGTTTTAGTAAGCTTTCCAAAAGATGGTACCAACAAATATAATAAATTTCAAGATGTTTTTAGAGGCCCGTATCATGTCACTGAAAAATTAAATGATTTAACGTACAAAGTAAACTTGTTTAAGAAAGGGAAGTTTCAAGAGGAACCAGTTCATGTTTCAAGGTTAAAACCATTTTATAGAAGATGAAAATATTTCAACATCACACTTCAGAAAAATATCTACAGTGCTGTACTTCATATTCCAAAATAAGAGTTATTTGACCTATAGGCTAGTATGAAAAACATGGATTGTTAGGGGAAACAAAATGACGCAGAAATAGTGATGAATTATAGACTACAAAGAAAACAATTTAGGTACCCTGGGAAAAACGATTATCCAACATAATCCCAAAGATCACATGACACTAAACAATTGAACTTCACTGCAAAATTCACTGCGAACTTCACTTCAAACTTCACTTAAACTTTAATAAAAACTTCACTCATATAACCAAACACTTCACTCGTGGCGCCACATCACTCTCGAATATATACGGAACCACAGCACTACGAGGACGGACACAACATAAACCGACGACGAGAAATCTCTAACTGACTACAGTGGTTAGGAGCAGTTCAAGAGAAACATACATAAAGGGTCAGCATAATCCAAGCAACACCCGTGGGACGTGGGACACATGTGGCAAAGATAAGAAATCCAGGAATAAGTAGGTCATCATTGTCGGAATCTCCAAGCTGAGGCACTAGAACTGCACGTACATGGAACACTCATGCTAAGGAAAATAGACCTCAGACAGTCAGTTTAATGCACTACATGAAAAGGTTTTCTGCATGACAAAAGGAATTAAATTACAAGTGAACTCCAGAGTTAAACGATAATATTAATAAATAATATTCATGGCTCATTAAACTTGTGAGCATTGGAGTATATGATGGCCAGATATATTCCCTCATGACTTTAATGGAAACCAAAGAATTTCAGAATACTTTTGGTTAAGAAAGTTCTTCCGGAAAATTTCCAAAATCATGGCATTTTCTTAAAAAAATTTCAAAACTAATTTATAAACAAATAATTAGTAAAATCAATTTAAAGACGACTTAAAAAGAAACCATTCAAAATAAATGTATATATTTTACAAAACAATATAACTTTCAAATAATTCCATCTCTAACATATTATTATGTGATCCAGATTGATGCCAAGGAGTTATCGACTCATAGAAAGAATAAGAAGATGGAAAAACTTTTACTACTGTCGACATTAATCATGCTGAACCTACTATCAGAAGGCAACTGTGAAGATAATAACTATCAATTTTTCAATGGATTTCATTTGGAGCGCAAAACCGGATTAATTCCATATGAAGGAACAATTCCACTTTTATTCACCACTTCACTAATGAACACTCCCACACCATTGGTATCTTATAAAACATTCTTAAATTGCAATAATACAACCAATCATACTCAAATCTATTGTGACTTAGAAAAAAATGTGAAAACTCTTCAAAATCTGATTAATGAACAAATCAACAATCAAATTTCTGATACGTCATTGACCAATTCAACAAAAGTTAGAGGAAAAAGGGGACTTATATTTCTAGAAGAATTCTTTAGCTGGTGTTGCAATTTAGCTTCACAACAAGAAGTATCAGGGGTCTACGAAAACCAAAAACAATTACAGGACCATGCAAATGAAATTATAGATTCCGTAGGTACACAATATAAGGACTTGGTGAAAACTACTCAAAATCTCAACAACTTCACCCACGATGTGAAACGGCTCTCAGAAAATATCCATCAAAGTTTCGCAGCATTGAATGATTTACAAGCCACGTCATACTCCGATATACTTGATCAAATTTATGCCTTAAATCAACAATCACTAGTGTATATATTATACAATTATCATCAAGATACGGTAACTGAAATTTTGGAGCGATGTCATTTAAACCTGTTATCAGACAAACTTTTAAATACAAGAAATCTATCTAATCATTTAGAAGCTTTGAAACAAAAGGCGCAAACCAAAAATCTGGTTTTAGCCATTCCTAGTGACAAAATATTTCTGTATTATAAATTACCAATTACAAAATGCACAATTTTCAACGGAACTCTGCTACTAAAAATCAATATTCCTCTAAAGACTGCGAATCAAAAATATCAAGCCTACAAATCAATTACTTCACCAGTAATGTGGAAAGATACGATTTGCCGTTTACAAATAAATAGTAAATATATTTTCAAATCAGAGACCTATTCTAAAGTTGTTTATGAGAACGATGATGATTGTAATGGAAAAACGTATCCTCTATGCCTATTACCTAGGCAAACGCTTGTATCTACGGAACAACAGGAATGTTTGCATCTAATTTTAAACTCTGAAAGCATCACAAAACTACAAGAAAACTGTCATTATATTTGTGAAAAGCCACCAAAATATCCTATTATAACTAAACTCTTGCCAAATAAATATCTGATAACAAACATAAAGAACACTTTAACACTAAAATGCGATAACAATGAAGTACACCAGATAGAACCCATTACAGCGGGAACGTTGGAAGTTACAATACCCTGCGACTGTGAACTGCATCAACCTGACACAATATTGATAACAAAAATTCGCCCTTGTGATTCTAAAGACATTCCCATGACCAACATTATTAATTTGATACCAGTAACTTGGTCAAAACTACAAACAATCCAATTATTCCCAGTTACCTCAGGAGTTACGTACAAATTTAAAAATTTATCCGAAATCATAAATGCGAATTGGACAATCAACAATCCAACGTTTGAAGTGACAGCACTTAAGAAAATTGAACACATAACCTTGAAGAATGACGAATTCGAAATTTTTGGAAATACGAAATTGTTATTTTACATAATGTTTGGCTGGACACTAATATTAACAATTATCATATTAGTAATCATTTATTGCGTACATATTCAATCGATCAAGATCAATATGAAACTTCCAGACAAAGATTACAAGAATTAGCAACAAGAACGATCCACAAGAGACACCAGACGGCCACGACCTCGACACACACACGCACACGAGAGTAGCAACGTAAACAAACAGCCGTCAGCAGCATGCGACACTGGCGTACAATGCACCGCGTCAGCTTAGCGGGGCCCAGGCTAGATGGAGTAAAGCTTCAACCCCGCTGTTGAGGAGCACTCACTATGTTCAACCCAACCTGAAATTGTCTTTAATTAAAACTTATTGTTCGGGTGGAACGAACAATTTCCCCGAGTAGGGCCATGTAAAGTATTTGTTCAAAATGTAAATTATAATTCTAGTTAGTCAGTAGGCCTACAGAGACCCAGACAACGACACAGCAAATCACATTTCATAAAAATTAGGTATACTGTTGCTGGGAACCAAAATGGCGGATTACCGCGAACTGTAACAGGAGTGGCACGTGATAAAATGCGCCACGATATAAGTTCAATACCTTCATTCCCACGAGAACGAAATCAGAAACTTGTCAACGCTGCACCACGCCGCCATGATGGTCACCCGTGGGGGCAACTAACGGTGACGACATCATCGGCAAATCAAAATAAGGGGCGTGGTCAGAAAATTAAATGATTGGCTAATGTGATGTCTCGTGGGGGATGACAAAATTTTAGGGAAGGGGAAGCGAGAGCCGAGCGGCCGAAAAGGAAGAGAAGAGAACTTTAGTCTGGAAGAAGTTAGGATTTGGAGAGGATCAACCTGCGGGACAAGGTAGTAAGCCACCCCCAGCGTCCGAACCACCTATCTCCAAGACTCCAACATCCATCACCCCGAACAACGAAGACTTACTGAAGACATCAAGCACTTCAACGAAGAAACTCAAAACCGGAGATCAACACTCATCGTATCTTTGGAGACAAATCTTCCTGCTCCCTCCCAAAATTCGACGGCATCCCACGGCACAACACGGACTTCGGGGACCAAAGAGGACATCACCAGACGGCCCGGAGGACCACCCAGGAGCGGAGGCGGCCTACCAACATCACATCCACGGACCAGGGTTGCAGCCGTACGACCACACCAGGGGGCTCCATCTTCGAGATCACCGTCCCGGAAGATCATCCCTTGGTGGACAACGTCGCCGCGCCCAGGAAAACACCCGCCGGATGAATAGGGTATGTGCCCTCCAAATTATGAGAAAAGGCCCAAGACAAAGTTAACCAAAGGCAACAGTAAATTAAACACAAAAACTTAATTTCGATTCTATTTAACCCTTGCTAAATATTAAAACAAATAAGAGGATATAATTAGGGTGTAATTAAACTAATTAAATAAAGGAGTTTTAGGGTTTGAACATAGGGAGAAACAGCTCGCGGAATATTCATTTGTAAATATTACTTTTAAATAGATAGCTTATATTAATTCTTGTACAGATCATTTTTATTAACATTAGGTCTTTGTTTCCGTTATTATCTAACCAAAGTAAATGTGTCTTATACTGGGTTGGAGGTTCTAAATATTTTAATGGACTTTATTTTTATTGGGAACCTTATCAGTATAATTAAATCAATTTATTCGATGTTCATAGTTAATTACTGATTTTTGACGAACGGTTGTAAATATAAGCTAAGTAATAAAACTGATTTAAAGCATAGGACTCTGAACTCCATAGATCACTTGTAAATGTAAATATAATTATAATTATTGTCTTTTTGAATTTCTGGTGACGAATATTTCGACCAAAGTGCTCATTGAGAGACCAAAGGTGTAAAGACTTTCGGTAATCCGGATCCAGTGAAACTACGATTTGTGATTTGAACTATAACAAAGGACTCCAGTGCTTCTGTGAGATTTTGAATAATATTATATGTATTTAATCATTGAAGGGCAATCTCATTTATTAGGTTAAGTTTATGGTGTACATTAAACATATATTTTACTTACATTTGTGTTTGTTCAATCCCGGTCCTTAACCTCTTGCATTAAGCCAAGCGAGTCAAGATTAGTTTACCCTTTTATTTATTTATTATTTTAATTCAAATATTAAATTTCAGTAGCCTAACCAACTTTACACACACACTTTACAATTTATACAGCTGTACATGAACAGAGGTTTTAAATGCTCAATCCCATCCTGTTGTTATTCTAATAGGAATGAAATGAAATATATCTTTATTGTCACATAACGTCTTACATGGCTCCAGCTGTGCTGGTTAAAACAGGTGACATTGTCATGAAATAATAATACTAAATATTTGTCCAAATGATAGAAACTTAAGATTGAACATTGTCATTGAGATACTCATCAATAGAATAATAGCTTTTATCCAACAGATACTCTTTAAGGCTATTTTTAAATGTTGTAACATTACTAATTACTTTTAGTGAAGCAGGTAGACTGTTGAATAGTCTTAATCCCATATAGTATGGAGACTTTTCAAATAAACTAAGGCGATGTCTTGGGTATTGAAAATTGGATTTAAAGCGAGTTGGGTAAGGGTGAACAAACTGGTTAATGTTGTAGTTTTGGGGGTTATTCTTTAAAAATATCAACATTTTGAAAATATAAATACAAGGCATGGTAAGAAGTTCAAATCTTTTGAAAAGTGGTTTACATGATGTTCTTTTTGGTTCAAAAGCCATTATCCTAAGAAATTTTTTTTGGATTTTGAAAATGGCTGATGCATGAGAAACTGATCCCCATAACTCAATACCATACTGCATGATGGAATAAAACATGGCATAATATACCATAAGTTTAGTTTTGAGATCAATTACATTTCTTAAAACATACATCTGAAAATACATAGGAAATTTTCAATAATGGATAGCGCTTTTACTTTAAACGCGATTCTCATCAGTTTTTGGTGGAAACAACTACACACTGAGCCTCATCCAACGACACCAAAACCTTGAAAATCGATTAAAAATTGTAGGAGAAGTTCTCTTAACAAAAAAAGCCTTGGCGTATTAAATAAGTACCGTATAGACACACAATTGGGTAATTTTCACAAGAGATACAAGTATCACAGATGGAATATGTGTTCCCTGTTACCCTGACAATTCAACATTATAGACTAAGCTACCATTCTATGTTAAAAGATTGTCTGTTTTAGCTAGTAATGATTCGGCTGAGGTTGGTACCCTGGTCTGCATGTTGGTGGTCTTGTCTGGCAGCAGGTAGACGCGCACGTACGTGTCCAGCGGCTGGTGGGCCGGGTGGTTGACGTCGCTGCTGACCAGGTCCTTCGCCTCCAACACGTTCACCATCAGATCCGCAACCTCACTGGGTACAAGCAGAACATTAATTTAAAAATAAGAAGTGAATAATGTTTGATAAATAGTTAGAGTAACTTGAATTATTTTTGGTACTGGAGCTGAACGTTTTCACTACTCATTAATACTTGGTTTTTTAGAACTCAAGATTAGTAAAGAAATACAAGGAGCAGGCCCGCCCCGAGAGCGGGGCGACCGGGGCAACTGCCCCGGGCGCCGCGGCCAAGGGGGGGCCGCGGCCGACACAAAATCCCCGTTTTATATAAAGTCTCAAACACTTCACAAAAATTGTAAAAACTTCATCCATAAATAATTTTAAAAAAATAATGATTCAATAATAATTTTTTTGATTAGTTCAAATTAAAATTTAAAACATTTAGGCTATCAGTCGGAAATGAGTAGTGACTAATTTGTTGTAACTATAAACCTTTTTTTCAATGCAAGTGGAAGAGCTGAAGTGAACTATGGTCGCGTAATATTGTGGCTGCATGTAGGTCTACTAGTCAGCTGATCTTAGGTACTGAAAAAATCGCTTGAGCTCTTGAGCAGGGCCTACGAAACAACAGGCCTGTATACTTCCCCTACTACCTAATTGAGGATTAGAATTATAGAATTATTAGATGATTAGCTGAAATTCGACCACGTCACTAAAACAAAAATATATGCAGGACCGTTAGTTTTCGTAAGCCCTACCCAGACATAGATCATGTGTTGTCAACAACGCTTTATTGTACAAGTGAATTTGTTTAATTCATTTATTCAAACTAACAGTATAGAAAATTTAGCCATGCACCTAATTAAATGCTTTTGACTGTAATTTAACATTACAGCTCACTGATAGGCCAGGCCAATTAATTAATTTAATTTAGGGGGGTGCGGATCAAAATCACACCCTGGGCGCCTATTACGCTTGGGGCGGCCCTGACAAGGAGTATTTAGAAAGTAAGTTCCGTTTGTATCTGGATATGGGAGGGATAGGATAGGAACATGAGTTTAATAAGTGTTAACATTGGTTAGATAAACCCTTGAAGAACTTCTCTGTAGGTTTTAGAGGTCAGTAAGGGTACACTGTGCGCCATTAATCAAAATCAAAATAACCATTATTTTGGGTTTCAGGTTCAGAATTTGGTATTGACAGTGTCGCTGAGCACTGTTGAGATGAAACCTATGAATTCAATTCCTGTTTCAACTGCCATTAAATGCGACTTTAAATTATGATGTTGTAAAAAAAAAAAAAAAACATACATTCGTACACTGGTGTACGATGGCTCACCTGTCGTACTCGAGCCCCACACAGAGGTAGCCAGTGACATTGGGCTCCTGCAGATCAGCAGCTGACACGCTGGTGTCTGAGCACACCGAGTCGCAACTCATGGCTCGCTGCAGTTGAGCCACACTGCGCTCGGTCGCCTCCAACACCAGTGGCGCCCCCGCCGCCTCCACGGCTGCCTCTGGCATATCTGTCAGCTGGTAACAAAGGACACAATTTGACAAGTGTCTAACTGATGCATGAGCATACCGAGTCACAACTCATGGCTCGCTGCAGTTGAGCCACACTGCGCTCGGTCGCCTCCAACACCAGTGGCGCCCCCGCCGCCTCCACGGCTGCCTCTGGCATATCTGACAGCTGGTAACAAAGGACACAATTTGACAAGTGTCTAACTGATGCGTGAGCATACCGAGTCGCAACTCATGGCTCGCTGCAGTTGAGCCACACTGCGCTCGGTCGCCTCCAACACCAGTGGCGCCCCCGCCGCCTCCGTGGCCGCATCCGGCATGTCTGTCAGCTGGTAACATAGGACACAATTTGACATATGTCTAACTGGTGTCTGAGCACACTGAGTCGCGACTCATGGCTCGCTGCAGTTGAGCCACTTTGCACTTGGTCGCCTCCAACACTCATTTAAAAGGAGGTACGTGCTTTTCCACTTGATATGGAAAATTAGTACCAGTATTGAGTTGACCGAGGCTTGTTGGTTTTAATTTACTTTTGTTATAGTATCATGGTAATCGTGCTAAGTTTACTCCAACAACCAACTATACCTCTTCTCATTCAACAGCTGTTTAAAAAATAATGCTTTTTAAAAATAAATTAAAGTGTTCTTTAATTTTATTTACCTTCCGTTTTTATTATGTTACCAAAATGGCATTCCTTAAGACCAATGTTAAAAGCTGCAATTTTAAACTTAATTTTAGATAAAAGTCTATTTTACTTGAGGTGGAGGCTGTTTATAAACTTATTTTTGGGCCAAAACACTCTTAAATGCAAAGTTACAAAATCTACCCGCCAGATTTTGAGGTGGAAAATACATCGCTACAGACACTCTTTGTATGTGTAGTGTAGGATACATTCTTAAAACTAAACCATTACTTTTTAAAAGCAAAAAAACTATAGAGGCCTACCTATTATCATCTTTTTTCTTTTCTGAGATTTAGTATCTACCCTAACATGCAAAAATGTCATGATGTGCAGAGAAAAATAATGAAATTTAGAACTTTTCTAGCACTTGCAGTTGTGTCTTCTTTACTCAAGACTGATATTTTGTGATACTCACGAAGGGGTTGGTGGAGACAGGCTGCAGGGGCTGTGGTGTGAGGGGTGGTGGGGGGCTGAGCTCCGCAGGTTTGGGCGAGGGCGGGGGCACGGGGCTGGGGGCGGGGCGGAGGGGCTGCAGGGGGATCTCGGGGGCTACCGTGCTCAGGGTCGAGTCCACGGGGGGCGTCCACGCCTCTCGATCCACCGAGTCAAAATGCTGGAAACTGCCCGTAGAATCCAGCTGGATATCCGAATCAGATGTGATCTGGAAATAAAACAGTAAGCGTAATTAAACAGGACATGAACAAATATTTTTTAAGGGATTAAGACAAATTTGGGGCCGAACATTGGTATAGTAAATTGGAAATGCAAAATACTTGTGATCCAGATAAGGGCAATAAAAATATTTCATCTCTGTCCGTCTCCATACATTCAAGTGATTGCCTTTGAATTTCTTTTGCTGTACTTTGCGATTGCACTTGTGTTTTATTGTTGTTTTTCCTGCAAATGTTGTAAATAATCGCTATAAATTAGCCAAATATGATACCCTAATTAATATTATTGCGTTTAGTGTTCTGTTGATTGTTTTCCGTTCTATATGTTTTACCTTTGATTTAAATTCAGGTTTGACCATTGTGTAATTAATAGGTTTTTTAAATATTTTTAAAATTTTTTCCAGAGAAAGGAGTTGAAAGTACCTAGTACTCTCAACCACTATTCTTTGGAGCTTATTTGTCCAATGCTCCACTACCACATTTGTCAGTTTTTGTACAAAAAATTAACTTCGAGTCTTACAGAGTTAAACCAATCCAGCCAGGTATTTTTCTTTTTTGATAGTAAGAGGGTAAGTTTTTGAGGGGGAGAAATTCTGTTTACCAAGTAGCCGTTGGCATTGTAATGGCCTTTGAGCCTGGTGAGGGAGACTTTTTCCTCTCTGTTAGAAAATATCCAGGCTGCCGTCCATGTCCAGAGGCCCACAGAGCGACAGCCAGCCAGCACCAAAATGAGCACCAGTGCCGTGACCAGCAGCACCCCCACACCCATACCTGCAACCGTACACAACCATTAGCACTGGAGTCCTCAATATCCACATCCAGCAGTACTCCCACACCCATTCCTGCAATTCTACACACACACACACACACACACACACACACACACACACACACACACACACACACACACAATCATCAAAACGCGGGACTACAATTTCCACTTCCGTGACTAGTAGTATCTCACACCCATACCTGCAACCGTGCACATTCACAACAATGAGAACTTGGGGTCCTCAATAGCCAAGTTCAGTGCCATGACCAGCAGCATCTTCACAAAAACTGAATTTTGGCTTAAAGCACGAAATATAAATTTACGCTACATCAACCACTCTGAGTTTAAGAAAAAAATATTATACTGTACAATAGTCTTAAAATTGAGTGTAAAAAACGTCATAAAACCCAATTTAAATTCAAAATATTTAATTTAAGTCCAAACTAATCTCTTCTGATACAAACTGAAGATTCAAGTATGTGCCATATAAAAGATTGAGTTGTTAAAAATTACATAATATAGAATTTACTTATTGTGTTGTGAAAAATTGTGTTTCTATATTTATTATTTCCTTCGAATTTACGCCTTTCTAAAGCCCATGTTTATCAGAAATGTCATTATGTATTATATATCTACAAACTTATTGCAAACTCAATCGTGTCCTTTATTCATGTATATTGTGTGGCTTAATGGTTTTAACAACAAGAACAAACCAGGCTTTAGAAAAATATCCATTTACTAAGTTGGACCATAAATTTAGTTTGTTTTTCCAAAGAAAGCGAACGGAAAAGAGATTTATGTTCCAAGTTTGATCACTTTGAGATCCGAGAGTAAATGGCTGAACGCCTTTACTTGCTTTGCGATGCAGGTGTATAAGTTATGCAACACTAAAACATCTTTCAGTGTTTTAAAAATAATTGTTAATACTATCAAAACTAAGTATAAAACTATTAAAATTAAAAAGTATAACTTAAAGTTACAATAATTTACCAATTTTCACGATAGACAGTTACCTAACTTGCTTATTATCATTTACAGCTTCTTACTGATTTATTGTAGTGTAAACTAGCCAGTAAAATACAATTTTACTGACAAAAAATTAAAAACTTCTATAAACTACTATGAACAAATATAAAACAATAATACCGTACTATAATAGTAGTGTTGTTAAAATAACTAGGGGCTTGGAGGTACAAAGGCCCTGAAACAATTCCAAATGGTGGTGTTATCTACAAAAATAAGTAGATTAAAATTACCTCCTTGAACAAATATTTCGTCTCAAGCTGTACTGTGAATTTGCACGTTTTTCTTAAAAAAAGCTAGATAGGTAGCTAATCTTGATAGAACATTGTGTGAGGTGTCAAATCAGAAAATGAATAATCAATAATCTGCTTGGCATTTGAAAAGAAAATTCGTTTTACTGTACTATAATACTGCCAGACACCATAAAAATAGTGTAACTTTCAAAGTTCTGTTCATGTACATGGTAGGTTCGATGATCAAGTAAATAAAATAGTTCAATACAACATATGAGGAAATGGTTACAAAATTAATCCTATATACTCCTGTATCCTGGACCGCTGTATTGAGTACAATTACAACTTGTACTTATTTTGTTTATTATTTGTCATCTACTAAACTGTGTGATATATGATTATTCTGTTCTAATTTTTTATAGTTCGTTACGAATTGTAGTTCTAAAAATCTTCTTCCCATTTGATTGTCATTGGAACTTTGAGGTATAATGGGGCGAAGCCCTGATGTTAACTTCTGATATTTCTGATTTTTTTCTGACGTCCTTGGTTCCCAAGCTTTAAAATGAGCCATCATATGTTATTCTATATTTTTTCTAACTCGAGATATTTCATGGAGACCGATTCGCTTACAGAATTACATATGTAGAAGATAGATTGTGTTAAAAATATTTTTTTAGCAGTATATTTTATAGTTTGAGTTGATTCTTTCTTTTAGAGAATTTATTTCTCTTCCATAGCTCAAGATATTGATTTATTTCATTCCATATGTAAAATAAAAATGCATTTTAAATGACAAAAATAACACTTTTTCTGTAATCTGTGACACATTTGTCC
This sequence comes from Neoaliturus tenellus, assembly GCA_030545055.2. Lineage (NCBI taxonomy): Eukaryota > Metazoa > Arthropoda > Insecta > Hemiptera > Cicadellidae > Neoaliturus > Neoaliturus tenellus. The sequence goes on along the minus strand of CM061533.1, from coordinate 257,207,560 downwards.
CTGTACAACAATACCTAACCACATGCCACAGCTACCTTAATGCTTTTTGTGCTGAATAAGATAATTTTTTTCATGAGTTTTTATTATAATATTGTTGTTACTCATCTTCATTAAATATCAGCGTACTCGACATAGTGATTTGGTATTTTCATTCTATCAAATAATTAATATTTATTTTATAGAATACATTTTACATTCCACACAAAAAGGTTTTACTGTAAATCTACTTTCAAATTTTCAAACAAGGCTCACAGAGAAATATCAGTTAATTCAATAGTGAGCCAATACTGATGATGCCTTTGTAATATTTTACCTTCATATTCCTCCCAAAACATTCATTGGTAATAACAAATAAAAAAAACCTTCAAATATTTCAAATTTTGTACCCTTTACTCGTATTACCTATAATGAACTCCATTTGAATTTGAATTTTTTTTACAGGCACTGTTATTATATACATATTTAATACAGTTATTAACGTATTAATACATTTTTAAGGTCCATTATTGTGTAATTTTAATTCCTGTTTGAGACATATTTAAAGTTTATGTAAGGCCTAAAAAATTAAACGAAAATAATAATAATATTTTATGCAGACCAAAATACAAAACTTTGTTACAAATATTATATTATTTAAAATAACTGTTTTGCAAAAAATAAAATAAGTCATGTACAATATTTTTTAAGTATTTAAACAATTTTAACTAGACAAATAAGCTTTTGTATGTAATTCATGGAGCTAAATAGTCAGTTGTCAATAGAAATTTTAAAAGTACAAAAGTGTAAGTATTCATGTAAAATTAAACATGTATTTTTATTATTTATAACTCATACCCTATTGATTATATTTGATTTTATTGTATGGTCCACACTATTTAACAACAATGTTCTGTTTAAAATTACCAAGATCCAGGATGTCTCTAAAATATCAATGGGAAGGAAGCGAAACAAAATGCAATAAGAATGAGCTGCTCATGTGACTCGTGTGTGCTGATGTGTTATTGAGTTTTCTCCAGGGATTGGAGTTGATATATCCTTCAACTGGATTACCTGAAGGATGTTTCACATCACACTCTCAAATAAATAGATTTTCAAGATTTCAAGATTTTTATTTCCACAAATTTTCCACAATAATTACAACATAAAAAAAGATGTAAGAATATAACAAACTATGAATAACATAGTTAAATATTATACATACATAAAATAACATAACTATATTCTTAGTAAATAAAATGTTTATACAAAATGTCTACAAACTATAATACATATAATATAAGATTAATTAAAAGATAAATGGAAAAAAATGTGGTTAGGTGTCTCATTTGATGAAACGTGTTGAGACACCATTACAAACTGGACGCCTAGTGCCGAGCAACCCCCCTAATTAACAATTTAGGTATTTAAAAATTTATTTATGAATATATTTCCAGTAAGGAGTGCTTATTAAAGTAAACACAAATATATTTAATAATAATAATAAAAAATAATAATAATACAAAATATATTAAGAAAATGATTTGTGTGTCTGAAAAGGATACAGAAAAACGAACTTTTATTTTTACAAAAACATAAACTCTATATCCTCATGTGAAAAAAGCCATTCAATTAGCTTTCTTAGGAATTTACTAAGACTTTCTGATAAAGTTAAATTTAATGGCAACTGATTAAAAAATTTTAAAGAACAAAAAGTGAAAAACCTACGAAAAGCCTCATTATTAGCCTTCAGTAAAACTACTCGATTTTGCAACCTAAGCCTGCTAGAATAAATGTTCAAATTACCAAGGACATGGCCACCTCTATTGAAAAAGATTCTCAAAACTCGAAAAACATATAGATGACGCAAAGGTAAAATACCCAACTGTTTAAAGTAAGGAAAAGCGTGATCGGTCTTCCGAACACGAGCGATTATTCTTACAATCTTCTTCTGTGCTACAATTACTGAATTTAAATTTGAAAGGTAAAATAATAGAGAACTTTAAAATATATACTAAAGTCATCCTAATAAAAAATAAATAAATGCAATTAATATGGCTAAAAGTCAGTAAAAATTCTAAATCCTACTTTTAAAATTTAAGTTTTGCCATTATTAATGTTTTTATCTAATTTTACCACTTGTTATGGAAATACGAAGATATCAGTAGACATAATCGGTTGCTGTTGAAGTTATTTTTGTCTTTATTTATAAAATCATTTTAAAAATAAAAATTGTCAATAAGTCAAAAATATTTTTTAAAGTTTAGCCTATCTTATATAATTACATTCTCTATACCTTTTTATGGATATAGAAAAAAACTGTAGTGATTTATTAATAACAATTGGAAACATGAATATCAATTTCATTTTTCCTACTCTAATAAAATATTTTCATTAACTTAAACCATTATTACAAATACAAATTCTTTATTGTATAAACACAACATGTAGTTGTTGGGCAATGTTTTTAAATAAAATAATTTTTCATAGGCCGTTAAGCATTACACTTTTGTACATATAGCATTATTAATTTTCTTACATTCTACGAGGAAAAAAAAGTATACATAAATGTACTTTCTAAATTTTTATAGTTTATTCTTCATAATTTAAATAGACTGTATTCATTTACTGAGTAAAAAATTCCCTTTAGAGAAAATTTCCAATTTTATTTTATCTTTCTTTCATCATTTATATTTTATTTTTGAATGACAATAGGCTAAATAAATAATTTTTAGGGCTTTTAAATCTGTTGGACAATAAATTAATATGATTAATTAATTATATTAATCATCTATTAATTAATTAATTATATATTAATTATATTATTATCTATTATCAATTAATTAGATTAATCTTTATGATTTTTTTAGTAGGAATGAAATAAAAAAGAAGTAAGTTAATTTATTAGATAAGTAATTAAGTCAACGACAGAGTTAACCTACAAAAGAACTTTTAGGTTATGCAGCCACAGCATAATATGCAAGCCATTATATTTGTTTTATAGGTCTGCTGTTACAGTTAAGAACCCCTTCAACACCTTTGATGGTAGCTTCTTGGGGAACTCAAATTGAAAAAGTAACTTGGTCCCGGGACCATGTCTATAGTACCCTAAACACTCGTTATTGAAGAAATCATCGACTTAGGTAAAGTATCTTGCCATCTTGCCCAACTTAAAGACCAAAGACCATCCGAATTATTCAGCCTTGAACCTTATCGACAACAGCCAACACGTAGGCCTACAGACTAAAACGACAGAACTTCCTAGATCTACCAAATAGTGGTTTTACGGAATTTATTTTTGTTTTATTCATACTAATTCTTTGTAGCTGCTAACTCATATTCTCTAACAGTTTTTATTAACTTATTAAAAAAAAATAATATTTAGGCCTATTAACCAATTGTTATGTAAAAACGGATTGTAAATAAAAACTATGTTAACAAACATTCTACGTTTATTATAACTGAAATAAAGAAGGAACATAGTTAAAATTTGTTTTTGGTTAAGAGATGAATACGGCTGTAAAATGTTGTAAAGTCTCGAGAGAAAACAAAACAAGACACAATAGGAATCATTCACGTCGTCTGAGAACTATATTGCTGCTGTATTGAGCTCTGTGAAAAATAACGGAAAAATACGAGATCTTGCTCTGTCTCGTCTCATTTAGGATTTAATTCGTCTCTTTTTCATAAGCATTCTATTAATGTAGCTTAAGAAACTATGTTTTATTTTTTTTTATCCTGGCATATTTATATTTTATTTGCGAACAACAAATAACATTGATTTATAATATTCGTAACAACCCATATAAATCTAAAACAGTTTAAACATTATGTCGAATCTATTGTGATTTACGGTAATTAATTATTTCATGGAACATCACTGAATATAATCAAATATTATTTAACATATAGAGTCACACATAATGAATAACTTAAGGAAATACTGGAATTTACTGTATTAAGATTGAAATAAAATATTTGTATCGTAATAAAACTAAATAGCGTGATTAATTTCTGCTTGGACACAGTTCTACTTCCCGTTCATTTCCCTGTAGTGTCTCCAAACCCAGCATATTTTGTTATAATCTACTAATCAAACGGATATTAGTTATTTTACTTTGAGGTTACAAGTGAAATTATTATATTGTAACAAACTCATTAATCATAAGATCGTGCCTTAAAAAGATTCACAATAAACCATTATTTTCTTTATTATTATTTTTTTTAGAATGGGTCATTAAGAGTCATCTTCACCCCTGGGCCAGTAGCCAGTAGCCCATTGTTGCGCAGTCGGCAATGTTAATCATACTGCTTTTAATGCAAAACATGGTATTTTATTCCCCTCTTTCGGACGCCGTTTTTCAACCGATTTTCTTTCAACTTGGTACCTTAGTGTTTAGTTGAATAGTTATATTAGGTCTCTCATACCTCGGAATTTTGAAAATTTAACAAATATTACTAAGGAAATTCGAGTTACTTTGTGACGTCATAGAGAGTAATATTTGTTGAATTTTCAAAATTTTAAGGTATAGACACCTAGAGTAACTAATTCTATTCTATTCTATTCAATCTATTCTATTCTATTTCAATCTATTCAATTAAACACTTACCAAGTTTAAGAAAATCAGTTGAAAAACGGCGTCCGAAACAGGGGAATAAAATACCATGTTTTGCATTAAAAGCAGTATGATTAACATTGCCGACCGCGCAACAATGGGCTACTGACCCAGGGGTGAAGATGACTCTTAAGTGCGGTAGAGCTGGTGTGAGGTCTGAGGCCACGTACGGCAGTATATCTGGACCTGGGGGCTTATGATTGTTGAGCATCTGGACTGAAGGCGAAGCCTCGTATTTGATCCAATAGACAGAGCCTATTGTTGCTGGCATTGTTGCAGAGCACAAATTACTTCATTGCATCCTACAAAATAAATATCTTAGATCTCAGAGAAGGGAATCGTCGTATACAGTTCTTTTTCTTCAACTTCATGTTACTAAGTTGTTTCTTTTATCATATTTTTAAGTTTAAACTGTTATAATAACTTGATAGAAATGTTAACTTTACTATACAGGGTGATTCACGACGAAGTGCAGAAATTTCAGGAGGTGATTCTACACATGAAAATAAACAAGAAAAGTCATATAAACATATGTCCTAAAATCCTTCGTTTAGCCGCTAGCCGCAATTTTGTTTTTTATACGTAATAATTTTTATCTCCGTAGTAATTTGATGGATTTACTTCATATTTGGCATGAATCTTTATCACAACAATGTTAACTTTCAGAAAAAATATTATTATTTTCTGATGTGTATTTTCAAAATGGCGGCCATTTTAAAATTTCAAACTCAAATTTCTCAAAACGGCAATTTTAGTCAAAATTTTATTCGAGACAAAAAAGATGACAAATTTAATTATTTAAACAATGATACCAAGTTTGTAAAGATCTAACAACAAATAACGGAGTTATTGAGATTTTTCTGCAAAAAAAAAAACAGATTTTGCATTATAAATAATGTAAATTTAGGTTATTTTAATAGAAAAATCCCAATAACTCCGTTATTTGTTGTCAGATCTTTACAAACTTGGTATCATTGTTTAGATAATTAAATTTGTCAACTTTTTTGTAAAGAATAAAATTTTGACGAAAATTGCCGTTTTTGAGAAATTTGAGTTTGAAAATAAAAAATGGCCGCCATTTTGAAAATACACATCGGAAAATAATAATATTTTTTCTGAAAATTAACATTGTTATAATAAAGGGCCATGCCAAATATGAAGTAAATCCATCAATCCGTTACGGAAATAAAAATTATTACATGTAAAAAACAAAATGGCGGCTATCGGCTAAACGAAGGATTTTAGGACATATGTTTATATGGCCTTTTTTGATTATTTTCATGAGTAGAATCACCTCCCGAAATTTCTGCACTTCCTCGTGAATCACCCTGTATAAATAATAATTAACTGCTCATCTTTGATACTATCGAATAAAAAACAATAAATAAATACATTACATGTATGGTCAATGACGAGAAGCTGCATTGTGAAATTAATTTCACTCACGCGGCTACATGCATCGATATAAAGTAACTGCTGACCCTGGCCCAAGCGGTTTGCTTATCATTAAAGTTTGGTTGGTATGTTATTTATATCTGTGTTATACATCGAAATCATAGAATTTGAGAAAGCATAATGAGTAGCATCGCATTCAGTTCACTGGAATGCTTTGTTGATGGTATATACATTTTCTTGTATTATGTACCCTCAATTTACATTTATAAGTATATGCAATATATTTATAAACGTGTATAGCCTAAAAAAACGCAGAAAAAACAATAACTGTAACATTTAATTTATTCAACATCGCCATTAACATCAATTGTTTTTTTTCAATTTTTAAAGAAATCAATTAATCATGTTTTACATAATAATAGTGTTTCTGACTAAATCAAGTTTTTATTTCACACACATTTAAATAAGTGCATTAGCGCATTCGTCTGAACTGCAAAACATTATGATAAATTTCAGTTAGCTACTTATAAATTAGTGTATTATGTGTAACGTTTTACTCTTCTCTGATTGACGATAATTCTTTGCAACCATACTAAATTAAAAATGGAGTGAATATGCTCAAACATGAAAAAAACATTACACTGTAGCCTATTTACCTGCATCTAAAATGCTATAATTAGGCCTACACATTATAATTAAGTATACAAGAATACTTAAATTACAAATACAAAGCTGTCAGAGTTAAAATAAAAATTGCATTATTCATATTTTATGTATTACGTGTAAGCCATAAATAATGTTGTAAAAAGTCATAAAGTATAAAAAGAAAACGTTAATATCCATGTTTCAAAGCCTCGACTGTTTTTTCTTAATTGAAAATTGTAAAAAGAAAAAGATTGTGTTTAAAAACATTGCTCAATGGCTGTATAATGATACAACAAAAGGATTTTGAATTTAAACTTAGGCCTAGTAAATTTAACAAATTCAATAACATCCAAAACATCCAAGTACACCGAGAAGGCTGTAACACGTATGTCAATACCTAAAATTCGTTTGATTCTAGCAACAGTGATCCCGACGACGGCGATGACAATGACAATGACACCGATGTCGACGGCGATGACGGCGATGATACCGCGGCAGCGGCGGCCACTTGTTGCTCGCACGCGTCACGACGCGCACGCGCGCGTTGATCAATACACGGAATGGTCGCCATGTGCCATGTGGTAGTCACCGTGTGCCTGACCTGACTGTTGACATTCGGTGTGATGACGTCGACGTCATAATTACTTCATGCGGATGGTTAAATTAAGGGGGTTTGGTGTATTTTATAGGGAAAGGCAGATCCCAAAAAAACCTATCATAATTTGTATTTTAAAGAATTTTCTTTCGCATACTGGCGTATAATCTTATACTGTAAAACAAACACTAGTAGTCTACGGGAAAATGTTTTTCCGTCCAAAATTTTCTATACGAAGTTTTTGGCCACGAAGAATCTTTTTTGGAGCTGGTCCCATTTCTGGGAAAATCCGGGTTTTGGGTTACATCTCTTCAAATTTCTCATCAATCCTTATCGTGGTACTTAGGTCTAAACATTTCAACGTATCTACTAAATTGAACAAAAATCAGGTAGTCCAGCACCTAAAGGGGGTTGAGTATGCACGGAAAGTGTAACGCATTTTGACTTTTGATTGTTGTTGGGGGCACATTGGAGATGACAAAAACCGATGTTGTCGCCCTCCCAGCAGGTGCACAACTTGGGGGGAGGGGGGCAAACATGGCGGGGGGCGCTATGCGTTAAAACGCAGATATCTCGGAAACAGTAAAAGATAGAACATCGGTTAAAACGTCGTTTTAATGTAAAAAATGTGGTCAACAATAAAGGTCATTAGGCCCGAAGTCGTATCTTGACTAATAAACGAGTTATAAAATAAAACATGGAATTATGACATATTTAGATAGATAGCTTTTTTTAACAAAATGCGAATTAAGAGGGCGTTGGAGGGCCGCCATGTTGGATTTATTTCCCATAAGAGCAATGCTAAACTTGTCCCCGGCATTTGTCATATAATTTCTTTATTTTTTGTCCGATTGGTTCAGAATAAATAGCGTTTGAATCACAATCAAATTCCACGTTCCTTTTGCGAGATCGATTCTTTGTAAATAATTTATAAAATTCTGTAGAAAATGTTTTAAAAGTAGTAAAAAACTTGATTGTTATTTCAAGTTACTAAAAACAAAAAATGTTATAACAAATTCCTCTCGCAAACAAAATCCGCCTTGATGGACCCTTTATTTTAGAGCTATAAACAATTATTTTCTGATTATAAATAAAAGAGTTATTTGACATCCCGTTTAACATTGCTCTTATGGGGGAAAGGCGGAATTTAAATTGACTCCAACGCCCTCTTAATTTGTGAGTGTTGTTACGAAAAGTAAGCAAATATTTTTGCTGATCATTGTACTATGGACTGCTGGGATGCCGAAAACGTAAGTCGCCACTTTATAAGGTGGTCGACAACTTTGGGGGAGGGGGGCAAAGATGGCGGAACGCGCTATGGGCGCTACGCGTTAAAACGGCTGTATCTCGATAACAATACGAGATAAAACATTGGTCAAAACGTCGTTTTTATCAAAAAAATATGCCCAACAAAAAAGGTTATTAGGTACATAGTCGTATCTTCAATAATAAAAAAGTTATAAAAAATATGTTTCAAAAGATCATTATCATACAGCAATCTTTTTACGAAAATTCCAAAAATATTTGCTGGATATTAGTTTGATTTAACAAGTACTTGAACAAATTTTAGTTTTTATTTTCATAACCATTAAAAGTAAAATATTACATAAACATGGGTTTTAATACGTAAAACAGAGCATCCACTCCGCCCAATACTCGGTTTTGCGCTGTAACCGAATATAAAACCACTATAAATAAACTTTTAATTAAAATATAATAGGTTGAAAAAATGTTATTAGGAAAAAACTAGTATTTGCTATATAATTTGAGTAATTAAACATTTTTTAAATTTATTTAATTTGAACAATATAATTTTAATTATTAATAATCAAAACATTCAAACAACAATTGTGTGTTATTGGGTTTTTTGTGTTTTATACACTGTATCCGCATCACATAGCATTGATTTGAAAATATTACAAGATTATTCGAGGTTTACTAGGTAAACTAGGTTACTATACTGCATACTAGGTATACTATGTTATTATGCTGCATGTGTTGTTATACTGGTGTAGTGCTCAATTATACTATTGGGAAAAGTCTTTAACTGCTGAAATTGAGCCTTTAGATTTATCAAAGTACGGATTTTTCAAAGACAGCTCTGGAAAATTACGCCCCCTACTTATGGAACTGCCTCCTACTCCTACTACGTTACTTCAACCATGCAAATGCAAAAATTGTTCCAAGGCAACTTGTAGATGCTTTTCCGGTCACTCTTCGTGCTGCTCCTACTGCAAATGCTACGGTCGTTGCAATAATCCGAAAAAAACTGTGTCACACATAGAAGATGAAGATGAAATCGAATATGATGGTTTATAAAGTCTTGTTTACAATGTTAACATATATTCTATTGACTCTTTAAGTAAACTCAACTATGTAATATTCATGTTACTCTGTTACTGTATTTTGAGAAGGAAATGCGAGTGAATTTAGTCTCTATTAAGTGTAGGCTACATATTACGCGGTGGAAGAAACGTTCAAGGACAATAAAGAGATAAAGGTACGAGTGAAGCATTGATTCTCACAATCCACTTAAAAAAGTAAGCAATACAATTTAACATTAACTTCTTATTTGTATAGACATTTAGTTTTTCAGGTATGATATAGAAGCTTATTATGGTTAAAAATTAAATTAATGTACAGTAACTTTATTTTGTGTTGTGTGTTTAATATACAGATTATTGTATGTATTTTGCATTTTTTATTTACCGTTTAACCTTTTTAGCATAAAGTTTATATTGAAAAATTAAATGATAAATTATAAAAAATATATAATGATATATAATGATAAATTATATGAATTATATTCCGTTACAGTGCAACACCGAGTATTGGGCGAAGCGGATGCTCTCAGTTTTACGTATTAATACCAATATTTATGTAATATTTTACTTATAATGGTTATGAAAATGCACCCAACTAAAATTTGTTCAAGTACTTGTTAAATCAAACTAATATCCAGCAAACATTTTTGGAATTTTCGTAAAAAGATTGCTGTATGATAATGATCTTTTGAAACATATTTTTTATAACTTTTTTATTATTGAAGATACGACTATGTACCTAATAACCATTTTTGTTGGGCATATTTTTTTGATAAAAACGACGTTTTGACCAATGTTTTATCTCGTATTGTTATCGAGATACAGCCGTTTTAACGCGTAGCGCCCATAGCGCGTTCCGCCATCTTTGCCCCCCTCCCCCAAAGTTGTCGACCACCTTATAAAGTTGATTTAAGGGGGCGGTCTACCCCTGGCGCGCACCCAAATGCAAGGGGTTTTTATAATCGTGTTATCTTCTGCCAAATGAAGCCTAGAGCTATAAATAAGGTGTCATATTAAAGAAGAATAACGGTACTAATTTTCCTCTGTTACACTTTTGTAATTAGTTTATTAAAACCAATAGAAAATTTCAGTTAAAAATCTATAAAAACAGATGATTTTAGACAGTTATAGCTGAAATTAGAATTTTTATTTTAAAATTCTAAAAAGATAGCCGACTAGATCCTTTTTTCTACTTAAAAAAAAGTTAACAGACAATCTCTATCTTAAGCGGTTAGTTTTAAAACATGATCCCCGTAAACCTCTGCATTTGCAAAACTAAAAACAGATGAATTTAGACAGTTATTACTGAAATTAGAAATTTTATTTAAAAATTCTAAAAAGATAGCCGACTAGATAATTTTTTCTACTTTTAGAAAAAGTTAACAGCCAATCTCTATCTTAATTGGTTAATTTTAAAACACGATCCCCGTAAACCTCTGCAGCCATCAAACTCGCCTAGCGCTACGGCCGCGAGGCGGCATTCGGCATTGTTGTTGTTTTGGCTGGGGTAGACCGCCCCCTTAACAGTTGTTGATTTAACAAGTACTTGAACAAATTTTAGTTGGGTGCATTTTCATAATCATTATAAGTAAAATATTACATAAATATTGGTATTAATACGTAAAACTGAGAGCATCCGCTTCGCCCAATACTCGGTGTTGCACTGTAACGGAATATAATTCATATAATTTATCATTATATATCATTATATATTTTTTATAATTTATCATTTAATTTTTCAATATAAACTTTATGCTAAAAAGGTTAAACGGTAAATAAAAAATGCAAAATACATACAATAATCTGTATATTAAACACACAACACAAAATAAAGTTACTGTACATTAATTTAATTTTTAACCATAATAAGCTTCTATATCATACCTGAAAAACTAAATGTCTATACAAATAAGAAGTTAATGTTAAATTGTATTGCTTACTTTTTTAAGTGGATTGTGAGAATCAATGCTTCACTCGTACCTTTATCTCTTTATTGTCCTTGAACGTTTCTTCCACCGCGTAATATGTAGCCTACACTTAATAGAGACTAAATTCACTCGCATTTCCTTCTCAAAATACAGTAACAGAGTAACATGAATATTACATAGTTGAGTTTACTTAAAGAGTCAATAGAATATATGTTAACATTGTAAACAAGACTTTATAAACCATCATATTCGATTTCATCTTCATCTTCTATGTGTGACACAGTTTTTTTTCGGATTATTGCAACGACCGTAGCATTTGCAGTAGGAGCAGCACGAAGAGTGACCGGAAAAGCATCTACAAGTTGCCTTGGAACAATTTTTGCATTTGCATGGTTGAAGTAACGTAGTAGGAGTAGGAGGCAGTTCCATAAGTAGGGGGCGTAATTTTCCAGAGCTGTCTTTGAAAAATCCGTACTTTGATAAATCTAAAGGCTCAATTTCAGCAGTTAAAGACTTTTCCCAATAGTATAATTGAGCACTACACCAGTATAACAACACATGCAGCATAATAACATAGTATACCTAGTATGCAGTATAGTAACCTAGTTTACCTAGTAAACCTCGAATAATCTTGTAATATTTTCAAATCAATGCTATGTGATGCGGATACAGTGTATAAAACACAAAAAACCCAATAACACACAATTGTTGTTTGAATGTTTTGATTATTAATAATTAAAATTATATTGTTCAAATTAAATAAATTTAAAAAATGTTTAATTACTCAAATTATATAGCAAATACTAGATTTTTCCTAATAACATTTTTTCAACCTATTATATTTTAATTAAAAGTTTATTTATAGTGGTTTTATATTCGGTTACAGCGCAAAACCGAGTATTGGGCGGAGTGGATGCTCTGTTTTACGTATTAAAACTCATGTTTATGTAATATTTTACTTTTAATGGTTATGAAAATAAAAACTAAAATTTGTTCAAGTACTTGTTAAATCAAACTAATATCCAGCAAATATTTTTGGAATTTTCGTAAAAAGATTGCTGTATGATAATGATCTTTTGAAACATATTTTTTATAACTTTTTTATTATTGAAGATACGACTATGTACCTAATAACCTTTTTTGTTGGGCATATTTTTTTGATAAAAACGACGTTTTGACCAATGTTTTATCTCGTATTGTTATCGAGATACAGCCGTTTTAACGCGTAGCGCCCATAGCGCGTTCCGCCATCTTTGCCCCCCTCCCCCAAAGTTGTCGACCACCTTATAAAGTGGCGACTTACGTTTTCGGCATCCCAGCAGTCCATAGTACAATGATCAGCAAAAATATTTATTTACTTTTCGTAACAACACTCACAAATTAATTCGCATTTTGTTAAAAAAAAGCTATCTAAATATGTCATAATTCCATGTTTTATTTTATAACTCGTTTATTAGTCAAGATACGACTTCGGACCTAATGACCTTTATTGTTGACCACATTTTTTACATTAAAACGACGTTTTAACCGATGTTCTATCTTTTACTGTTTTCGAGATATCTGCGTTTTAACGCATAGCGCCCCCCGCCATGTTTGCCCCCCTCCCCCCAAGTTGTGCACCTGCTGGGAGGGCGACAACATCGGTTTTTGTCATCTCCAATGTGTCTCCAACAACAATCAAAAGTCAAAATGCGTTACACTTTCCGTGCATACTCAACCCCCTTTAGGTGCTGGACTAAGGTATAAAGTAAAAATAACTGTAATAATAAAGGTTCCAATACCTCAACCGTCATTAATCCAACTAGTTTAGAAATGACTTTGGTTTCGGGAGCAAGGTCCAATTGTGCCAATTTTTATATTAAGATGTCTAAGTTGATTCTACTGATGAATTGAGATTTGACAATGCTTGCTAACGAAACTAATCATCGCTAAACAAGTTGGATTGAAGACGGTTGAGGTATTGGAACCTTTATTATTACAGTCTGAAATCAATCCAGGAGGCAAATAATTATGAACAAATTTAGAAATAAGCCAAAATGTTACATTTTTAATAGGCCTATATGGTTTAATTAAATTTAAACCAAAGTGCAGCACCGTGTAGCTTGGCGAGTGAGCGAAGTGAACGAGCTCGTCTTCAAGCTCACCGAGCAAGTGCTCGAGAAATAAGGTTGTGCTTTATAATTTGTTCAATTGATAGTTAAGTGGAAAAATATCTAATTATCATTATCTTACAGCAAATCAACCCCGTCATATAGGCTGTATATACGAAAACATTTGCCAAAATACCCTTAAATGTGTTATTTACTATGGAAATGTAAACACATTTCACAAATATTTATTTAGAGGAGAGAAATAATACAGAAAACTACCAAAGTTAACTTTGTCTGGTAAAAAAAAGAGAAACTTCTTAGATAAAGTTGGGGTGGTCGTTACTTTTATTAAGTTTAGAGTTACCTGACACTTTCTGCCTGTCAGGGCTGACAACTTGGATACTTCTGCTTTAAACTTTGTTTTTGATTAATTTGTTTACGTAAATATTTATTATCCACTGAATATTAAATAGTACCAGGTTAACCGAGCCTTGCTCGTTCGTTTTAATTCACTTTTAATGTAGTGTCATGGTAATAAAGCTATTAAATATCCACCAACAACCAACTATACCTCTTCACAGTTAACAGCTGTTTAAAAAAACTACTTAACATGTACGTTTCTCTATTTTTGTTTACCTTTCGTTGTTATTTCGTTACCAAAATAGCAACCCATAAGACCAATGTTAAAAATTACGATTTTTAAACTTAAATTTAGAGCAAATTTGATTTTTTCTGGGGTTGAGGCTGTCTCTAAACTTATTTTTGGGCCAAAACACTCTTAAAAGCAAAGTTTAAGCAAAATCTAACAGCTAGATTTCGAGATCGTGGAACACACATCCCTTCAGAAATTCCTCGTATTATAGTATAGGATTACATAAATGAATGCTTTATATTTATTAATGTTTGAAATTTATAAGAAATATATTTAATACCCCCCGTCGCAGCAGACCTGCGTACTCAGCGAATTTCCAAATTGGTAATATTAATTTTGACCAGCTAAACTTGTAAACAAAATTTCATTACGTGCTCATAAATAGGGAAATAAATGTCTATTCTCCTTAAGATATAGGGAAAGAGTATGCAGGTATGCTGCCATGGGGGACACTAAAAGTAGGTTTTTAGCATAGAAAAAATTTATTTCGACCATATAAAGCCATATAGTTAGTTTCATCAATATCTGTCCATAAATAAAAGAGTTTGCCTATTCTCCATATGATTAACATTGGAAAAGAGTATGCAGGTTTGCTGCCATGATAAGTACAAAAACCAAGATTTTTTACCATAAATGGATGAATCTCAACCAAATGAAGCTAAATACTAAGTTTCATCAAAAATATAGGTTAATAAGTGAAATATTAACACATCCTTATTCTCCATAAGATTAACATTGGAGCCCCAAAAGACAATGTACTGTCTTTAGACTTTGTAATATCTCGGTAACCAATGGAGATAGAGCAAAGCTTCAAAATACTAAATTGTGTGTTTTTTGAGCTAAATCCAATGGTCAAAATAAAAATTTAAAATTTTTAAAATTTACATATGAAAAATGCAAAAAACCCATTTTTGGTGTACAAAACCCCCCAAAACTACCCCTTCCGGTTGGTCGATATGTCTGGTTTTCGAACTCATCCGAATAAACGTAGGATTACACATCTCTACCAAATTTGGTGTTGATCGGACCATTTTTACGAGAGTTATCGTGTCTAGGGACACATACATATATATATATATATATATATATATATAAATTTTAATGACTATTATTTTTGGTCTCTGGGCACCTCAAAACGAAAAAGTAACATGGTCCCGGGCTTAAGTCTTTCCATGAGACCTACGGTAATAGCTTATTCCCTAAGGGAAATTCGCTAAAAATTAAAATAAGAGTATAAAGTTGATCGGTAGTGATCATAATTAACTTTTGCCAAAAAATCGTGAATATATAACAAAATTGCAATAATGAAATACAACCAATTTAAGAGTTTAAATTAAATTCATGATTGTCTTGTACAATGAAGTGTACTGTTTGAGTTACTTTAAAATGAAAGTTATTATTCATAAAGTTACTTGTCATTATACAAAATCTTAAATACTCCAATATGATGTTTAGTTGTGGACATGCATTTTGAAACACCTGGCATTGCACACTAAAAATAAGTTTGTTAATTTATATTTTATAACTTATTTGCTATAATTTCAGATTTTTAGATTTTCGATTCATGGTAATGTGCGGTTGATTTTTTTTTCATCAACACTTATAACATGACATCACCTGAGGCTAGCCAAATCCAAGCTTTTGACAAACGAGCACTCTTGCGAAAGTGCTAAAATAACTTGAAATATTAATTTCGCAAATGGGCTTATTCAAATCTCGCTGTCGGCTCTCAAACTCTCACTACCGTGGTTTCGTGAGCCAAAGAGCTCTGCAGGAGAGACGTCTCCCAGGACAACGTCGAATATTACCTAAAAAGTGGAAAGTAGCCATTTGTTTAGCGCAGGGTTGAAAATGTACTATTAGCTGAAGTTATTTACTTAATTATCTCCCAAGTGTAATTCAATAAATTTGCATCACCATCGGTTTTTTTTGAATGCTTAGTGACAGTTGTTTTTTATAATAAAGTTAAGGGTAGCTTTCTCCAAACACGTTTAGATTTAATAGGGTCAACGTAAAAATAAAAATAATATGCTGAAATCGTAAAATATCTATACGGTACTGAAATATTATAAAACCAGGTAGTTTCTATTTATAATTTCATAGTCGAATTGATAATCGTAGCTGATTACCGTAAAACTTGTATAGGTCTATAAAACCACAAAATTCACTCTCCTAAAAAAAGTATTGAATAACTTATATTCATGCAACTTCTTATAAATTAATTTAAACTCTTTCCATCCATCTTCTTATTTCTATAAGGGTTTCGTCTGTTACCTCCCTTTTACTCTCGACCAACTGAACCGATTTTTAAGATTGAGGTGTCATTTTAAAGCTTAGGATATAACGCTGTGACGAATCGTAATTAAAAAGGTCATATTTTTTCCGGCTTCGTCCAATACCTCCTAGCTAGGAGGTGTGTTGCTTCGTCCCCCTCGCCTTTGATTTATTTCTAGAGGGCGCTTTAAAATGTTGACCAACTTTTATTGCAATTTCTTTAATCTGAATTGTAATTTAACAACTGATTAACTTCAGATGAATTTTAAAAGCCAGATAGTAAACAAAAATAGAACTCTGAGACTTCATAATCGACATTCATGTACTGTGTAGATGAGTTTTAATCATGCAGAATCATAAAATGCGCAATTTGCACACGGGCCACCTCGTTATTACTTACAAATACAATTTTCTGAAATGCTGCTGTGTGTAAAACCTAACGGAACAGTTGAAGCAGAAAGCAGATCTTCCAACCATGATACGAGGCCTCCCTATTAGAACCGTCACAAGCATGAGGGGTTCGGAGTCGTCCCTTTTCACGGAGTACTACAAAAGGATCGATTCGAAGACACAGCAGGTGTCCCAATTTGTTTATAGCTGGAGTGGCTGATGATTGTGAGATGGGATGCAGCGCAGTGTCGAGTGTGTAGTACTGTACTGCACTGTTGTGTAGTAGGTAGGGGGTTGAGTGAGGGTGGAAGGGCGGGGAAATGCCATCGTCCGACCTGCGGACCTAATGACATTTCCAGCGACCGCAACCTCCCTGCAGATCTGCCCTTCTCATTTTAAATTTATGAAAGTCGTGTTTTACGGCAGTAGTCACTCGGACCTAAGTCTGGGACCAAGAAACTATTTTGTTTTTATGGAGATCAAACATACACGCGTTTGTTTAAATCCATATAGGCATATAGCCTATGTATATTTGAGAAAGAGACCCCGGATTTCGATTAAATTTTGTAGAGTAGCATTCGTGAGGTTCAGTTAAAAGGCCAGAGTGATCGGGAGCGGGCACGGGAATTAAGTTTTATGTGGGGGTCAAGCTTATTTTTAAAATTCAACAATTTTAACTGAGATCATTGCTTAAGGTGAGTTTGTACCAGAGTTGACAACCAAAAGGCATATACCAGTAAACTTTTGAAGTAGTCAACTTTTACTCTTAAGTTGTCAATGTTATCTCTCTATATGGGTAAAGTTTTCAACTCTAATGTAAACGCACCTTTGGGTCTTAAAAATGTAATAATGTATTAATTATAACTAAAATAAAAAATACGTTTCCTATATTTTAATGGGAAATTGAAAAACCATTTAGCTTGCTTATTTACTGTTTTAAATTGATAGAAAATTGGTATTGACCCCTCATTAGGTAGTCTAAAAACGTGTGTTGGCTTACAACACTCACATGGCGGTAAACCTACGTCCTCCACCCCCATGATGTTTTATAGGTAAATAAAAAATATCAGAACTTGTCACAATTATTTGCTAACGTACCATCTTTAGATTAGAGGTGACCTATTTGCTTTCAGCAAACTTGCATATCTGTTCTTTCCCATCCACATAATGTTTATGGTGGAAAAACATTTTACAATTGATTTGGAAATTCGCAGAATGCGAAAGTCTGCTGCAACGAGGGTAGGCCTACTTGAAATCATCAAGCGTATTCTACCACTCCATTATGAAAGCACAATATGTTCCAACTAAGTAATCCAGTAGTTTAATAACGAAAACTTTTTCATGTAGGTACTGTAATAACACAAATATTACTTTATTTTTACATGGTTTTAGCAATATCGATTCATTTTAGCACCTGGTAGCCTATCGGGGCCTAACATCATAAACCAGTGGGTATAGCTTAACAGCAATCCTTCAGTTTTTATATAAACGGCTAAATGTGAAAATGTGAAATCTTCTACTACAATGAACTGCTCGTAAAATTTGAGGCCATATTTTCAGACGATTTTTTAAAAGTATATCTCACAATGCACCTGGTATTCAAACGTCCGAAAATGTATGGTTAAACTGTAAACGTTTTCTAAAATATGACTGTTTCTATTTCAATTAATTTAGTACCTATTGTAATATTTGTACCTATAAATGATATTTTTCAGTTCGGCAGTAGCCTACGCTAAATAGTACACATTTTAAAGTGATAAAAGATTTTGTATACAATTTCAACTAGACGCGTGAACTCTTAATGACTCGACCCAAGCCATCAATCAGGTTTAAGAAGTTCTGTTAACTAACTTGAGACTCGGGAGATTTAGAACAAACTTAATTTAGATGGGTTCAATGACAGAATTTATCACGAGGTTTTAGCAAAATTACCCTTCCGGGAATACGCTATCGCCGTGATCATCATACTAAGACCTAAGACCGGGACAGCCGATCAGCCGTGTTACTAAATTATTAATTTTCGTACTATAATCAAATAATTTATTATTATTTAAATCGTATTTTATTATGCCGAGAACCATGAATGTGTAGATAAATAAAAGTTATGTAAAGGCATATTTTTCTATAGTAAAAGTATAAAACAATCAATTCGTAGGATTGAAATTAAATTAAATAAAAATAATTAGTAACAATTATGAAATTAACCAAATAATTAGAATCCATATATTACACATTCAACATGGTGTTCAACAAAATTTGTTGATATACAATATTTTATATACACCAGAGCGCAGCACTGTAGCACTGTAGGCATACATTGAACAGTCTGAAAGGCCAGAGAGCGAAGCTAACGAGGTCGACTTGAACAGAAACAATTAAGCTTTTGGCACTCGGTATTTTAGACCACAGTCTAAAAAGGACATTACTCTAATGAAATTTACCGAGCAAATGATCGGAATGTAAGTATTAACCTATTATAGTAGTAGTCACAGTAAGACATTAAACAAAAATCGTGTTATTCTATGTTTTTATGTACCTAATTGAATTTCCTATGACATTAAAGTAAATTTGTAAATCGTTACCAAGTCCGAAATGATAATTTATTAAATGACTCCTCAGTAGATAACCGCAAAGAACTTTCAGTTAAATCGATCGACTTATATGATTTTGGCTACCGCACTACCAAAAATGTCTAAGATTCTATTTATTAGCTGCAGCCCCTTCCGGTACTTTTGATAATGGAATATATACAATATAAGTATATATTGTATATACAAGGTTGACTTGGTTTAATTTTCGATACACATATGATTTTCCTTGATAGATTTTCCGATTTTCGATAATCGATTTCCACTCGATTTTCCTTGTGATCAAAATTCAAAATATTTAAACTTGTATTTTTTTGTACTCACGCCTCCCCTTCCCTTTTGTAATCCTTAATACAGTATAAGTTTGTAATTATACATGCATACCCAATTTTCGGCTAGTTAAAATAAAACTTGAGTTATAGTACGAGTTTTCACGTTCATCAATTACAGTAGTTGTGAACTAAAACAATAAATCTACGTAAAGTGCACTTCAGGGTTCACTAACAACCGGAGGAGAAGCGAAAGAGACAAATAGGTAAGGGCGATTTGTCAAACTGTTGTCAATAACAGAACAATGACTGCAGTTAAAACAATTTGTATGTTCTTTAAACTGTTTACTCACGTTTTTAAGTAAAATTCACGTAAAGCAATAAACACTGACATTCTTTCCCCTCTAAAGTACCGGTAGCAAAAAAATTGTTTTATAAAAGTTAATAGAAGACTACACATACCACGCAATTTCTTGTATAAGACGACTTACTATTGGAAATAAAGGGATCAAAATAATAGTTTATGAATGGTATTATGAACACGAAGGTCTATAAGCCACGAGTGAGATGTAAGTTATAAAACGAGCGAAGTGGTCCTAGTATGAATTTATGCGGGAGTCTTAACGGTGCGCTCTACCCATCTGCCGCGCGCAGATGCAAGGGTTGAGAATCTCCGTGTTTGCCGCCCCAGTTGTAAACCGATTTAAAATATTTTGGTGTCATTCTTTTCGTAATATAATTTTGTACTCCGCTATCGTCTTAAAATTTCGATATTAATTTAAATTACTAAGCAGGGTGCTTGCTAATAATGTTGAAATAAGCGTTTCTGTATCAAGTTTTAACGCATTAAAAAAAGACGATACGTGAGTACAATATAATCTTAAGAACAAGAATCTGCAATAAGATTGGTAAAAAGTTTATAGATAACGATGCAAGAAGGAAGATGTGAAAGGTCTGCAATTAAAAAAAAATCGTTATTAGACCACCGATTGATTTCGCACTGAAACCAAAAAAAGCATTAAAGTAACAAAATTTTAAATCACCCGTCATATATTTTCCAAAATGTGAGTTTCCGCGTATAGCGGCAGTTAACAGTCTCGCTCGACGATTTTGACGCCGAGGTAGAGCGCACCCTTAATGCATAATTGTTTTAGATTACAATATTTGGTATGTTTTATTTTATTTTTGATAAATGGCTAAGACTTATTGTTGCCTATCTATATTTTAAGCTGTTTATTTTCTTATACTACTTTCATATGTTAATAAAATGAGTAAGAGCCTAATCCAAATTTTAGTAATTGTGTGAATTTATTTGTTTGTTTTAGACCTAATACATAAATGGCATGTGTTTCATTTAATTTTGAAATATGGCTAAAATTTAAGGTTGCTTATCTTAGTCCGTTCATCCCCATATACGTACAAGCTAAGGTACTCCTAGTATATTGAGTATTCTAAACAATGTTGAAAATTCTACACATACTTAGGTAAAATGCTTAGATATTTTTGTAATCGAAACTCCTACAATTTTCAACCAATTTTCCAGTTTTTGGTGTCGTTTAATAGGGCTTGGTCTATATATATTTTCTGCCAAAAACTGATGAGAATCTTACTTTTAAAAAAGACACGGGAATAAATTGCGGTTGAAACAACAGTAACAACAACATATCTAAACTGTTTAATTAATTGCCGACCAGTATGTGAGAATACAGAACTAAATTGCAATTGAAAAACAACATAACAACAACAACGCAGGTGACATATATAACTGTTTAATTAATTGCCGACCCGATGTGAGAACACGGGACTAAATTGCAATTGAAACAAAAATAACAACAACGCAGGTGACATATATAAACCGCTTAATTAATTGTTAACCTTTATGTGAGAACATGGGACTAAATTGCAATTGAAACAAAAATAACAACAACGCAGGTGACATATATAAACCGCTTAATTAATTGCCAAACTTTATGTGAGAACATGGGACTAAATTGCAATTGAAACAACAATAACAACAACGCAGGTGACATATCTCAACTGTTTAATTAATTGCTGACCCGTGTGTGAGAACACGGGACTAAATTGCAATTGAAACAAAAATAACAACAACGCAGGTGACATATATAAACCTCTTAATTAATTGCCAACCTTTATGTGAGAACATGGGACTAAATTGCAATTGAAACAAAAATAACAACAACGCAGGTGACATATATAAACCGCTTAATTAATTGCCAACCTTTATGTGAGAACATGGGACTAAATTGCAATTGAAACAAAAATAACAACAACGCAGGTGACATATATAAACCGCTTAATTAATTGCCAACCTTTATGTGAGAACATGGGACTAAATTGCAATTGAAACAACAATAACAACAACGCAGGTGACATATCTCAACTGTTTAATTAATTGCCGACCCGTGTGTGAGAACACGGGACTAAATTGCAATTGAAACAACAATAACAACAACGCAGGTGACATATCTAAACTGCTTAATTAATTGCCAACCTGTATGCGAGAACAAGGGACTAAATTGCAGTTGAAACAACGATAACAACGACGCAGGTGACAAATATAAACTTTTTAATTACCCCATGCAGTCACTCATGTACAAGTACGAGACTAGATTGCAGTTAGTGATAAATAACATTTCCTCCTTTTACATAATTAAATCCACTCGTTATTTTTTTTTATGAAGTGAGTTCAATAAAAAATGAGAAAACTAGTCAAGATTAGTTTAATTTAAACTGAAATAAATTCAAAAGCGGTTTTTAACACGTACCAAGTATAAACCCAAGGGTACGTTTGGGTACGAGTGTAGCAACAGGTGAACCGAGCCACGTTATTTGAAATCAGATTAATATTGTAAATTAGTTGTGTATTAATTTGTACATTTATTCCTCCTAATTAAACTGCCTTTTGGAAAATCTAATCAATTTTATATCATTAACTTACAACTTTATGATATATGACTTATATTTAACCTAAATCAAAATTACAACCAAATTAGCACTTAAAAATGTGTGATGAAAAATTTTAACTTACCGGAAATATAAAAGAGTACACTAAAATCACAAGAAGGAAGATCAGTTACAGTTCAGCCTTTAATCCCACTATTTGGCTACCATTTTGATTGTACTAATAAGTGCTAAACGAACGCGCCTTGTAGACTAATGTAGAGTTTAGCGATATAGCCACTGGGAGCGCTCGTGCAGGGGTCGATAATGGGGGAGGGTGTGCAGGGGTGGCCACCCCCACCCCCACCGCTACCCCCTAGTGCCATCCCCATCTTGATACACCTCTGATAATGGATTCATTTTCATATCGCGCAGTGTTGATGACAAGTACTATTGATATCTTCATGTAAACAATGCACCCTCCTGTTTAACTTGTTTTCGACTAACTGAAACTAACTTGGTTGTATTATAGGTGTTGGCTTTCATTGGAAGACGGGACAGATTCAACGTTCC
Source organism: Neoaliturus tenellus (assembly GCA_030545055.2). NCBI lineage: Eukaryota > Metazoa > Arthropoda > Insecta > Hemiptera > Cicadellidae > Neoaliturus > Neoaliturus tenellus. The sequence continues at coordinate 257,184,344 of CM061533.1, read as the reverse complement.
GAAAAGTTGAAATTTTTTAAGCCTAAAATTTTTAAGTTATGGAAATGCCTGTAAAACTTAATGGTATTAGCTCACCACGACCCAAAATGAATTTTCAAGAAAGTATTTTATTGTTATAGAGTTTATTGGTTCAGTACCAGGAGGACCGAGCGTTGCTCGGTGAAATATTAGTAAATTTAAATATCAGAATAAACTTTATTGACATTTAAACAGCTGTTACATTTCTTTTTGAAGTTCTGAATGTACTTCTTGTTTATATGTTGTTAATTCGTTGCCAACATGGCAACCCATAAGCCCAATGTTAAAATTTTGTAATTTTAAACTTTAATTTTTAGCAAAATTAGATTTTCCCTGGGGGCGAGACCCATCTCAATCGTATTTTTAAGGTAAAACTAAGTTTATTCCAAAATTTGAAGGAAATCGTCGGAGCCGTTTTTGAGATAATTGTGCAAGCAAGCAAACAAGCAAACAAGCAAACATTGCTCGTATAAGAGTATAGGATACCGGAAAAAAGTTTTACTAACAAGGAAATTTATCTCAATCACTACTTATCGTCTAAAATAACAAAAAGGTCGCACTTTAAAGCTTATAGGCTATTACAACCTAATTAATTTAGATACGATTTTGAGTAAGTCCGCTTTAAAAAAAAATGTATTTGTTTCCTTTCTACTCTTTAGAATGTCGTTCATGAACTCTGATGATCCATATTTATTTGATGTACAAATTAAAGATTATTTTGCGTGATATATCTTTGTCAAAAGTTCATATTACTAAATACTATTTAATAGATTTTCTTTAAGCGTTTTAACTACCAAAGACATGTAAATAGGCCTTACTTTGTATGTGGACTAATGATTGCTTTTATAAATTGAAGATACAAATAATTTATAAATTCATAACAATTTATATTCGGTGTATTTATTTGTTTTAATTTGCTTTCAATACTGGTAGCTGTTGACAAATTTTTGATCTTGAGAGACAAATTTTTTATTGAGGGATAGATTGGGCGAAAGCCTGTCCAATGCAATAAACGACATCCTGGCTACTGTACCTCTTGGATAAGGGTGCTTTGTGATGTTGTACGCTAACTTTCAGAAATATTTCTCAATAAAACTAAAACATCGCATGGAAAAATATATCTGACATATCAGACCTGTTGGGAAAATCCTCAAACCATTAATAATGTAATTTGACGATTTATTTACCCCCAAATCGAACTACATAGAGCCAAGTATGTAGCACATGGATATTACGTACGAGTATTAAGTACGATGTACGATGAGTAGAATGGGTATTTATGCAAAATTCACTTAACCCCATCTAGATTTAGACATACATTTTAATATTTATTCCATTCTACGTGATTCATAACATTTTTTCAGTTCCTATTACTTTTGAAGACAAACATTTTCTCCTGATTCCCAGATCCGGGTTCGCCACTTAGCGCTAACGGTTCAACGGTTAACACAGAGTATATAACGAGCTATGACATTTCACAGTACACAGAGTATGGACCGTGACAGTGCCAGTGTTGTGATAAGTGAGATGGGCCGGTCACTCGTTTTGTTATTATGCGCTTTTCTGCTCACTTCCCTCAAGCCAGCGTATTCGGCTTCCTTACAACCAGGTGGTCTAGGTAGATTTATTTTTACTACATAAGTACTGGTCTATATGATTTTACCACGACCAAAGTCTAAATTAAATTCAGTTTGACTTCAAATTGGAATTTACAACTGATTTACATTTAATTTATGTTCAAACATATTTACTGACAGTGACAGTTGCAATATTAAAGTTGAAAACCTTCGTAAAATTATTGCCGAATTTAATAACAAATCAGTTCGGCATATAAGTTATTTAATTTATTAATTGAAACTAGTAAACGTGTTGCTCGAAATCGAGCAATTTATTTTCATACAATACACATGTTACTTCTATCTTTAAATCATTGACGTTCGACCAATCCAATATTGTGAATATCTGCAATCACCAAAACTACACGTATTTACAGCTGATTATTAACAGATGTTTAAAATGCTTTATTCAATCCCAATGTTATTTAAATGGGAAATTTTGAGATTTCAATGGTGGATAGCGCCTTTATTTTCTGTCAGATTCTCATCAGTTTTTGGCGGAAACAACTACAGACCAAGCCACCAACGACACCAAAAACTTGAAAATCGGTTGAAAATTGTAGGAGGAGTTCTCAAGACAAAAAAACCCTTAGCGTATTAAATAAGTATAGATGTGTGTGTGTCAAAGTCAATTAATTTTTGCGAATTTCTCGATAGGGAAAAAGCTATTACAGTAGTAGTCACTGTAAGACTAAGACCGGGACCATGGTACATTTTCGTTTTGAGATCCCTAGAAACCAAAAAAAACACTGTTCGTTCTAATTCAAATATTATATATACGATGAAATTTTGTATATATATATATATAATCGATAAAGTCCGATTGTCATAATTTTTTGCAGAAACAACTACAGACCCTGCCAATGACACAACGCACTCTAAAATCAGTGAACATTGTAGGAGGAGTACAAATAAAAAAAAACCTTTAGCGTATTAAATAGTATACATATTAGAATTAAAATTGAAATGTCGTAAATTAATTTCACCGTCTCTCTAAACCAGAGCGGGAAACATCTAAATTTGTTAAAATTTCAAATATGTGTTAAATAAAGTTCAACGTATAAGATAAAGCTTTTAATTAATATTTTCTGATATAGTTTTTATTAATAAGTTTTAAAAATATTTTGTAAATTTGATTGAGGTAGTCATAATTTATATTTCCCCCGGAGATCTATGTTCGCGCCAATATTGTCAAGTTCTGGTGACAGTCCACAGGGAGTCGGCCCTGGGTGATGCGCTAACGGCCAAGTTGGCTACTTGCTATTCAAAGCCTTTGCCCTCCAATTTTGTCAAACAGTTTGTCGAATTAGGTTTAGAGAAACTTAGTTCTCATTATTCGTCGTATTACAGGAATTTATTTTCAATTTGATAGATTATGGAATTCTATTTAGCGGATTTAGCGGATTTCTCTTTAGGGAATGCTCTATACAGGGTGTCTCTGAACTCCTTACCGACCTTTTAAGGTATTATTCCTGGACCAAAGACAAGTCAAAATATCATATTTAAATTGTCCGGAAGTCTTTAGTTACTCACACAGCCGCCATTTTGTTTTTTTCACATAATAATTTTTATTTCCGTAACGGATGGTTGTATTCAGTTCATATTTGGTATGAATCTTTATCATAACAATGTACATTTTCAAGAAAAAAAATTAATTTTTTCCACTGTATATTTTCAAAATGGCGGCCATTTTAAATTTTCAAACTGAAATATCTCAAAATCGGTAAATTTTATAAAAATTTTACAAGACACAAAAAAGTTGACAAATTAAATTATCTAACGAATGGTACCAAGTTTGTAAGGATATGACAACAAATAACGGAGTTATTGCGATTTTATCCATGAAAAACATTGATTTTGCATTATAAAACGGCCATTTTAACAGAAAAATCAATGTTTTTCTTGGATAATATCGCAACAACTCCGTTATTTTTTGTCATATCCTTACAAACTTGGTACCATTGGTTAGATAATTTAATTTGTCAACTTTTTTGTGCCTTGTAAAATTTTTATAAAATTTACCGGTTTTGAGATATTTCAGTTTGAAAATTTAAAATGGCCGCCATTTTGAAAATATACAGTGGAAAAAATTAATTTTTTTCTTGAAAATGTACATTGGTATGATAAAGATTCATACCAAATATGAACTGAATACAACCATCCGTTACGGAAATAAAAATTATTATGTGAAAAAATCAAAATGGCGGCTGTGTGAGTAACTATAGACTTCCGGACAATTTAAGTATGATATTTTGACTTGTCTTTGGTCCAGGAATAATACCTTAAAAAATCGGTAAGGAGTTCAGAGACACCCTGTATATTTTTATCGCTTTGCAGATTTTACATTTTATAGTGTGCTAAACACAAATAAGTACCCTAAACTAATCTAAAATTTGTTGATAACATTTTAGTATTTCTAAAACCTCAGGATTATCGAATTGTCAGAACAGCCAAAATGAAATTGTACTTTAATTTTCTAATTCGTCTCCATCAGTGCTGTTATTTAAATTTTCATTATTAACCTTGAACTTAAAAATTACGATTATAAAAGCTTCAAACTCCTCTACATATCCGAGGTTCTTCAAGTTTAAATTCAATATTGATTCGATGAAAACTTTATTAAACTTTGGAAAGAGAAAGTATCCCGATTAGCTATGAAGGAAGGACGTGAAATACCGATATAAAAGAGAGGGTCGAGTATGTGGAATGTAAGCCGACCTTTCAATAAAGGATTATCGATCGTCATGCTCCATAATGTGAGTTCTGCTTTGGTCCTAATCCAATTAAATCTGAGGGATCTTTCCAGTGAACTCCACTAACTATGTAAGGCAAAAGTTCTCTGGAATGTCATTTAAGTTTTAAAGGTGTGCAGTTTTATTTGGTTTAAAATTGGTAGTAAAAAATTTGTAAAAAAATAGTGTTGATAACAAAATATATAGGAAAACATTTATAAAATAATATAAAAGCCGGTGCAGGCCTACTGTGTAGAGAGGCAAAGAGTACAATAACAAAAAAGCAAAAAAATTCATCCACGTATAAAAAATAAAAAAATCAACAAGAATAACAATCGGCAATAATAACCGAGATGTAAAATTAAAAACCAAAGATTTGGTCTACGGACACCATTATAGCCACAGGCGCATTACATTTTTTTTATATTTTCAATGGTAATTAATATAGTTTTTTTATCATGTATATCTACTAACGTGTTGCTCGAAATCGATCAATTTATTTAAATACAGTACAAATGGTACTTTAGCTCTAAATCAATGACATCCGACGAATCCAATAATGTGAATATCTTTAATAACCAATAACTACACGTATTTACAGCTGATTATGAACAGATGTTTCAAATGCTTTATTCAGTCCCCAATGTTATTTAAATGGGAAATTTTGAGATTTCAATATTGGATGGCGCATTTATTTCCAGTCCGATTTTCATCAATTTTTGGCGGAAACAACTTCAGACCAAGCCCTATCCAACGACACCAAAAACTTGAAAATCAGTTGAAAATTGTAGGAGGAGTTCTCAAGACATAAAAACCCTTAGCGTATTAAATAAGTATAGATATATTTAAAACAGTAAGGCAAAAACATCTTTTCCTCCACCTACTATCTATCTAAAGCCGTATTTTACTCCTTGGAATAGAGTTCTAAACTACTACTAGTTTTACCCCATGTGACGTGAATATTTAATTTTTTTACCTAGGGAAAACTCAACTTTTACTGTACCACGGGTTTAAGGCTAGTTACATAAGAATAACATTAAAAGAGAGATTAAAAAGGACACGAGTGACAGTCAGCTGTCTCTTGTATTTGTTTCGTTAATCTTTGTTTACTAATAGAATAGCAGCTGTAGCAAAAGCCATTCTGTCAGCAGTGTACGTGTTTGTTTACATTTCGCTTGGGTAGGCTTTTTTAACCTAAGAAGTCCAAAACCTAAGTGTATAAATTTTGACTAGGTGAAATTCTATTTTGTTTTTGTGTGTTCTCTAAAAATGATATAGCTTACCTTGTTTTTGTTTGTAGTTTTTTTTATGTTGATCGACTGATCCGGGTTGAAGGAGCAAAGGGATCATATGAAGGTAAAGTTAACTTATATACACTTTAGGCCTATTGTTATAGGCCTAAATGTTATTCGTGTAGGTGGAGGAAAAATGTTATGTGCATTAAGGGACTAAAGTACACTCTTTTCTCCCTGAAGGGAAACTGTTGACAATTTCCCTGAGGAAGAAAAAGTGTACTTTAGTCCCTAGGAGCACAAATAACTATTGGGCAGTTCGTCTGAGACTTCCACTGAGCCGATTCGCGTGGCAGTTGTCCCAAAACCAATGTATATTAGCAGGTTTTATTGGTGTTCCAAAAACTTTTACATTAAATTGGTTAACAATTAAAAATAAACTTTTCTTAAGGAGATTTATCATCAAGGTCTGAATGCCTCCAAGGTCTGCTGAATAGCTAATTTTTGTGTTCCGGTTCCGGATATGAAGCGTCAAAACTAAAACGGAAGTCAAGTTACGTTAGTAGTGTGTTTTTGCGGTTGCTGGCTCAGTTCAATGACCTCTGAGGAATGTGATGACGTCATCGCCAAGGTCAATGACCCCGATGACGTCATCGATGATGACGCAATCGATGACGTCATACCCATGACGTCATCAAAATGACGTCATCGATGACGTAATTGATGACGTCATCATCGATGACGTCATTTCCGTGATGTCACACCCATGACGTCATTTCCGTGATGTCACACCCATGACGTCACAGAAATGACATGCTGATGACGTCATCATCCATTACATCATCAAAATGACGTCACTGACACTGTTAAGGTCAAGGTCACGCCGAAACTCAAAATTTTTTGGCACTTTTGCCGTTTCTCGCACTACGCTCCGAGTTTCAGTCAGAGTCCACATGACCTTGACGACTTGGAGCGAATTTGCGATGAGAAACAGCAAAAGTGCCAAGTCAAACTCGAGTTTGCGACATGACCTTGCTTAAACCGTCATCCACTAGTCCTCAGAGACCATTGAACAAGCACAACATCCGCAATTTCATATTACTGTGACCTTGAACACTTAACAACTACAGAGCGCCGACACCGATGCGCACCCCACGACGGTCACCGAGTGACTGACTGTCAGGCCCTGTGTACTCTAGGTATATGGGGAAGTAGAGGGGGAAATCTCAAGGTCATCCAAATGGAGTTTTAAAAAAGCTAAAGAGTAGAAAGACTACTCTTGTGCTTCCTGGGCGACTTCATCAATCTCCAAGGGATCTGTAAACCAATCCGATCTGTAGCGGCAGGAGTCCAGAAAACAGGTGCACCACCCATCAGGTTGTCCGTAGCACTTCCGACAATTGGTAAGATTAGAAAAATGAAATTTAATACACCGCTGCGGACAACAAGTGTAAAAGTACTGGGACTTGTAAATTTTGAAAGTCTGTAGTACCGGTGGTGGCAGCTGCTGGTTCTTGCATCTACACCTGCAACATCCGAAGCATTCACATTGCTGGCAGGCCAACCCGTCCACTTGCCATCTTGGTAGTAGGAAACACTTGTCCTTGCAGCAATAGGTTGACCCTGTCTCTTCCTCCCAAAGCTTCTTTGCACAATGGATGACGCCTGGCTCCTCCAAACACTTATGCTCGCAATATGAGACACGCTTAGTTTCCATACTTGATGTTGCTTCGGCGAGGGAGCAAGATGAAGTGATGCCGTGGTCAGTGGGAATGGAGCTTATATAAACTAAGGTGAGTGGAGGGGGAAAGGTCAAGGTCATCCAAACGGAGTTTTAAAAAAGTCAAAGAGTAGAAAGACTACTCTTGTGAGTCTATAGCGATTTCATTGATAATGAGTGCTTCGGTATGCCAAGTTGATCTGTACTGACACGCCCCTAAATAATGTTTGCAAAAACCTGCAAAATGATTGTTGCACATTTTGCAGCCAGTTAGCTGTCTTAGATTAAATTCAATGCAACGTTCAGGGCAACAAGTGTACTTATGCCCTCTCATCTGGTACACATGGAATGTCTTCAACTCAGGCTTTGGCTTCTCCCAAGATTTGCACCGACACATGCATTGTCCAAAAGCTTCACACTTTCTACAAGCCAGTCCATCCGCCACATCAATGTCATTGGGCCATGAAAAACACTTCTGTTTGCAACAGTAGTTAAGTTGACTCTCCATGTTGCTGCGGTGAAGGCGCACGATGAAATGATGCTGTAGTCAGTGAGAGCGCAGCTTATATAAACTTAGGTGAGTAAAGGGGGAAAGGTCAAGGTCATTCAAATGGAGTTTTAAAAAAGATGGCTAGTCGTCCTCGTCGTCTGTAGTAGTTTCAGATGAAGAACCAGAGTCGTCTGAGTCCCTTGCTGGTGCTCCATAGATAAAGTGTATTTCTATTTTAAAGCGAAGGCCAGGATCTTCCACCATCAACTCCTTCAACCTATTACATACCACCTCCACTTTGTACACATTGTCTATAATCAACACCCAAAATGTTGGGTGAATAAAACGTGTGGATGAGTCAGCTTCGGCAATGGTTATTTCTTTCGGCGCTATAGGAGTGTACAGATGTGTAAAGTGTGGATGAGGCTGGCTGGAAGTTAAAGGTTCTGAGTTGATCCTGGTCGCATCAAAATCCAATTCCATCCTACATTCAACGTCACGGTTCTCGTTAAAAACATATTGCAATTTTTGGCGTAACATTTGTAGTTCTGTCACATCTTGCAAATGAACAGTCCACCACAAGGGAAATGCTTCGTCCGTAGTGGAGTCAACTTCAACTTGAGAAGTAGCCTCGTTCGCCATGGTAGCTAAGGAAGGAATGAGGTGAGCCGCAGACTGTAGTTACAGTATTGAAAAGTAGAGGGGGAAATTTCAAGGTCATTGAAATTGAGTTTTAAAAAAAAATGAAGGAGTAGAGGGGGAAAGGTCAAGGTCATCCAAATTGGGTTTTAAAAAAGGAAAGAAGGTCACTCCCCATCAGCCTCGTCGTTGACCTCCACATCAGATCCTTCATAGGGGTAAATAGGTGACATTGGGGTATACTCTGGTGACTGTTGAGTGTTGTCTCCATCCTGCTGCAGTGTAACTCTCGACCAATCATAGTCCAAATTCATTTGAATTATGATTCCAGGGTTGTCCCGGAGTATCTCCTTCATCCTTTGGCAAATTGTCTCTAGATAGTGCACACTGTCGATCGACAGTGTCCAACCCGTACTTGTTCCAACATCGGTAGTGGAGTCTGCCTGGGTGATGGTGTTGTTGTCATCCATGGTTGCCTGCTGAACAAGGAATGATGCTTGATGTGAGGCTCATGCAGGAACATGTTGAAGTGGTGGGGGCGTGGTGGAGTAGTGGGGGAAGTTTCAAGGTCATCCAAACGGAGTTTTAAAAAAAGGAAAACCTACAAAGTAACATTAAAACTTTCCAATTGATGGTGGCGAGCGTTTTCTTCTGCAACCTTGCCGACACATGTGACTATGCCATACAGTATGAAAAGTACAACCATAATAAGGCCGAACAATAAAAGATAGCCGTTGACTATCATGATATTTTCTGAGTGGATCTGCTTTCTTCGTATCGCCCTCTCCTGCATCCTCTTCTCCAACTCGTGGACGAAGTCACATCAAACGTGAGGACATGTTTTATCCGTTGGTAGGTTTGCCATTGTTGATGTTGTCGGTTTGGCTGTTGAAGATGGAATGAGGTTTCCAATTGTGATGTGCCATGTACATCAATAGTCAAGTGGTGGGGGTAGCAAAGCAGTGGAGGGGGAAGTTTCAAGGTCATTCAAACCGTGTTTTAAAAAAACCTATCTTGTTACTGAGCTCATATGTCAGTAACAAGATAGGTGTTTTTGCTCATTTACTTCTTTAATATAATGAAAAAATAAACATATTCTACAATGGTTAGAACAAGAAATACAACTGCTAGTCAGCTGAAGTAATCTAAGTTGTCCGGCTCGGTCTTCATGGACGTAGGTGAGGAAGCTGTCGAGGAGTGTCCAGGCTCTTCCTTTGGCTGCCGGGTGTTCCGTATATTGCAAGCGTAAACTTGCACGTTTATACGGTAGCCTCGTGCCACCATCAGCTGCAACTCCTTGTACAAGTCGTTTAGCTCCTGCTGAGTCTTGATGCTCACCTCCTCGTAACTTGCGCAACTGACGTTCAGAGACATCCTGATGTTGCTAGGTTGGCTGCTGGAGTAGAAATGAAGACAAGGCACAGCGCTTGGAGGTACATGGAAAAGTGGTGGGGGTAAGAAGTGGTGGGGGTAGAAAGTGGTGGGGGTACAGAAGTTTGTTTAAACTGTTCGAAATTTTTTCCATCGATACAATGGCATGGAACAAATAGCGCAGGTGTCCTTGTAGTTTTCAAATCTAAACAACGGTGCTAGAAATCCGAACTGTTTTATACCGCCATCCTGTACGAATCGTCGAAGGTCTCTGACGGCAGCATCGCCACAAGGCCTACAAAACTTTTCCCCATCTTGGAACTTATACCAGGAGTATTCCGAATACCCTCTATTTTCTCTCTTGTACTCTTTGATATCCTGCTTTATTGTTACAGGGATATTTTCTTGTAAACAAGATGGGAACAAATCTTTGTGAGTTATAACTCGTTGCAAGCAAAGATTGTACAAGGTGATCATCGTTCGCTAGTTGGCAACAGACTGACAGTGTTCGCATCCAAGCAGGTCTCAATTGTAGCGCGGTAGTGGGGGTAATTGTAGCGCGGTAGTGGGGGTAATTGTGAAATGCAAAGGTCAAAGGTCAAGGTCACCCGCGAAGTTAAAAAAAAATGCAACATATCAATATGTGACAAACTTCACATATTGATATGTTGCATTTTTTTATGTTTTTTTTGGTCTTTTATGATTTATTTATTTATAAAACATTACAATAACACATGTACAACATTAAAACTTAAATCTAACACTGCTGCTTATCGGCGATGTGGATGGTCAACTCTGTAGAGTTGCTACCCGTGCAGCCGTGGGACACCAGGTATAGACAGCCGGGTTGAATAGAGCGAAGGTCCTCGTTTTGTAGAAGATGGACGAATCTCTTGGGCAGGTACACCTGGAACTTGGGCTCATCCCCCGGAGTAAACGGTGCCTCGCTGAGACTGCAGCAGATGGCTTCCCCAACTGTAGTCTCCATCTTCTTCATAGCATGGATTATGTAGTGCTTTTCATCTTTTAGTTCAGAGCACTTCTTCACAGGTAATATTGTTGACTTGGAGTGAGCATTGAACTGCTCGACCACAGTCTGAAGGAACTGGTGAGATGCCATGGTCAGGTTACAGATCGTCTTCTTGCTCGGAGATGTTGTCGTCTCGGAATCTCGAGTAATACTCATGCCAGGTCCCGGTCTGCTCCTCACTTATATACTCTCCGTTACCCCCACCACTCCCCACTTCCCCACTTTGAAGGTAAGAGGCGAGTTTATAGGCATTTTTCAAAGCGCAATGTCTATCTTTATCATGTTCTGGGCTTTTTGTACAAATACATATTGTTTCCAGCATGTATTGATAATTCTTATCCAATTCCACATCACTAACCGGAACATGAGTAAATCCTTCGATCCATCTTTTCTTTTCCAGCCCCTTTGTGTAAATATTGGTAAACTTGTCTGAAAAATGATGCATAATGTGATACAAGTCCGTGTAACTTGTAAAACCATCATACCAATCGATATGATGGAAGTGTTTTGAAATCCATCTGTTGGTAGTAGCGGCTTTACTAGTTAAAGACGAATAAGAACATGGTGGTTTAAATAAAAACGAATAAGGAACACTTGTATTCATGTCCAAAAACACAAGTTCTTTTATAATGAACCTATCATCATTACCACGAAACGCTTGAAACTCAATAATACCAGGCTTGGACTTTACTTGTTCTTCTTCTCCCTTGTCCATTTTGAAGGTCACACGTCTGCTCATTACGAAGTCAGGAGGTCAACTGATTTCCACACCACGGTAGGTACTACTTTTATACCAGGCCGTACAGTTGTTGGCGCGTTGGTGTATATTTAACGTGGGCACCGTCCCCAATAGGCCTAACCCCACAAAATGTTGGTTATTGTTTTAAAAACTAACCATTGTCATTTAAGTTTCCATCTTTATATTTTCCTTGTTTTCGTTTTCATCACTAACACTTGATTCTTCTCCTCCATCTTCTTCTTCCTGTTTTACTGATTTCTTATGTAGTTGAGCGTACTTTTCCAATTGTCTCCACATCTGTACTTCATGAGGAACTCTATTAAATATAGAAGTATCCACAGGTCCGTATAATATAGGTGCGTCCGGTTGTTTATCCAAAGTGTCTTCCAGATAATCTTTAATAATCGAACTTGAAAACACCAGTTGTCTCAAATATCTTGTTATAGGTTCAGTTTCACAAGTTAAAATAAAAAACTCCTCTCGATTAAGTTTAATTTTGTTATCATGTCTTGTTGTGTCTCTAAACCTCAGCTGATGATCACCACGTTGTTTAATAATATCGATTTCCACATTTGAATCTAAAAGTCCTACTCTTGTCTTTCTTCCAAACATGTTACTACTTAAATAGCATTCTAGCAGATGCAAGTGTTTCATAAATGATTCCCAAGCACTGTCCGTAAACAAAATCATTTTGGGTCCATGAGTTAAAATTACAGTAGGGGAATAATCTGTCGATTTCATAACACCAATTAAAACACTTTTGTCCAAACTGGAAGAGATTGGGTAAAATATTCGCAAAAATACCTCACTCAATATGTTTGGAGAAATATTATCTTCAATATCCCTTTTTCTCTTTTGTATATTCTTTCTTCTTTTACCTTTTTCTTCAACATTATTACTGGCGTGAAGTTGTCCGCAAACGTTTTGTTCACCTCCTTCCTGGTGACCTTGAAGATCTAAAAACTCAGATATCTCCTTCTCAATATCTACCACATTTTCAGGTGTACCACTAGGAGAAGCCATATTGAATACGATGCTACCCATACAACAGTAGGCAACAAACTGATGAGGAGCGGCCTGTACGCTCTGCTTTTATACTCGCGGAATGGAACAAAACCGGTATTTACAATACATTTTTAACAATTCCAGTTAAAGGTGTGTATGTTACGATTTTATCATGTAGAATTAAACAGTATGCAGTTGTATTAGCCGGTATAGCTGCGTTAAATTCCATTTCTATTTTTATATCTACACTTGATGATTTTACAGATTCATTTTGTTTAGAACAATCGATTACAACTATAGGGTAACCATCTAAGTATTTTTCTGGTGATAGTAAAGGTGCATTTGTTTTACCGTAATATGAACTTTGGAATCTTGCATACATATCGTACAATATGCTGTACTTTTTATTAGCGAATGACACATTTAAATTGTCGTATGGGAAAAATTGTGAATTTAAATAAACTTTAATATTTTTTAAGTCACAATGATCAAATTGGCCTGCATGTTTGGTGATGGTGTCCCTTCTACCTGTTTGTAAACCAAATATAATATACCTGGCTCGTTCCACATAATTAGATGTTTTAACAGTCCAAGTGTGACGATCCGTAGTTGGCAAGCTGGGATGTTCATGAAATTCCCAACTTCTAAAAGGAATTACAATATCACGATCGGCCTTTAACTTTCTTAATAGCAGCATCCTATGCTCGTCAGCTAATTTAATATGTGGAACTCTCCATACAATTTTGTCTAATGTTAATTTCCATTCTAAGTCTGCATCCGTTGTACCGTCTACAGCTTTAATAATGTCTTTATCGTTTGAAGATCTCAACAAAACTAATTCTTGTTTAACATTTAATATTATTTTTCTATAGTCTTCAGCAAAACCAAGCAACAAACGTAATGGAATATGAACATCAAAATATCCCTTTGCATCTGGACTGATTGTGTCATTTGTAGGTAAAAACCATCCTGCAGGTTGTAGTAAGTTTGTTTCATTAGGTGATATAGATGTTAACCCCTTTAAAGTTGTTGCAATACCTACTTTTTTAGTGGAATCAACTGGTACACCTGATATTTCGTATCTAATTTCATCAAATAGGAAAGCCATTGGATTATTTATAAATGGAACTTTTGTACCAGTAGTCTTACCATCCTTTTTAGTAACTTTTCCTTCAATATACAAGTAACTTTCACATGGTAGTGTGTAAATGTCTTGATTTTGTATGGGGATACGAATTTCATCGTTATTGTTTAATTTCGATGAAGTGTAAGGGTTGTGGGTGTGATATTCTTTTTCCCATAGTGTTTCGTCGAATGTTGGACCCTGTGCTATATCCAGTATATCCATAATCGGTTAATTTTAATCCAATTCTCTCTAAGAAACGAATGTTCTCACGTGTTAACTCCTCCACAGGTGAAGAGCTACTAATGCGGTTTCCCGTAGGTTGTTCGCTTTTAAATGTTAAACCCATGATTTTGTATTAAAGTGTAGATTTTAAATGTAATCTAACCGTAATAGGCTCTTCTCTGAAGTCTACCAAGTTACCGTCTTGATCCAACACGCTCAACACGATGTCTGAAATGAAAGTGGTGTTCAACGGTAGATATACCAGGTTTTGTGGCTTTTCAACAATTTTAAATCCAGGTGGTACACTTGGGTAAAATGTATGTATGATATGGGTGTTAGCCCCATCCCTGTAAGCTCCTTGTATAATGTTACAAGTTATGTCTATACCATTGACTTTTAATATTGTTACTGTTTTCTTACCGGAATGTGTTATATCTGGTTCTAAAACAGGCTCATCGTTGGAAAATCCTAATAAATCACCGATTGAGTTTGGTTGAGTAAAATCTATATAATATTTGGAAGTAATTTCAGCTTTCATCGTATTATTATTACCTTTTAATGTTATATTGTCTTTTCCCATTTTAGTTTGCAAAAATTCACTTATATGATCAATTTCATAAGAACCTGTGGGTAACCTGCACTCTTGTAAGTCTGTAAATTTCCCACTGGCATCTTTTCCCTTATAATAATGCAATACGTTATTTTTACCTTCCGTAACATTGGGAATAGAGTTGTAAGTTGTAAAATCCAATAGTGCCGCCTCCCAAAACCTTCCTTTTTGCAAGCGTAACGCTGGAAAAAGGATACTTCGTAAAGTGGACGATTTTCCTGTTAATGATACCGTATAGGAAGACATCTCAATAGTGACTGATACTTTTAGCTAGAAATTCCAAACATAAATGGCCGCATATTGAAGTATTATCAGGTTGTTCTCTTTTATAGTTATAATATATGTTTTTAGCAGATTTAAAGTAATTTTGAAGTTCTTTTGGTGGTGGCAAATTACCGAAACTATCAAAATAATATACATTGTTATTTAGTTTCTTATAACAAACCCAATGGGTGCCAGGCCCTTCATTATTATCCAAATTTACAATTCCAGTCTCATTTTGCCACATTTTCTTTGGTAAACTGTCTTTCATAAACACACCGCGGAAAAATGGTATTTTTAAACAGGAAATATATTTAAATAATTCAATATTGGTTAATGCTTTATGTGGTATGACCAATTGATTTTTTTCATTTAATATGCACGATAAGGTCTTAGGTAAAGACCTGCCCCGTTTTTTACCATTGACCACACGGTGGGCTTCTTCCTGCCTTTTCTGCTAGATCGTCGTCTTCTTATATTTCCTCCATGTTTTCTTGTGGTTGACTTCCTTTTTACCCTTCTTCTCCTCCTTTTTCCACCTCCTACTGCTGTTTTAGCCTTCATACCTGCTGTTACTGCTAAAGCTGCTGCTTTTTCTGCTATGCTAGCGTCACTTGATTTTACTCGTTGCCAAGCTATGTCCGCAAGCTTTCTGTCTGCTATCGATCTATTTTTTGAATCGGCAAACGTGGAATATGCGATATCGTGTTCTTTACAAGCCTGATCTAACTTGTTTATGCCTGGATCACCTCTTTCCAGTCGTTTTTTCAATTTAGTTCCTGGTCCGCAATACTGATAACCTCCCGGTATATGAAATTCGTATGGTAAAGCGTCTATTGCTTTATTTACGATAGATCCTACTGGAATACGGTTTAAAGCTTTACTTAACAGAGAAACCGCTGTGGACGTGATACCGCCTCCTTTCCGTATAGTGTCTCGATATGGACTGGTGTAATGAAATGCCATGATTGTCTTTTATATTCGAAAAGCGTAACCTATGTGTTACCTCTATGACAGGTTGCACATAAATGAAGTCATTTTATGAGTTATTTAATTAAATATCAATATCGCCCTAATCTGATGATCTAAACTTTTGCGTTTTAGGGTTAATAAAGTATTTATTATAAATTTCTCGTTTAATATATTCACCTCTCATGGATTCATCATAAGTATTATGACCCGATTTTCCTTGAAGAATATCTGGTGTAAAATGATTGTGTAAATCAAATATCGCATTACCTAAAACTTTTACAAGAAAATTAACAGTGACAGCATCATCTACATGTTCAGGGTCTTTAAGGTTTGTTATACGTTTATTATTACAATTATACACTTTACTATCCTTTAATGATGTTGTAATGGTCTGTCCTACAGTTGCAGCATCATTTGCTTCTCTTCCTTGTTGCAAGTGTTTTATCACTCTATTTTTACATGTAAAATATACAAAGTAATGATTTGGATCTAAATGTACGGTTTGTGATAAAGCAGCTGCATCATGATCCTCATAACCCCATCCCATATTTGATAACTTTTTATCCATGCAATCCCAAGCATTATTTTTGTATGTTAATAAATTAAATTTTTCATTACCTTGAACGAATTCATCCCCTTGCTTCGATACTACTTGATTTTGTTTTACAAAAGAGGTTGTTTCTTGTTTTAAGGTTTCCATCATTTGACCCACTGTTGCACCATCTGATGGTGCCGAACCATCTTTAACATTTGCTAAACAATTACCAAAACAATCTATAACCCCTACATCACGTATGATACAATGATCTTTTATATATTTGAGGTTTACAGCATAATTTTCATTTTTTGGATAACCTATATCGTTAATAACAAATTTATAAAAAGAAAATCCATCTTTTGTCTTTTCAGGTATCAAGGAATGTAAATAGCGTCTATTTACGCTGTCATTTGCATCTTTAGGGTCATCTACGTTGGATATACGTTTATTGTTAGCACTATACGTTTTCCCATTGAATTTCAACGTATTTTTTAATTCAGATGACAAATAACCTTTGTTTATTGCATCAGCGTTTGGATTTGGTTTACCAACGTTGATGATTCTATGATCTTCTGCGTCATATGTGTTATTTTGTAGTCTTAATGTTGGCGATATCTTTTCCTTTAATATTTTTAAATTTATTGCATCGTTTTCATCCGTAGGATCTTTTATGTTTTTTAACCTTTTATTACTCATATCATAATCTCTATCAGGTGTTTGTGGTAAACCAGCACTTCTTTTTAAACTATTCGCATAATATAACCCATCCGAGGAGTAACATCCGAACTTGTCGACACTCATGGTGCAACTGAATAGTATTCTAGGGAGTAACGCATTTTTATGAGATTACCCCACGGTTTCGGAGTTCATCCACTAAAGCCACCCATTCGTTTTCCAATCCAGTATGACCCGCTTCTTTAGCTTCATGTATTAGTTTCATTCTATCCACCAATTTATTGATATTATTGTAATAAATCACATTTGTGTTATATAGTTTCTTCATTAAACCTGTACCCGTAACAGACTTACTTCTTTTTCTTCGTTCCTGAGCACTTACATCCAAAGTGGATGCCATAAATCTTCGTTTTACAGGTTTTCTTTGTGTTAACGGCATTGTTTGTCTTCTAGTTGGTATTAACTTGGATACAAATTCTTTATATTTTAAAGACTGGATCTAAAAGGAAGCTGGTCAGGTAAATACTTTCTCCTATATGCATTTGTCTGTTCCAAAATCTTTTTATATGCTTCCATGTCTTTTTCTTTCACTAACGATGCTGAAGGCTTATTTTCAAATAATAATTCAAATAATCCTTTTGTGCCCTTATATCTCTGATCACCAACAACAATATTATCGTGTTCATCAACGTTTATCGGGCTATTACCTATCATTAAACCATCTTCTGTTAATCTCGCTCCATAACTATGGTAATTCTTATTAGGAATTGTTCCGAGTAACATTTTTACCATGTATTTCCTTCCTAAAGGTCCTTTGTTATGAATGTTTTCACCCAACAAGCTTATGTTTGACGGTCCTTCTCTTGCCTCTTCTCTTTTTTCCTCTTCACTAGCAGGTGGTGCTTCTTCAGGTCCCCTTTCACTATATCCTGGTGATTCTAGCTCTCCTTCAGATTCTGCTCCGGTAAAGCCACTATATGTAGAGGATTCCGGGTCTTCATCACTAAAACCTTCATATTTTACACTTTCTCTTTCAAACTTTGTGATAGGTGCAATTGCATCCCCTTCCAATACAGGTTTAGCGAATTTTTTGTTTAATTGTTTCAAGGGTTCAGTAATAGGTTTAAAAGTAGATTCAAGGAATTTCTCCCTCTCGCTAATACCTAGTTTTAATGCTCTGTTTTTAGCCCGAATAGAATCACTAAGTGATTTTATTTCTTTTACTAATTTTTCTTGGTTAACCATGTTTGTAGCAAGACGTGTTGTACAACAATGAATGTTTTATACCACGTTCAATGTATTAATATAAATTTATCAAATCCTATCCTGTATCGACCATTGTTTAGCGGTTGTTCCTTCATAATTGTTAGGAACCCATACTTTTCAGCCCAAGTCTTTCCACATAACTCTTTAAATCGTTCAAATGTCATATCCGCATTTACATGATCAAAATATATATGTTTTAGGTTGGTTTCGTCCTGTTTAAATACAATTAACATGTTTGCATTGTCTCTAATGAGTTGTTTTGGTATTTTGCTGTAAGTTTGACCAATATAAATGCTATCTATGTTGTTATGTCGACCCATAGCGAAGTAATTTCTTATTGTGTTTTGGTTTTCACAAGATACATCGTCGAATATGAACACGGAGAATGGTTTAGCTTCTTGTGGTTGCATGACACTCTCGCTTGCATTAAACTTTAAATATTTAACTTCAGGCACATTAGTCAGTATCTTTTCCAATAATTGATATTTTGGTTGTTGTAGTGATTTTGAAAATACATATAGATTGTTAAAACGTAATCCTTTAGGGTTTGTAATCAAATTGAATACTACATTAGTTTTTCCACAGTTGGAAGGTCCGGTAACCAGACAACGAACGGTGTTTGGTAACAAATTGCCATGTTTCCCACTATTGAATTCTGAATTATCCACTGTGAGTTCATCTATATTATTAATAGTAAAACTCTCTTTTTGTGGTACTATCTCCATCCTTTGTAATGGTTCAACCTAAAATGATTCTCTATCGTTATATCAAATCCTTTTTAGGTATCCAAGAATCTTCTGTCTTATTAAATCCTAACCATCGTACTTTGACCTTATCTTTTTTCCGTTGCAACACCTTTTCAACTAAATATACATCGCCTACTGTTGATTTTAACATTTCATGTCCATAAAACCCTCCTTCAAGCAATTGTCCTTTATTATCTTTTAAAATATATGTCTCAGGTACTGTAGGTTGTACTTTGAATACAGTAAAAACCTCATTGGTCCAATTTGGCAGGTATCTTTTACTGAATACACCTTTATATTTACTTATTCGCACTTTATCACCCACATTAAACTTTTTAGGCTTTAGTTTTTCAACGTTTGGTTTAGTATTCGTTTTTATACGTTTTAATACAAGGTTTTCATTTTTACTAGTTACTTGGTTTGGTTTCATCCCGATAGTCCTATGAAATTTGTTATTGTAATCGTTTATAAGTTTTGGTAACATATCAATCCATATGTGCGATCCTCTGTTGGAAAACATTTTATACATTGCACTTTTTAAAGTTCTGTTGAATCTTTCGATTATTGAGGCTTTTACTTCTGAATTGGTTGAGTAATGGTTTATATTGTGTTTTTTCATTAAATTTGCAAATTCCTTATTAAAATATTCTTTTCCATCATCTGTTTGTAAATGTTTAATAGTATGTTTGTCTCTTTGTATAGCTGTTTCCATTGCTTTTGTAACACTTTTGCCACTTTTATCTTTTAGTGGTAAGGCATCTGCCATTTTTGAAAAACAGTTAATAATAGTCAATATGTATTTATATCCTTTATTTTGTTTGCTATAAGGAATCATTTCGATTAAATCTGCTTGATATAAATCATTAATTCCTTTTATCACCGTATTTCTTCGTGGAAACTTTCTTCTTGCAGGTTTATGAAGTTCGTTGACAATTTGTTGCTTCAAGTCCTTCATATTGTAGGTTTCAATGTTTGTTGTGTCACATGTATAATCACAATGAATGTTGTTTTAAATATTCACATCATTTATATAGGTCAAGGTCATCCAAACTTGTGTAAAAAAATGGGGAACACGGCGTTGGACTTGCCGTGTTCCCCATTTTTTTACGGAAGGAAAAGGAATAAGGTCGAAGTTGTAGAAGGACGAAGAATAGGTTACTAGTTCATAGGGTTTAGGGAGTAATGGCCGAAAGGAAGAGTGTGGATTTTGTCGGGCATAATGTGTCTTTTATCATCCCGAACTGACAGTGCTTTTTTAATTTCGGTAACACTGTAGACTTGATGTTTGAAGCTTCGGATATTGTTAAATGTTGCTGAGATGGTAGTATCTTCAAATAAACAAGTCTTGTAGTGGTCAAATGTCACATGTTTTTTCAAATAAGATGTCTTCACTCCTTTTGCTTTCTTGACTGTCGGTGTGTTGTTCTCGTTGTACATCTTAAATGAATACAATTTTGCCATCAGTGCCACTAGTTCTTCTAAAGGCATTCCATTTGCTTCATCTTTAAATTTTCCAATTACTTTTTTATATTTTTCATTATAATTTGGATGGTTCTTCGGATAGTCAAAAAAGTCGAAATCTTCTTTGTATGGAAAAGTCCTTAGGTCTTCATACATGTCCAAAGTCTTTATCCAGTAGATAAACGCGTCCGTATCCATGTATGCGACTCCAATGTTTTCCCTTCCGTAGTGTTTAACCATTTTGTTATAATGGAAATCATACATCAGGGTTTTACTGATGTCCAAAATAGACATACCTATGTATAACGGACGGTCCATGACTATTGTTGTTTTCTTCATACTGACAGCGACTAGATTTTCGTTTATAATCATGGATGTTCCGAAATTTGGTTTTTGCACTAATTTTTCCAATTTCCTAGGATCACTCACTAATTTTACATTTTTGTGTTTTCTTTTGTTCTCCAAGGTCTTTCCAAAGATGGCGTTGTTCATTAATTTGTAGAAGTCCTTTTCAAATGCTGTTGTCGCTGCAGCTCTTCTTGTAGTGTTGGAATCAATATATGGTTTCAACCAACAAGACTGGGTGAATTCAATTGCTCTATGAATTCTCACTATACGTAGACCCAATTCAATAGCCTGTTGAACTACCCAGTAGTGAGCCACATACCGATCTTTATTCTCCAAGGTCATCATCAATTTTGGCCATCTTCCTGTCGGTGAAACTTCAGTCTTGGCTAGGAGAGGCAAGTCGTAGTGGTGGTCATGAAGGTGCTCCGGATATTCGAAATCACAGTCCAAAATATAGCCTTTTGGACCATTCTTTGGAATCTGTGAGATGTCACCGATGGTGGCCGGGTCGATCCATTTGAAGTCAGCATAGGGAAGCGGATTTGACATTGCCCAACCATAAAGGTTGTTTGCGTCAAAGTAGCCAAGGTAGACCGATGGTTGTTGCTCGTCGAAGCCGGGGATGTACTTGTTGTTGGCTTTAACATGACGTGTTACAGCTTGTGTTAAACCGCCCCGTACACCAGATTCCATCATGAGCACCATATCAATATCCGTTAGAAGTTCCAGTCGACAGTTGGTTGACTTTAGCATAGCTTGCCATGCTAATCCTGGAGATGTGTACGAGTGTAAAGGGTCCAGTCCATAGGTGGAGAAGCAGGTGTTTCGAAATTCTTCCATCACATCGCACAGCAGAGTTACGTCCAGTTTTATATAAAAGTCAGAATATTCCCCTAAGGTTTGAATGTTGAGCTGGTTCCAAACATTACAAGCATGATTGTAGTCTTCAACGGTGATTGCACTTTCATTTAACTTGCTATTGAAGGCTTCAATCGGTGGCAGACTGGTTTCTTCAAATTTTTCTGCAGAAGTTATGTAATCATAGGGGAACACTCCTTTACGCATTACTAAGTCCAATTTATCTTCAGGTACAATTTTGCTGGTTTCTTTTAGGTCTTCTCTTCTTAGGTTCTCAGACAATCTGCTCAAACTAGATGCCATAAATCTATAAGAGTCTACGAAGCGAAGTTTAATTTTACCTACTGTTTTTGAGAAACTGATGTACTTTTCCAATGTTGTAGCAAGAACATCAATTTTACCATTATCTCTTCCTAACTCTGGAATAATGAAGTGGGAGTCGTAGCCGCTAAGATTGTGTAACACTACAGGGATAAAGTTTGGCAGTTTGTAATTTATATTGCATGAATTACAAGCGGGTCCTCTGTATAACCCTGTAAGGTGATCATGATCTCTTACTTTTGGATTTTCTTCACTGAAGCTCTTCTTACATAGATAACATCTTGTTGCTGAAATGTATTCTTCTTGTTGATTTTGGTTCAAAGGTTCCATGGGTAAAACATTACCGTATAAGCGTTCTGCCTTTTCAGCAATGTCATACAACTGGTCTACAAAATACTTAGCAGCTTCTTCCCCACGGTAGAGTATCGGAGTGGATGTTAAGCCATAGTCTTGCAATTGTTCTTCAGGTAAAGTAGATTTCACCAATAAGCAAAAACTGTTAGGTTGATGCAATTGATATTTGGTTCTTCTAGTTACTTCACCATCCGGAAGTTCCTGCGGCACTAACGTGGATTCAAAGTCAGCATAGATAACTAGTGGAATCCGGTATTGGTGAACTGTTTTATTGAACTGGACAAATGCTCTAGATGGTGGTGGCAGACTAATCTTCACTTCATAGTTGTCATTACAAAGCCGCTGGTGTTCCGACAACCACTCCGATCCTCCACGTCTCAACTCTTTATATGTGAAACAGAAACATCTTTTACACACTGTTAACCTACGTTTCTGTTTTGATAATTGATTTTTAACCAAGGCTGCAAAGTCCTTTATCCACACATAATGTGAAATTTCACCCTTAGTTATCAATAACAGATCCGTGTGGTTTCTTTCCTCAACTTTTGATACTCTCAGAGGATAAACACTATTGGAATCATCTAAACCAAACACGTTTACAGAAACACCTGGGTTTTGTTTCTCAAAATTACCAATACTTTTAACACTAACAGGGTATGACAAACCTCGAAAGTTGTAGCGGTGTTGGACATTTTGATACGCTCTGCTAACTCTACATGGATTTTCTTGCACATATTTTGTTAGCATAGCATATTTAAAGCATTCATTGTCCTCATTTTGCACATTGATACAAGATTTGGTAGCTTGTATCTTCTTTGGCAAAGGTATATAACTACTACCCCTTATACCATATCCGTGCTTGTGAACCCTTACATCCATACCTTCAATCGATGACAGACTCCAGCCGGATCCTCTTCCTTCATGTTCTTGCAGTTTAACTAGCAGTTCATCCAAACATTCTTCAATAATTTCATTGATATCAGATTCAGTTGTAAGGGTTCGGTTTTTGGTAATGAATGCTCTTAATGCCGTTTCACCATCAGTATTGGTAAACTTTGATTCTAACACCAGTCCAAATTTAATGAAGTTCAATCTCTGTAATTCTTCTTTTAGCGTTTTTCCAACAAGTACTCTGGCCTGGGTTATAAAATTATCCAATTCCAATTGCACATTATCAATTTTAAAATGTGTTACAACTCGTCCTGGTAAGGCCGTGGTGCGCAGTTGTCTCACATCTTCCAGTTCTTCTTCCGTGTCCTCTTCTTGCATATCCTCTTCTTCAATAGGTCTTCTAGTAGTGGATGGTCCAGCACCAGCAAATTGGATCACACTAGGTCTTCTTCTTTGCATTTGCTGTAGATAGCTGTCGTAGTAGTCCATCTGCTTCTGATGCTCTTCCAAAAACCGGTCAATTGAGTCTAAGTCTATTTCATCGATGATAATATCTTCTTTTCCATCTTCTTCTTCATGTAATTCTCTGTGTAGGGTGAAAAGATCTTCGTCTTCAAAAATTTCCCCACAAATGTCGCAAAGAGCCATTTCAAACAGTTTGGCTTTGAATGCACACTCTGTGAATGTCCACGCAATAATGGGCAGCGCGCTCAACTGGGTCCCTTTATACCCGAGGTTGAAGGGTGGGGGAAAGTGACGTCATATACATCCGGTTTATCAATCATGTAGTAGATTTGGCTTTTAAACACCCATTTCCAATACATTCTTCAACAGGCTTGAGAAACCGATGATGTTTGATCTAAATCCACCATTTTGTACGAGTTTTTCAAAGACGTCTGTTCCAACAAGTTTATATAGGTCAAGGTCATTTGGAATTATTATTTTGAGCGGGGGATAGAGCACTAAGCAGCATCAATTACTACAAAGTGCTCTATCCCCCGCTCACATTGTTTTTTTTTTACTTTTTGTTTAAAACTTCTTACAAAGGTGAAACATCACCATCAGAGTCGGAATCATCCTCATCACGGAATAGGCAGCGATGACAATACATAATTCTTCTGGCAACTAACATTCTATCCATTGGACGATGAGGAGTGTCTTGTTCTTCTTCTTCTTCAATTTCCAATTGGAATTCCATTTCCGACTCAGATGATGACTCTAATGTTTCGTAGGCGTGCAAGTCCACTTCATTGTCCGTTGAACCAGCTTCGTCAGAGTCCGTTTCAATATCCATTATTTCTTCCTCCTCCTCTTCTTGATCAACCGCAGGTAGTTGGTCCTCTACTTCTATAATTTCTAGAGGTATTACCTCCAGAATAGAGACAATTCTGTTGCGATGGAACACGGTGTTGTCAAGTGGAGCCATGGTATGGAAGTGTTGTATCCATCCAATTTGCTTACCCTTTTTATACCCCCACCAACTATGCATTTATGTGGGTCAAGGTCATGTAAAGATACCCTTTGAGCGGGGGATAGACCACTAAGCAGCATGCTAGTCCATTGCCGCAAAGTGATCTATCCCCCACTCTGTTCTACAAAACCTCAATCAAGTCCAAGTTCAAGTCCTAGTTCAACACATTTTATTCCAATTAAAAAATGCAATTTAAAAATTTCAATTTCACAAGGCGTACAATTCTGATGTATCAAATATTCCAGTTCCTAAAACATTAGGTTCAGTTTATCCAAATTATGCACTCCTAACCTCATAAACTTGGTGGGGAGAATTACATTAATATGATAGTTATTTCTACCGTTACACTTGCTCCATTCTCAAAAAGATATAAATAATATAGTCCTGGATACTGTGCTTTTTCACGTCCTGCATGTTCCTTAATAAAGTTGAAAGCCAATCTTTTTGAATATTCATTATGAAACACTTCTCTTACACAAACAAGAATTTTTTCTTCCAGAAATTTCACTTGAATTGATGATAGTTTGCTTACATCATCCTTGTCTATCAGGGGTAGCTTGTACGTGAAAGTATTTGGTATTGGCGGTAGTTTTAGCGTTCTATCAAGTAAACAACAGAATATTTTATACAATTTCAGCGCTGGAAGTAGGGCAGCCTCTTCCGATGTTGGTGGCACTGTCGACGGCAATGGTGACAGGCTGGGCATTGAGGCAGGCGGTGGCGGTGGCATCTTCAGGCTGCTCAGGAATTCTGCGGTTATCAAATATTGGAGTATTGGAGCAGGGGGCGTGTCGGTCGAGGTGGTTTTGGAAGCTGGTGGATAGTTCTTGAGCTTCGGAGGCATTTTGAAAATGGAGAAGTGAAATAAATGTAAACGGCGAGAATGGGAATGTAGTGTTGAAGGCGGGGAGAACCAGTCCGTACGATAGCTGGATGTGGAATGAGAAGTGCGTGCAACCTGGCCGCCTTATATCCCCCACCAGCCAAGGGCGACCCTCACGGAACAGACTGAAGCAAATGAACGGCTCATACAAGCTTAGTAAAGCGTCAGAGTGGGGGTATCACGTAATACACACCTTAATTGCATGGTTAGCACTTTACTTAAAGTGTAGTTTATATATGTCAAGGTCATTCAACTTTGAAAAAATTTTTACCTCCAAACACTTGTGGCAAGCCGCAAGTGTTTGGAGGTTTTTGTTAAGAATTAAGACTGATATATGTCAAGGTCATTCAAACCTTGAAAAATTTTTACCTCCAAACACTTGTAGCAAGCTACAAGTGTTTGGAGGTAAGTTTTTATTTGTTAAAGATTTTTGTAACTTAGTCTTCACCCTCAAGGACACGGTTTGAGATTGTCCCAGTGACTTTACATCACCGCCAGGTTAAAGTATTATACAAGTCAAGTGTTTTTCTTTTTTTTTTATTACTTGACTTGTATAATACCCCTCTCCCTTACTTTAAGAGGGTTAAGACTAAATTTGGAAAAATAATTTGGAAAAAGACTTTTAAATATTGTCCAACACAACCTAACAATTTTGATTTTTTTTTTTTAGTGGGCCCATGTCCTAGTCCATTTCCCACACGGTTTGGCATCCTTCCCTTCGTATTAGATAGGCTTTAGGGATGAAAAATTCTCTTTGTACCATCCGAGGTGGTACTTGCATTGTACAAAGGTGGCCTTCACCTTTTACAACGATTTCTACTTTCTTATTACCTGCTCCATAGGTTTGACCAATAAAATAATATTTTTCATCAACCTTTAGCCTTCTAATATCACGCGGTTGCGGGCCGTGGGGATGTCTGAACTTGAACGTTTTAGGCCTAATATAAAGAGTGTAGGGTTTGAATTGCCGAAATTTGACTGTTTTATTGAGGTGACTTTGGCAGCGATCTCCTCCTGAACAAGCAAGTTTCTGGCAACACAAAACCCCAAACACACTTGAAAACCAAGCGTAATCGCATTTCTTACCCTTGCCAGCAGGGACCTCAACGCGCTTACGTTTTTGTGTTGGACACTTTACCTTAATGTTTTGGAGCTTGTCCGGTTTAGGCTGGCTAGAAGGAATAGGAGTAGAACGCTTTACGCGGTGAAGAGGAAGGGAGCAAACAATTTTGGGTGGGGTGGGGGAACGTGTTAGGTCGATGGTTGGAAGTTCGGGGGAAATGGTGGGAAGTGATGTAAATTTTGTTGTTATGTTGATGGTTGGATAGGGGGCGTCAGGGGAAAAGATGGATCTACGGGGTGGTTTAACAGGTGTGGATGGGATAGGGGATAGAGGGAGAGGACATTGGGATTTGGTGTATGAAAGGATTTTGTGTGTACGGGAGTATGGAGTGTACTTCGGCCTTGCAGTCTTCCTCTTCTTCTTCTCATCGTCCTCCTCCGTCTGGAATATGGCGGCATCCGAGTTGGAGTCCGAGGAAAGGGAGACAGCTGGAGAGCAAATCAATCCTCGGCTAGTCCCAGCGGCAGTTGTAATGGTTAGCGCTGGCATCGATGGCAGAAGGCTGGTCACAGTCGTGATTACAGCCAGAGCTTGCCGCAGGACCGAGTACTGCGTCGTAGTGGTCCCAGACGAAGAAGGCGGAGTAGACTGGTTGGCCGAAGAAGCAGAAGCAGGAGGATAGTTTTTCAATTTAAGAGGCATTTTTTAAGATGTAGAGTAAAGAATTCAAATAGAAATTAAGCAAATAATACTATTTGGTGAGAGCAACAGTTGGTGTGAGCGGTGTGAGTGCTGAAGCTCGAGTGAGAGGTGCGTGCAACCCGGCCGCCTTATATCCCCACCGACCACGGGTGAGCCCCACCCAAGGGTATAGGTTAGGGTAGGGGTGGGGGCGGGGGTGTAGGGGTGGAATTGTAGGGGGGAGGGGGGGGCGGAGGTGTATGGGGTGGAGGTGTAGGGGGTGGGGGTGTAGGGGTGGAGGTGGCGAAGGGGGGGGGCGGGGGCGGGGGTGGGGGCGGGGGCGGGGGCGGAGGTGCAGTGTCAGTCTTTACTATATTTAGGTCAAGGTCACGTAAAAACTTTAAAAAAAAAAATAAAGCCCCACCTGGGGCATTTAGGTTGCCATCGCTGTAGTCTCCGAAGAGACCCAACTATGGACAACTACAGACTTGTGTGTTAGTAATGCCTACCCATTAAAGTTTAAAAGACAAAGTACTTTAATATATTTACTGTGTTAATAAAAACCTTACTGTTAAAGATTTTGAAAACTTTCATATATTTAGGTCAAGGTCACAGAAAACTTTTAAAAAAATTAAGCCCCACACCCCCTATGGGGGTGTGGGGCACTTGGGTTGTCATCGCTGTAGCCTCCGAAGAGACCCAACTATGACAACAGGCAACATCCAATGTCGGGCGTCTAACCTTCCCCACGCGAGACTTGTAAACATTTACTGCATTGTCTTTTCAATAGCTAACAAAGATTCATTTACATAATTTTGTGTTTCCAGGAGGAAACAAACTGAGGACACCCTAATGGCTTACGTCCTCGGTCCGAGTGCAGAGGCCGCCACAACCTTTTGCTTGCCAGCATACAAACGGACATACTCCCAAACCCCAGCCGCAACCTTTTGCATGCCTGAGAGGAGCCTAACAATAATTTTAAAGTGGCTTTACACGGGGGCCTACTCCCGTAACCCTATTTTTAATATTTTTAATTTAGCTCTGCAGTAAATTTTTACAACTCCTTTGTGGGTCAAGGCCACACGAACATTAAAAAATTTCGGCCCCCGTACATCCATGGCGAACCACGAATGTTCGGGGCCTTGGGACTAAAAAACACAAATAGCTAACAAAGGTTCATTTACATAATTTTGAGTTTCCTGAAGGGAAACAAACTGAGGACACCCTAGTGGATTACGTCCTCGGTCCGAGTGCAGAGGCCGCCACAACCTTTTGCTTGCCAGCGTACAAACGGACATGCTCCCAAACCCCAGCCGCAACCTGTTGCATGCCTGAGAGGAGCCTAACAATTAGGAAAAGTGGCTTTACACGGGGGCCTACTCCCGTTCCCTGTCGTTACAATTTAATTTGAGCTGTGAAAAACGCTCAAGGGGAAATGCTAAAACAAGCGTATACACTTTAGTTAAATATAACACACTTACAACACACAATTGAGCTCAACCTGGTAAATGCTGGAACAAGCACATACACATTAAACACATGACAAACAAGACACACAGGATAAAAGACAAACAAGACACACAGGAGACATAGGGTACAAGTGAAACAATCTCATATAAAACAATTCCCAATACCCAAACGCAAGCGCAATATCTTAGAAATAATACAAGTCTTAAAGTTAGAGTAGACTTCGCTAAACAGTGAAGGCGCCTTTCAGTGTTTAGTGAGGCCTATGGCGGTCCGTCCCGATCGTTCACGTTCAACGCTCGGGAGCGGACTGCGAGCCGGCTGTGGCCGGGCCGCCTTATATCCCCACCGGTCCTCCCCCGGCATGGGGCGGAGGTCCACACCGGGGGCGGAGGTCCACCCCGAGGGGGGGGGGGTCCGCCCCCCAAAAACGGAGACGGGGGCGGAGGGGGCGGGGGGGGGTCCGCCCCCCAAAAAACGGAGACGGGGGCGGAGGGGGGGGGGGTCCGCCCCCAAAAAACGGAGACGGGGGGGGGTCCGCCCCCCAAAAAACGGAGACGGGGGCGGAGGGGGGGGAGAGGGGGGGAGGGGGGGAGGGGGGGAGGGGGGAAGGGGGGGAGGGGGGGGTCCGCCCCCCAAAAAACGGAGACGGGGCGGACGGGGGGGGGCCGCCCCTCAGGGTGGTGCAAGGTCACCGACTACACTTTTACTCTAAGTCTGGTTCAAGGTCACCCACTACACTTCTACTCTAAGTGTTCGCAATACCCCCACCCTAATCGAGTCCCTAAGCTACGTGACGGCGCTCAGCCAGTATGTCTCAGGCTTGCATGCGGTAAGCATCGCTGCTCTTCGACTCTGTTCATGTAAGTGTTTTACAAGTTTTTGCCTCAAGGTCATTACACTTAAACTCTGGACTAACATGGCTTGGATTTTCTCTGATTTTACTCAAGGTCACTACACTTTAACTCTGGGATGATATCGACTTGTAGTATTTCAGTGTTTTGACTCTTTAACTCTAGCACGTCGGTTATCGTACCAGAGGTGCTCAATAACCTAACTTGTAATGTTTAGGGTGGCGTTTGCACGCCACGTGGTATCGCCATGAGTGTCCAGTCCAAATTTTAAGTTAGATTAATTTTACCGTGATCTTTTCCATTTCCAATTCGTTTTGCCAAAGAATAAGGTGTCGCTTTATAAAGTGGTATTTCTCTAAAGTTATAGGGGATTGCAGGGATACAATTAGTTTATTTAGGAGACTCTTCATCTTGGAGTTTAACACAATTTCCACTTTGACTTTGCTTCCTCGGCTCTCACAGCCTAAGCTGTACAGAAATGTTTCTTCTAGTGCCAACTCGGGCCAAGAGAACAGTGTGTTGACTGTAGGACAGCTCATGGTCAAGTGATGTGTTACTCCAGCGTACAACCTCACCTTTCCCCACCACTATGACCTTCCCCCACTCCTGCTGTTTCCCCCACCTCTTTTCCCTTGACTCATGCGCTACAAGCAGTCTCTCAGTATTGTGCGGACTTTTGTGAGGGGAAGCCATGTCGCGGGACGCTTTAGGTAAGAAACTTAGCCGTGTTAAGACTTTATTAGTTGCTCACTGTCCACCACTCAAAGTCAAAAGGGTTTCGACTTTAGCTAAGTGGCGCAAACTGTTGCGCGGACACCCTAAGTTTTATACCAAACAGACTAATGTAAGTTTTACTGATAAAGATTTGTTTAGAATATTGGATGAAATGACTTTTCCTTGCAAAATTCAGTTAGTTACTCCCATTCCTGACAGTTTAGAGTCTTAAACTCTCAAGCCGATATACCTAGAGTACGCGGAGCCTGACAGTCAGTCGCTCGGTGACCGTCGTGGGGTGCGCATCGGTGTCGGCGCTCTGTAGTTGTTAAGTGTTCAAGGTCACAGTAATATGAAATTGCGGATGTTGTGCTTGTTCAATGGCCTCTGAGGACTAGTGGATGACGGTTTAAGCAAGGTCATGTCGCAAACTCGAGTTTGACTTGGCACTTTTGCTGTTTCTCATCGCAAATTCGCTCCAAGTCGTCAAGGTCACGTGGACTCTGACTGAAACTCGGAGCGTAGTGCGAGAAACGGCAAAAGTGCCAAAAAATTTTGAGTTTCGGCGTGACCTTGACCTTAACAGTGTCAGTGACGTCATTTTGATGATGTAATGGATGATGACGTCATCAGCATGTCATTTCTGTGACGTCATGGGTGTGACGTCACGGAAATGACGTCATCGATGATGACGTCATTAATTACGTCATCGATGACGTCATTTTGATGACGTCATGGGTATGACGTCATCGATTGCGTCATCATCGATGACGTCATCGATTACGTCATCGATGACGTCATCGGGGTCATTGACCTTGGCGATGACGTCATCACATTCCTCAGAGGTCATTGAACTGAGCCAGCAACCGCAAAAACACACTACTTACGTTATAATATTTACCATATGGCTGTACATAGAGTGCTGGAGTGGCAGGGGCGAGCAAGGCAAACCTAAAGACTACAGAGCAAAGCGAATGAGCTCATCCTTCTATTATTTTAAATAGTATGTTTTTTTCTCTAACTTAAACTTCTGTTGCAAAACTCAAGATTAATAATTAGTGTTGATCCCAACGGCAGATGGTTTGAGGCAGCTAGTAAATACACTTTTTACGAAATCAAAAGTAGAGCGTGAAGTTATGAAAAAATTGATAAGTAGTTGAATTTGTCGCCTTATGAAGGTATATTCGAGAGATGATCTGTGGTGATATTATCCCGTGTTGTACTAGGAGCTCTGGTGGCAGTGTGGCGTGTAATCCACTGTTGGTTATTCTGATTGTATTAGCGAGCATCAGTGTCGCAGTGTCGGCCCCTAATCGCCCGAGATGCGATTATACTGTTTCAAACAACTTTGCACTGCGTTTGCGATTGTTGCAGGTATTATAATCCAGCCCTGTCCCCGTGTCTTCTCGTTATATGCTGTATAGATTGGATGTATACAAATTCCAAATAAAACTCTGCATTTACCAAAAATTGATTTCTTTTCAATTGAATGTTATGAATAAAATTAAAAACCTCAATCCTATACATTTATTACAGAAAAAAGGCTTGTTGAATTTATATCGTATCCGGCTTATTACGTTTTAGTAGATATTTAGTAATCTTAATTAAATCGTGCAAAGTAATGGTGCTGGAAAGGTGGCAAATTTCACCTAAATTGGACCCAAAAGTATTATTTAAAGCTCTAAATACCCAAATATTATAAACATTACTTTTAAAACATATTTTTAGAACAAGGAGTAAGCTACCTATCATGAACATTTCCAGAAAAATCTAAAATTTTCTACTATTTGGGTTACAACACATTCCCGTCCTGCCCTGTTGGGTTGATGGGTTACTCGTACCACAGAGTAAGGAACCCTCGTACCGAAGGGTTTAGGGGTGTCGCTTTTTGACTCTGTAAAATCAAATTTTATCTATTATAAATAACTAAAATTATCAGGTCATTATAAGGATCGTATAAGATCATAATCAGGAGTGTATCAGGTCCTTTACGCGATTGTACCATGTCCTGGTCAGGAGTGTATAAGGATTGTCTCAGAGCCTGATCAGGATTGATTGCATCAGGACCTAACTGGGAGTGTATCAGGTCTTAATCAGGATTGCATCAGGACCTGAACAAAACGTGCCTACAAAACATAATTAGATAGTTAAAAATAATTTTAGATGGAAAGTTTGAACACGTGTTTAAGATTACGGTATTATTTTTAAGTACATATTCTATATCCGTAAACAAGTTATATCATCACTTATAACTTTTCTACACAAGTAAAATCACATTTAAGAGTCATCTTCACCCCGGCCAGTAGCCCATTGTTGCGCAGTCGGCAATGTTATCCATAAGCCAAAATATGGCTGGAAAATGAAATAATTTTTGGACAGCGAATTTTTGCTGGAATGTGTTCTATACCATCCCCTGACCTCCCTCAGAAAAGTCCCCTGAAATCCCCAGTGGGCAACATGCCTAAAAATGATGGGATGGCCCGCGTGAAGTCAGAAATAAATCTTTCTTCGACCAATAGGTTTATGTACATCAAATTAAAGCTCTTAAGTAGTAGAATTTAATGCCGCAAACCCCATCTCAAAAGGTTGCCTGAGTCAAAAACGGCAGCCTGTCAAACTTTGAATAAAAATCAAATTTTAACTAAACGCTTAAAAATGTAATAATTTTCGAAATACTTGACCTTTCGAGGTGCGGTTTGTGGCAAACGTTTGCTTTTACAATTACCTTTGAAAATGCGGATAGCTAGTCATATGCTTATCATACTACCCTTGAACCACCCTCCACATGGACGTCCCAAAGGGGAAGTTTTAAAAAAAATTTCTTAGACCATAGCCATCCTATACATAATTTTAAAGGTCTTAGGAAGGAGAGTACATAGCCGAAAACCAGACCTCAAAAGGTCAAATATGTCGGAAGTTATTGTATTTCAAAGTTTTGATAGTATTACATTATTCTAAACTTTGAACGCCTGCCATTTCACTCCTGACAGTTATATTGAGGTCGGGTTTACGGCATTGTATTCTACATTTGAAGACCTTTAATTTGATATATATAAACCTTCTGGAATGTATTTAAATTTAGTATGCTTAATATCAAATTTTAATGTAACTCCTTATGGGCCAACCCCTCATTTTTAAGCGTGATCCCCATATGGGATTTCTGGGGACTTTTTGGAGGAAGGTCAGGGGACGCCATAGAACACATTTCAAAAGAAATTGGCTTTCAAAAATTATTTCATTTTTCCCGACTAATTTTACTACACTAATACGGCTTTTAATGCAAAACATGTTATTTTATTACCCTGTTTTGGACGCCGTTTTTCAACCGATTTTCTTTAAACTTATGGTAAGTGTTTAGTTGTATAGTTATATTAGGCCCCTCATACCTCGAAATTTAGAAAATTTAACAAATATTACTCTCTGTGACGTCGCAAAGTAACTCGATTTTCCTTAGTAATATTTGTTAATTTTTCAAAATTTCGAGGTATGAGGGGCCTAAAATAACTATTCAACTAAACAATTGCCAAGTTTAAAGAAAATCGGTTGAAAAACGGCGTCCGAAACAGGGGAATAAAATACCATGTTTTGCATTAAAAGCCGTATGGTTAACATTGCCGACTGCTCAACAATGGGCTACTGGCACAGGGGAGAAGATGACTTCTAAATGTGTTGCCGGTGTGTTGCAGGCAGGACAGCGCGGCAGGCGCAGCTACGGCCAGCGGGCAGCAACTGGCTGTGTGCTGGCTGGATCCCCCTGGGCCTCCAGGCCAACATGTGCCGCGTCTTCTGCTTCATCTTCCTCAACCGGATACCGTCCACGGCTTCCGGCAGCGGCAGCACGTACCAGGGCTGCGTCGATGGCTCCTGCAGCTGCGAGTGACACTAACAAATGAAATATAATGTTTATATTTAGGATTCTAAAAATCAAATTGGTTGTTTTAATTTACCCCTAAAATTTAAAGTCAACCTCTATGGATTGAATTTTTTGGAATTAGAATTTAGCGCCAAAACAAGTCTATTTGCAACATTTAACCATAGTTTAAGCATCTTAGGGGTATCCCACTTGGGGTATGCTCAATCAATGATCGAAACTTAATAATGTTGTGTCTCTATAATTACAATTCCATTCAAAATTAATTCCTGTAAATAAAACTCTCATCATTGAAATCTTTCAATTCTTAATACAATAAATAGGCTATTTACTGAATTTGTAATAGATAGAGATTCTACTGTATTTAGATGAAACTATGAATTGAGACAATTTCCATAAGTAAATAAATTGATCAAAGATTTTTGCAATTGCATTTTATGAGAGTTAATTACAAAAACGTCACAAAATACTGTGGAGCAAACTTTTACCTGGAGCATAGATAGACTTTCAATGCTGGAAAAATGGTCAATCTATATATATAATTCTGTAAGCGATATTTCTTGAGCAAAATTGTGAGCGTTATACAGATCGCAGAAATGGGGGAGGGGTCTCAAATTAAAGGTCTCGGTCCCATGCACGAGGGAAAACTATCGGCGTGTCCATAATGTTAACAGGAAATGAGAAATCACGTAAAACGTCCTCCATAAGAATAGCATGGGGATTCGAAAAACGTCTGCTTTGTATACATTAGAACATGTGTTATGGTTTAATTTCAAAATGAGACACAGATGATAACATTGAGTGAAGATAATAAAATAATTCACACTAAGAGAAGCAATCTATATATATAATCCTGTAAGCAAAATTTCTGGGGCAAAATTGTGAGCATTTTACAAATCGCAGGAAGATGGTAGAGGTATCAAATCAAATGTTTCGGTCCCATAAAGCGTGTCCTTAAAGTTACAAGGAAATGAGAAATATAGTAAAACGTAGGCCTACTCCTTAAGAATAGCATGGGGATTCAAAAAAATGTCTTCTTTGTGTACATTGAAACATATGATTTGGTTTCATTTTAAAAGGGATGACAGATGATAATATTGAGTAAAAAACTACTCATAGCCAAATAACAAAATTAACCCTTTTAGGTTTGTGGCTTTGAGCGACTCAAAATTCTACTAGGAGAGTTAACCTTACATACTATTATAAATTGACTGCTGATTTTTACTGTTGTTACTATGGTTTAAATTGTAAAATAACTTAGCGTGTATGCAAATCATAAAATGCCTTCTGATCGTGATAGAGATGCAATGGGCAATTAACTGTGGTTTGAGAAACACCTACATTATTTCCATTAAAACATGTTTTGGTTTTATTTTAAGACGAAAAGTGTCAAATGATCATATTGAATGACGATGACACAGTAATTTATACTTAAAGTGTATCAGTCAGTAAAGTTTTGTTATTCTGTTGGCTGATTTTTCCCAGAACTTTTTAGTCATTTCATAGATTGTAGGATTATAGAAGACGAGTTAAAATCAAAGACGTATGTCTTACATACTAGAGGAAAATGCAGCAGGTAAAAAACTTCACAACAAAATGGGAAATATATAAGAATGATTATTTTCTGAAAGGTTCTCCTTAAAGATTCTCCATGTAGTGATTTTTTTTTTTTTTAATCTGCTTTGTTAACACAAAATCAAGAGTTTTGATTAGGAGGGACGAATATTGACAACAAGTGAAGATGCACTTTGAGGTGCTGTGTTTAAATTTGGTGACTAAAACATAAACAAATCTGACAGGAGCTAAAAAATCAATTCACTTATAGGACAAACTAGACGATGAAATGGGTATAATACAAAGTATTGCAAGTTTATTGACTCTGAAATGGGTGCTGAACATCCGTAATGTTTTTTTTTTTTTGTTTTTTTTTTCATTGCCGCTTTTCTGTGTTATATTAAAAAGCCGTCATAGCTCAATTAATTAAGGGACTATGATTTCTTTCAAAACTTATTTTTCATATAGATCGATATAAGTTTAACAACAGACAAAATAGAGCATAAACGGGTGACCTAAGTACAGGATTGATAAGAGTACTTGGGGCAAATGGTCTGTTCAAACGGTAATGTTAAAATATTATAAACCGCAAATTAAAATAAAATTTTCTGGAAACCTTCGTAGTGGAAGAAATGGTCATACGCTATGGTTCATGTTATTTTAATTTTATGATTAGGGGCTTTTGCCCCTATGAGCCACTAGTTATCAAATAATTATTGTTTATTGGGATACTTTCTCTGATTGTTCCATAGATTAAATATGATGCAAAATATTTATTAATTTGTTTCTTATGTATTTTGTTTACATTTACAAAAATAAAATCACATACTAATGTAAAAGTAGAAAATTTTTTAACTATGGAAATAATTGAATATTTAATTAGGCCTACTTATGTTCTTTGGAAGCCCATTCAAACTTCTTTTATATCACTAACATTTTAAATACATAATATAAGGAATAAAGCAATTAAAAACTCTACTATATAAAACCTACTCTGTAATTCACAATTTAACTTCCCTAATAGAATTTACATGTAGTTAAATACCGTATATGTTTATAAATTATAAACAATAAAATTGTGTGATAAATCCTATGAGTTACATAATTTATTTTTAACCTTTATTTACCAAACTCCATTAATTTACTTTATTTTTATTTATTGACAGCATAATGAAGTTCAGGGGCGAACCCAGGGGGGGGGATAAAGGGGACATATCCCCCCCCCCGAAATGTTGGAGGATAAAAAATAAAAATATGCTCCAAAAATAGTAATAATCTATGACAAATGGTTAAAATATTATTTTCATACACCAGACTTTTATAAACAGATATAAACTCCAACTTATATAAAGAATATGGTAATAGGGGTTTTAATTGCACTATGCAAAAAGATAAAAATGTAATATTACATCCAAAACAGGTCATTTTAGTTTTGGAAATTAAATACATTATTTATTGCGCGTTGGCATTACTGACGAGTTCATATAAAGCGTCACGTCGGCACTGTCGAGTTCTTGCAATTGGTTCTAAGCGCGCTCTAATTCACTTGAAGTGCTGCCACCTCTAACTTATTAGTTATTTTGTGGTTTTACCATTTAGTTAGTCTAAATGTGTGTGTATCTTAGAGATAACGATAATTCATATATTTTACGATTTTTAAGTAGTGTATTTATTTCAGAATTTCTTAGAGACTGTAGACTATCATTTGCTGTACTTCATTTGAATTTTGACATCTTGATTCTTCTACAACTGTTTTTTTTTTACTTTAGCCTATTTCCAATAATTTATTTCCAGTCGTATTATAAAGTCAACACATTTTTTCCAAGTTTAAATAATAGCCTGATCCCTTTATTTAATATTCAAAACCCAATAGTTTCGCTCCAAATTCTGGTGGAGTAGAGGTCCCCCCAAACCCCCCGGTGTTACCACTCCGCAAAAAATATCCCCCCCCCCCCCCCCCCGAAATTGAATCCTGGGTTCGCCCCTGAGAAGTTATTAGTTTCATTGATTAAGTATAACAAATCTTAAAAAAGAGTACTCAGGACCGAGGGACGAGGGAGTATATAGTACTAAATGTGGTTGTAATATTCTTTCACATATTTTTATTATTATTAATTAAATAAATTCAATGGTTTATCGATTATGGATTATTGTTTACTTATTTACTTAATAATACAGATAATATATCTGGTAAGGTTGGGATTTGAAACAGGTGAGGTTTGTTTGTTTACAGTTTTTGTGACATTGAAAATTAAAATATTGTTTTGAATAAATATTTTCCAAATCAAACAAAGTTTTAAGAAATTTCTGCTTTGTGTAAAGTTCATTTCACTAAGTTCTTAAATACAGTGAGTGTCAAGAGTGTTGATAATTTATTTTATAATTATTATTTTTTAATTATGTGAAATAGATTTTGTTACAAAGGTTATGTGGCTCAAAACAAACAAATTGACATCTCTATATTACGATCATTGAAGGTACTGTATTTATAATTTTATCATGATTATCTGGATTAGGAAGCTTAACAAATGTTGTTTTATTAATTACTACTTCTGCCATAATTGATCTGAAATGGGTTTTTTGAAAAATTATTCTAACTCTAGTTGTTTCCAAAATAGAAATTGATTACTGTAGTTAACTTTGTAAGCTAAAAATTTTTTATACCACATTTTTATGCGTATCAACACGATTAGATGTTATTATATTCATGAAAAATGGAGTTTTTAATTCTTTGACTAAGTAAAAACCATTTAGATAAAAACCATTTTAGGCTAACTACTTATACTATTTTTCCTCAAACATGAGAAACCCCCTTTTTATTGGCATTAACTCTACCACTAATTCTCTTTTTGTTTTTCTTCAATATTACCAATGTAATTTTCTCTTTTGGTTATTTTTTTTGCTTACTGTAAATGGATCTCTCATTGGCAATAACTTATACTCAGTGGTCAGGAGCAGCGCCTCATCACCAATATCTCCTAGCCTTTGCCTTTCTTGTTTTAACACATGATGATTCTTTATGAGTTCTTAAACTTCGGAAATAATTATTGCAATTAACGGTTGTGCATTTAATTGAGATTAGCAGTAGGCCTACTGCTTCCTTTACACGGTTAACTGCTGATTATCTATAATTGCATAAAATGAGAAATGGGAAAAATGCTAAGTGATGTGGTACTTTGGAGAGGGATTGAGAGAGATGGTAATACTGTTGTGCGGTATTAGCATTTTCCTTGCGGCCATATAGAATGGGAGTAAAAGTGATTTCTGGAATTGACTGATTTGCCCATACTTACCGCTCCGACACAGCTAGTTTTAGCATTTCACCACTACTTACACTGGTAGTAATGAATTGAATTAATACTGTGTTAGTTAGAGGGTTAGCTAAGTTATCTAAACAAAAACTTATTGTGATCAACTTTCAACCAACACAGCTTAGTTCTTCCTATAGTCTTTGAGAGTGGCAGTAATATACCGGGTGTCCAGCCTAAAGTGTTACAATAGCTAACTTTTTTATTTTATGTCTGACAGTAAATTTCTTATGGGGGACCCCCATTACTTTTTTATTTTGCTTACAAGGGTGTATTTATTTCAATTTTCGTAATTTCCCGCCATTTTTCCAATATTGCGGCCAACTTCAAAATTTATTATGGAACACCCTACATTTTATAGTGTTTTTTTAAATTTCCATGTAATTTTAAGACTTTTTTATACTTTGCTATTTTTCTCTAAACCTAACAGTTAGGGAGCTAAAGGCAATTAAAGTTAATTTTTAGTTCCATAAGAATAACATGGGGCACACTTCATCTGCCCATATTTCTGAAACCATTGATTAAAATAAAAAATACTCATGAATAAAAATGTCTTAAGTTGATATTTCAAAAACATTTTACTCAAAAAATTATCATTTACGCAAAAATTAACAACTTTCCAATATGGCGGGCAAAAAATGAAATGTTAAAATTTTTTTGTTATTATGAAACATTTTTTCTTAAAACATAAACTTAAGACATTTTTATGCATGAGTATTTTTTATTTTAATTGATGGATTTCAGAAATATGGGCTGATAAAGTGTGCCCCATGTTATTCTTATGGAACTAAAAATGAACTTTATTTGCCTCTCGCTCCCTAACCGTTAGGTTTAGAGAAAAATAGCAAAGTATAAAAAAATCTTAAAATTATATGGACCTTTCAAAAACATCATAAAATGTAGGGTGTTCCATTAGAAATTTTAAAGTTGGCAGCCATATTGGAAAAATGGCAGGAATTTTGAAAATTGAAATACACCCCTGTAAGCAACATAAAAAAGTAATGGGGGTCCTCCATAAGAAGTTTACTGTCAGACATAAAATAAAAAAGTTAGCTATTGTAACACTTTAGGCTGGACACCCGGTATAGCCTTCTACTTACTCATTTTATAGGCGGGTGAATTCTTCAAAGTTTTGTCAAAATCAAATCATTATGTTGTATACTGAATTGTTTATATAAAAATCCATCTCAACTGAATACAAATTAAATCAGTTAAACTAAGTTCTTCTGTGTATTGGGAAGTTTAAAATTATTCCATTCCGGGGTATAAATAAAAATTTATTTATATCATTCCATTTGATTTGATTTTATCCATTATGCCTATTATTTTACAGAGTATTATGGAAGACAGGTACCGCAAGAAAGAGCCGTGTACCGTCTACAAAAGAGAGGGCAGAACCAAACAAAATGTTTATGAATGTTTACCTTCAAATCTGGGTAAGATTAAACTCTGCAATAAAATTATGTAGTGAAACAGCGTTATTTTAGAATTGCTTATCAGGGTAAACAAAGCTCAATGAAAAAAAAAACTCTAAATTAAATACAGTAGTTTGTAGTAATCATACATCATATCAGAATTTCAGGGTGGTTGTGGGGAGAGAAACTACAGCAGCCGGGGCCAAACGACCCAAGACATTTATGAATGCTGCCCCCCCACTCCAGGTAAGCTTCAAAAGCTTTATATTTTTGATGACTACAATATTTATAGCTATTATGACCTAAAGATTATATTTAATTTAGATGTTGTTGTACTGTCTAAATAGTGTCTAAAAGGAACTAACCGATTTATTCTGGAAAAAAACTGTAAATGATATAATGTATAATGATATTGTTCACTCAAGCACCTTATAAAATATGGTAATAGCACCGTCATATACTCTGAAAACCCAAGGTAAAACTTCCTTGCAATCTTGAAACTATTAACCGTAGTGAGCTAAAAAATAAAAAGTCCAAAAAAGTATGTTTTTAATGCAAATTTGCTAAACTTATAATTTTTATTGTTTTTTTAATCAAAATTTTAAGAAGTATGCTTTTTAGTTGTACTTTTTATATTGCTCTTCTTACTTAACACAGTAAAAAGACAATATGCATTGTACCACTTCTTTTACTGGAGATAAATCAGCAATTAACTTACAGCTCTCCTCTCTTCTCTAAGCTTGCGCATTGTTTTCTATACAGATGGACCAATGACTTAAAGGTGTATTAAGAAAAAATACCCCCCCGTCGCAGCGGACCTGCGTACTCAGCATAATATTACTAATTTCCAAATTAGTAATATTAATTTTGACCAGCTAAACTTGTAAACAAAATTTCATCAGGTGCTCATAAATAGGGAAATAAATGTCTATTCTCCTTAAGATTTATTAGGGAAAGAGTATGCAGGTATGCTGCCATGGGGGACAGTAAAAGTAGGTTTTTAGCATAGAAAAAATTTATTTCGACCTTATAAAGCCATATAGTAAGTTTCATCAATATCTGCCCATAAATAAAAGAGTTTGCCTATTCTCCATATGATTAACATGGGAAAAAAGTATGCAGGTTTGCTGCCATGATAAGTACAAAAACCAAGATTTTTTACCTTAAATGGACGAATCTCAACCAAATGAAGCTAAATACCAAGTTTCATCCAAAAATATTGGTTAATAAGTGAAATGTTAACACATCCTTATTCTCCATAAGATTAACATTGGAGCCCCAAAAGACAATGTACTGTCTTTAGACTTTGTAATATCTCGGTAACCAATGGAGATAGAGCAAAGCTTCAAAATACTAAATTGTGTGTTTTTTTGAGCTAAATCCAATAATCAAAATAAAAATTTAAATTTTTTAAAATTTACATATGAAAAATGCAAAAAACCCATTTTTGGGGTACAAAACCCCCCAAAACTACCCCTTCCGGTAGGTCGATATGTCTGGTTTACGAACTCATCCGAATAAATGTAGGATTACACATCTCTACCAAATTTGGTGTCGATCGGACCATTTTTACGAGAGTTATCGTGTCTAGGGACACACACACACACACATATATATATATATATATATATATATATATAAAAATTTTAATGACTATTATTTTTGGTCTCTGGGCACCTCAAAACGAAAAAGTAACATGGTCCCGGGCTTAGGTCTTACCATGAGTCCTACGGTAATAGCTTATTCCCTATGGGAAATTCGCTAAAAAAAAACCAGATCCCTTTCTAAAAACCCATAACTAAGGAAACCAATCGTAATACTGTATTTGGCCACATAAAATTTTCATTTTCATTTATCTTGAGCAACAGGATCTTCTTGACATTTTCTCAATTCATTTAACCTTCTCTCTACTCAATCTTTCATATATAGCTCACAAAGGCCTATTTAAGTGACTAACATTTTTGAGTGGGCATTTTGTCAGATTGTGAGCACACCATTACCATTGCCAAC
Organism: Neoaliturus tenellus; assembly: GCA_030545055.2. Classification (NCBI taxonomy): domain Eukaryota; kingdom Metazoa; phylum Arthropoda; class Insecta; order Hemiptera; family Cicadellidae; genus Neoaliturus; species Neoaliturus tenellus. The sequence goes on along the minus strand of CM061533.1, from coordinate 257,141,812 downwards.
AGGCGATCGTTAACCAGTTGACTGGATGGATCATTCGTCATCACTACATCACTATTCTAAACTCTATCGAAATTAAAACTAATATTTACATACATATATATATATATATATATATATATATATATATATATATATATATATATATATATATATATATATATATATATATACATAACTTGGCAGCCGGTTTCAAGTAACCTATTCAAATATTCATGTTAGTTGTGAAGTATCCTCAATGTAGTAGAAACACTTCCTCTTCAGCCAGGATTTTATCTTTGTTTTGAAGGCCAACACCACCAAGTCTTTAATGTGAGTTGGCTGCTTGTTATACATCCTGAATGCCAAAACTGGGTAGCTGTCCTGGGTTTTGCCAAGTCTGCATCTTGGCACATCAATATTTCTATTGGACCGCAGATTAAGACCGTGACACTATTGCCTTGTAATACTGGGAAGATCAGGGTCTGACTTGACAAGCAGAAGGCAGTCAAGTATGAATTGGCAATACACGGTAAGTATGCACAGATGTTCAAAAAATGGCTTACAATTAATGGTCACGACGTCCACTCGAAGTTATGGTCCTAACTGCAGTCTTCTGCATTAGATGTTAGTCTCTCTTGGCACTAGATGGATGTCCCCCTTATACAATACCATAGCTCAAGCATCCGTTCTGTTGCCAGTGGAGCTGAGATGCAGTGTCTGCTATACAGCCGAGCGGGACGGTTGTAACCTGTGGACGTGCGTTCCCTTTGTCTCGTATTCTGTGTTATGTGGCCCAACCCTGGCTGACCTTCTCGTCCATCTTCTCAACCTCTTGCCGATGTCACTCCTCGCTTGCCTCGGCATCGCGCATCCCCGGTGCTGCTCAGGTAATGTAGATGGCAACATATTTTTTTACTAAATTCTCAACACTGTGAAACTTAAAACACCTTAATTTTTTCCCAAATGTTCTAAAAGGCATTAAGTCTCAAGTTTAACTTTTAAGGACTTAGCTTTAACTGAAGAAATAAAATTACTTTAAAAATTTTTTCCGTTGCATAAAAGAACTTTGTCTCCATGGCCCCAGGTTAGATTGGACTTCAGTGTCCCCTGCTTGTCATTTAAGACGACTAAAAGGGGGTGACTGTTGCATGCTGGAGTTTTTTGTTTTTTTTTTTTGAACACAACAACACAACACAAACACATCTTTGCCTCCTCCAGTGTGTCATCAATAGCTAGCTTCTACGGTTTCCTCGTAATCTGAGAGTGTGGAGTGCATGCGTGCATGCAGAGGTCGGGCGAACCCCAGCACATCTGGTGCTTGGGCCACATCGTTCCTGAGAAGTATAAAACAATTTTTTAAAGTTGAGGTTAAATTAATAAGAGTAATCATATTGAGTATCATATTGATCCATGAAGAATTCTCGCTTACTCATTCATGATTTGTAATTGCAGCTAAAACCAAACCTCCGCGACTCAACTGTAACCCGGAACGCACGCCGCAGCGATGCGCCCCCAGATGTCCCCCCGTCAACCGGTGTGCCCCCGGAGGGGACATCAGCGCAAGCAAGCAAAACACGAAAAAACCTTGCCCTTGCCCACCAGGGACATTCAACCGAATGTCCTTTGACAAAGGTGATGGTAGTTATGGTGTAAGTGCCTATTTTTATTTGTTTAATATTAATTTTTTTCTGTTTATTAACTTGTAGTGATTGGAAATATAAATTAATTAAACCATTTTAGTAACTAACCAGGGGGATGGGGGTATTGAGTCCTTATTTGTTATTTCTTCATTTTGCCACACTTCCCCTACATGGGATTTGAAATTACTGTCGTAGGAATGGGCTCAAAACCTTAATGCTTTCTTCATTTTAAATACCTAAAACAAAAAAAATACCTTCTTCCAAATGGGGTTTTTACTTTTTTTGAAGACCATTTTTAACTGTTGATTTAATAAACCTCTTAGAGACCTCAAAAAAATTAACCGTTTAAAGTATTATCTATATATTAATAGGCAAGTATCTTTCTTTTCTTCCTTTTTTCTCAGCTTGTACGCTTCGTAGAAGAAATTTGCGCATATTGTCAGAAAGGTGGTGCCCTGTAAATTTATATTTATAATTTACATCAGCCCCCAGGGCTACGCCCCACAGGCTTATAAGGTTCCAATGTTCATTTTATATAGGAAGGAGAATTGATTGAATCATTAGACACCTGTTTAAAAACAAATGCTAGAAGAGCAGGAATAACATATGTTCCAGTTATAAAATGTTTGTAAACTTCTTCGGTCCAGATCAACTGAAATTTTGGTCAAATTTCGACCAGGAGGCCATCTCTAGTAATAGTTCATTATGTCATTTGGTTTTACAATGTAAATGTACATGGGAATAATAAAAACAGATAACGAAAATAGATGTTTTATTTATGTGTGACTAATTAAATTATCTTAACAGTGACACCAAGTTTGTTAGGATCAAACAACAAATAATGGAGTTATTGTGGTTTTCCTGCAGAAAAACACTGATTTTGGACTATTATTAATGCCAATTAATTTAGGTTATTTTAATAGAAAAATCTCAATAACTCCATTATTTGTTGTTGGATCCTTACAAACTTGGTATCACTGTTTAGATAATTTAATTTGTCAACTTTTATGTCTCATGTAACATTTTTTTTTTATTTACCGTTTTTGAGATATTTGAGTTTTAAAATTAATTTAAAATGGCCGCCATTTTGAAAACATACATAGGAAAAAATAATATTTTTTCTAAAAATGAGCATTGGTGTGATTAAGGTACATGCCAAATATGAACTCAATAGAACAACCCGTTTCGGAAATAAAAACTCTTAAGTGTAAAAAACAAAATGATAACTAGCGGCTTAACAAAGCATTTTCGGACATATGTTTATATGATTTTTCCGTTTATTTTGGCATGCTTAATAACCTGGAAAAGTTTGTAAAGGGGGAAGCTGGACACCCTGTATCTTGAATTCAGCTCTAAAATAAAAAATTAATTTTGTTTGTTTGCCGTATCTAATAACTTTTTAAAGCCTAGTAAAAATATTTAAAGCATTTTACTTTTCCAACTAATGCAGAAAAGAATGGTGGTTGTTCAAAAATGTTTATTTAAGGGAATTTTCTATCCAATAGTATGTCAGAGGAGGGAGCCTGAGTTTCAGTACCGGTATCAGATTCAATTACCTGTCGATGCATCTGCAGCAAACTTCTGACAGTATTGAGCAGCAACTTGATACTTCTCTGTCCCTCTCAGTTTTAAATTCTTAAGTAAAGTTATATCATCATTTTGAGAGTCTTAATTTAGAACAGATAAACGACAATGGGAAAAACTAAATGTATATAAAATGAAAAACCCTGAATATGTAGTGATTAATTATCATGTTAAGTAAGATCACAGAAAAGCGAATAGATTAGGTTCTCTTCTCTGTAAGATGAAGGTTTTATCGGCATTTTTACCATGTAGCTGTATCTGCCATTTCAGGGACTTATTAGATTCAAGGACATTCCTGTTAATTATTGTAGGTCTATTACTTTGCTATTTACAATGTAGCCTCACACTTTGTAACATCTTACCATGTTTGTAGCACTACTGTCAGTTCATGTTATGATGTGATCAATTGATAGCACGTACTAAGCTACTAAGAGAGCTTTTTTGAATATAAAATACTCAGCACCAAGGTCTGTGATTTTGTTTGCTGATCAAAGTGAATAATTTAAAACCATTTACTTTGGAAGTACATTATAACAAAATTCACAATTTATAAGGGGTTTCTTCAGAATTATATATGCTCTATAAACATCATCCAATACCATTTTTAAAGTTAATGTGCGGTCTAAGGACAGACTTTTATTTCTTACCACAACGAAAATTCGAAAATTCCCTGTTCTGAATCCTCCTATTTTTCTTCACAATCAGCTGTTATTTTAGTTTTGTTCTTTAAGTGCAGAGTATCTAGAGTATTAATGTAGTATTTATAGAGCTGATTATCTTTTTACTTCCCATAGATAGTTGCCTTCCAAGAGCTTTTTTTTTATCTTTTTACTTCCCATAGATAGTTGCCTTCCAAGAGCTTTTTTTACATCTAAAACATTAAAAAAATTGTAATAAAAAAGCAAAACGATGGCAGGAAGTTTAAGAGACATTAAACAGCTGTAATAGTGCTCATTCAATGACTGCGATTGATTGGACTTTTGGCAATGGAATTTTGACAGGAAATATTTGAGAAAATGAAATTCTCAAGCTGACCACACATTCATTTTGATCTGACTTTAATTGTTCCTGCAGACTGACGACCGCCTGATGAAGTGGATGCATGACGAGTACGAGGCGCTGGCCCGCGAGCTGGCGGACATCACGAGGCTAACGAATGAGGACGAGGGCGGTGGTGGCGTGGAGAGCAACCGGGACCTGGCGTACGCGAGGAACTACGTGCTCGACCGCCTCGCGGAGATGCTCGCCAAGAAGGAGGAGATCGAGAAAAGGTTTTGTGTCTAGGAGCATTATTTTAGTGGCAGCCTTTTGTTTTGTAACTTACATGCAATGTCAAAATGCTCTGAGTCACGTTCCGAAATGTGATACGATCGTGGGGCAGAAGAAATAATAAAAAGATTTAAATTTTTTTTTTTTAAATTGCCATATGGGCACTGTGGAAGTGGGTAGTTGGTAGTTGGAATTTGAGATGAGAATGGCTGTCTAGAAGACGTATCAGAAATGTGGCATGATGTTACCAATGGGATCGATTTATTGAAGTCAGGCCATGTGATGTCATATGTCGTGCAATCTTAGATACAAACAATTTCTGAAAATTTGAGAGAACTAAATTATTGAATATTAGATTATATCTTACTAGCTTTTTACTGCTGCTTCACCCGCGATACTCGCTGGAGGTTTAGCTGGTTCGCTATGGTCACTCGCCGTCACGCTTACCCGCCATCAAGTTTAGCTTGTTATTGGAAATTTTAATCGTATTTGTTTCTTAGCAACCATTAAAAAAAGATAAAATTGATTTTCAGATTTTTTTATACAACAATTTTTTTAACCTTTTGTAAAATATTATTCTTTTAAAATAAAGAATAAAACATGTAATAAAATAAATAAAGACTTCCTCTAGTACCTCCCGGAACATGTGTACAAAGTTTCATGATGATTCATTGAGTAGTTTTTGCGTGAAAGTGTAACAAAAACATGCACGCTTTCACATTTATATTATTAGTAAGCATTAAAATTTTAATAACGATTATTAATTATTAGAAATTTTGTAATTAATACAATACATCCCAAAGCCACAAGAACAATTTTTCAACATCCATATTTTGTTCTAAGGTTTACACTTCTGAAAAGGGTCAATTTAGAAAAGGTTAAATTTCCAGAAAAAGGTCAATGTTTTTCTTTTCAAGCAACATAGCAGACACAGTATATAGAATTTCATCTATCTCTGTTAATGCCAAGCACCATGTTTTATTTTTAACCATTTTATTTTGTTTTTAATTATTTGTTCAATGCTTTAAAACATTTTTAAATATAAAAAGGTTAGAGGTTAAGTGGCTACGTGCAGGTGAATGGTACTAATACAAACTTATGGGACAAATATGAGGATTCTAACCCGAAATATCGCCCTCATTGTCAAGTCCGGTGCCCGGTGCTCTGACCACTTATATGTTACCAACCACTTAGGAAGTGAATTCACTACTGACCCACCCACCAGCATTGGATTACAGTCCATTAAATTACTGAGGTTCTTTATGCCAAAATTAACTCAAATCTCTGCAAAAATATTTCCACCAGGAAGAATGGTCTTCAAAAAGCAATTTTCCTTCGTTAATAATAAAAATTGCTCAATAAGACAGATTAAAATCAGCTTCTGCTAAATTTTTATCAAACTGTAAATGAGTTTTGCAACACCTTTCAATTTCCTTATGTTTAATCTTAGGTTAAATACACAGTTGTGTTGGTGCCCGCCACTGCTACCTGCTAGGTTTACGTACACACTCATTACTGAGATATAAAATTCCACATTACAATCAATTAATAGGACAAAAAGATGAGTTACATTTGGATCAAGCATGCTCCAATTAGTTATATTTCTGTTAGATATAAAAAATACAATTACCCTAATAGTTAACCATTTGACGTCTTGTTTCAGGCAACAGCTAAAGATGCAAAACAGAATGAACTAAGTAACCCCAGCATCTTAAGTAGCATATAGTTGCTGCTTGATCAACATCTCTTGTGGGGAAATCAAATGTAAAAATAAAAAACATAATTAGTCCATGAACATTGTTATTTATTTCTAGTAAGTTACAGTTCACCTGGAGTGGGCTGTTAAAAATATTAATATTTTGAATACAGGCCCGACCAAAAGGGGGGCAGGAGGAGGGGGCAAAATCCCAGGTGCCCGGGGCCAATGTATACAGAACCGAATAAGTAGGGACATCCTTATGGGGAAGTGAGAACGCCGCCCCTGAAATACAGGTAGCATCACCGAGACGTAATTTTTATCCAAGGATCATGCTGATTGGTTGAATGGATACAGATGGCTAGAATGATTTTGCTGACTTTTGTTATTGTTTTGATTTTTTTGTAAACAAATATGCTCATTTCGACATTTAAGAGGTAGAAAGAGCGCTTCCTGTGACAATAAGGAGAAGTAATCCTAGCATCAGCGCTATTTGTTACTCTGGTTTTCGGGGGCAAAACTAAAATTTTTTAACATGGGATGTCCCTACTTATTCGGATCTGTATACATTGCCGGGGCCATGGGCTTTGAATGTAATAATTTTATGCAAATTACAAAAAAACATGTTCTATTGAAAAAATTAACAAAAGGTTGAATTTGCTTGTGGTCTTCATTGTAAAATTATCTCAACAAATAGTATGTAATTGGAAAAGACAATTTGCAAGAAATTATTTCTTTGTATTTGTATACTGTTAATGAGAAGAAATTGGGAAGGCATTGCCATAGCCTTATTATTGCATATGAGAGTACGAAGAGGGTTGGAAGAATGAATTTTATTGTAAATGAATTCTTTTAGCGAATTTCCCTATAGGGAATACATTATTACAGTAGTAGCCATGGTAAGACCTAAGCCCGGGACCATGTTACTTCATTTTGAGGCTCCCAGAGGCAAAAAATACTGCTTGTTCAGTACCGCTTGAGGTACTGATAACTTTTGACAGGGACCTCCGATTTTAATGAAATTTTTCATGAAGGTGTAGGACCGGGTCTATTTTCATGAGTTCATGAACCAGCATTATCGGGTTATGGGAATGGGGTTTAAAAGGGTCAAAAATGGATTTTTATCATTTTTGGACATAAGTTTTTAAAAATCATCAATTTTAACAGAAACTATTTAAAAGAGCTTAAAAAACAAAAAATTTTGTATTTTGAATTTTTAACATGGCTCAAGAGGTTACGGAGAAAATCCAAAAATAGTTTTCCATGTTATTCTTATGGGGAATTAACAAAACCCCGTATCTCACTTTGACATAACTTGATCAAATTTGGTGTGTTCATTCAATATGTAGGGTTTAACTTGTATTTACTTACAGCACCCATATGGCAGCAAACCTAACTACTCAACCCCAAGACCCCTATGGGGTTTAAGGGGAAAAAGAAAAATTTCAGAATTTGATACAACTTAGTTACATACACTGCGAATGCATTTTCCTACATCTACTTGCAATACCCCCCAAGGCAGCAAACCTACATCCTGGTTCCCATGGTGTTTATGGGGTTAAAATGATATAATCCTGTTGGAAATTTGCTGAGTATGCATGTCTGCTGCAATGGGGGTATTTTTATATATAATTTTTAAAATTATTTTAACATTCCTGATAATATGAGTGTCCAAAATTACATAACTCAGTTTGAAAAGTATCCCTTTTTACTAAATTTGTGTTCAATTGGGTGGGGAAAGCAAGCCCCGCTTGGCTTTGGGGGCCCTGTTATGAAAGAACCAAAATAAACCATCATCATCTTTAACTATTTACTGCACATAAACAATGGACTGGCCTTTTATTAAAATTTTTTATTTTTCGCATGTCAGTATGAGACAATAATTAATTATGTTTGCTAGTTATAGGTAACTGGACCTCTCATAGAATATAGCTGTGTTTGAAACCAATTCAAAGTGGTGGGATCTGTTGAGGCACCCATATGAGATGAACTACAAGTGACATGATAAGTAAATAGTTTAAACCATTCTTTTAAATACTCCACTAACTCACCCTTGTGATTAGTTTGTTTTCTTTGCTCACTTGAATTCTGGATGTCATTTACTAATCTCACTCACATTTTAGTACAGTACCTTCGTTGAACCGTTGCTTGCAAGCGTCACCATGTGGAAGGATATTAAAAGTAATATGTACTGGAAATAAGTACAGTCACTGTATACATTTTTAATCCTATAGTATAATACGAGGAATATCTGAAGGGATGTGTGTTCCACGATCTCGAAATCTAGCTGTTAGATTTTGCTTAAAGTTTTCATTAAAGAGTGTTTTGGCCCAAAAATAAGTTTAGAAACAGCCTCAACCCCAGGAAAAATCGAATTTGGTCTAAAATTAAGTTTTTAAATTGTAATTTTTAACATTAGTCTTATGGGTTGCTATTTTGGTAACGAAATAACAACGAAATGTAAACAAAAAGAAAGAAAAATTAATGTTAAGCAGAACTTTTGAAACAGCTGATAACTGTGAAGAGGTATAGTTGGTTGTTGGTGGAAATTTAATTGCTTTTTTACCTTGACACTATAACAAAAGCGAATAAAAACCAACGAGCAAGGCTCGGTTAACCTGGTACTGTCTATTAAACCTTAACCACTTCTCCCCACCCAGAAAATCCCCTTAAATTAGAAAGTTTGTACGAAAACAAGTCATCAGCAATCTGGTAAACTTTTACTAATTTTTAATTTCTTTAAACTTTAATACTTAGGAACTATGAGACATACGCCTAGAGACAAAAATTACATTCAATACAACACAATTGCACAATTAAAATAACAGTATTAAGGTAAAAGTACCACTGTATCAAAATTTTAAAAATCTTAATAAAATTCAAAGTCTAAAAAATAAAAATGGCATTAAAAAGTCATTACATGGTTTACATTAGAGAATTTTACGTTTGGGAGTGTAGAATGTTGGCATTGTATTGTATACAAGGTTAATTGAATCGAGTCAAATATTGGAATTGTGCTCCTCGCCCACATGTTGATGAATACTCCATTGTATCTTCAATGTTTTTACTCGACCAGACAACAGTGGATGTGAAAACATATATATGGGTTTAACTGAGGGCTTGTGTTCATCGGAAAATATGGATATATAACACTGCTTCAATTCTGTATTTATAATTATGTATTATAACTTTAAAGAAGATTAAAACATTACATGACCAGTATTTTACCCTTTTTATTTTTAATTTCAGTTGTTCAGCTCTCCCAAAGGAATTATGCCACATGTCTTCACTTAAAATACACCATTTAGTTTGGTCAACCAATCAAACTCTTTCTTGTGTTCAAAATTATTTGAGCAAAAAAAGTATTACAATATTTAATTAATTTATCTAAGCATTAATATTCCTAGTGCACTTTTTAAATTGAATTATACGGTATAGTAAGAAGTCATCGGGTCATGGTTGGTTGTTGAGACTAAAAAGCATATCTTTAACATATGAATCAGTAATATCACGAAATGTGAGAAAAATTACTTTGGAATAGTGCTGTATCCATTAAAAAAAAGCAGAAAATATTTATTTTAATTGTTATTTAGGGGCAAACTAACAAATTCAAATCATACTGATAATAGAGAGTTTTTGCACATACAGTAAATGAATAAGGTAAACGTTACATACAGGCTATATCATTTTGGCGGATTTTCATATTTTGACTACTTAAAAAAAAAAAAAAAAAAAACCTTTTTGAAAAGTGAAAAACATTAAAGATTATACATTATTTATCCAATTTCACCACCATGCACAGAACATCTATCTTACTAATTCCGTAAGGAATTTCTTGTGAGCAGCAAAGCTCTTTTATTTATGAACCGATTTTGATGATTGATGTGTCAAACTAAAGGGAATTATCTGTAGACGTTACGGAATATTTTTTGTCACCCTCAGTTCAATGTACTTCGCCCCATTGGACTTTAAAGTTTCCATGTATTTTAAATATAAGACAAAATTTATTAAGTTTACCTAACATATGATGCATTTCAAGAAAACAAACAGCTGTCTTCATAAAAATAACCCGTGTCCCATGTGTCATTTTAATTGAATTTTTTACTATATGGAACATAGAGTATAAAATTCTTTTAGAGCGACTTTAAATTTCTCTTAGGCGAATTTTAGACCCCCAAAAGGCTTTTTTATTACTAATTTGATTTCAATGAAATTCTCAGGTTAGATTTTAAGTATTTTAATCTGGGTAATAAACCATAATCGAGCAATTATTTTCAAGTATTAAAAAAGCTTATTTTCCGGAATTTTTGACAGAACTTTAGTTGTTTAGGCTACATGATTTGACTAATGTAGTTGCTATGATCAGTTTATATTCTCCCATCGCAGCTGAGTTGTTGCTGTGTTTGCTGAAAACAACATTCAACATATTAACATAACCTTTTCTTGTTTATATCTGCTCGCCGTTATGTTACGTTTTTAAATAAAATTTGATTGATATTTTGACAGACCTATTTGTTAAATTAAATAGATCAACACTTATGTTTACTTGTTGAAGTTATAAATTATACAAAAAGATAGGCATGTTGATGTGGAATGAATTGCTGTCGTACGGGAATTATGCGATTAACTAATTTATGGGATACAACAAATATCTATTTGGGAGAAAGATTTAAATTGAACAACTAATTAGAATGTGTTGTGCCATTGTAGCCTATGTCTCAGGTAACAAAATATGCATGAAGTGTTAAGTAAGCGTAATTCTACAATACTTGCATTACTTGATTTTTATTAATTTGCAATCATGGATTTTAAATTGTATTGTTTTTTCGCTCTACAATCTATTTACCTTTAATATTATAAGCATAATTATTATTAAGTTACTTGCTTGTTTTGAGGTCTTAGCTAAAATCATTGTTTGTATTTGTAGGCTAGGCCTAGGATGTACGCCGGTTGACTTTGGACGGTTAGATGACGTTCCACTCTTCACATTCGAGGAGATGGAAACCTCCGTTCTCTCCCTAAAGAGCAACAAGGCTCCTGACCCGGACGGATTCCCAGCGAGGTTTTAAAGAAAGTATTTTCAATTAATGCTGATTTGTTGTTGAGAATGTACAACGCCTGTTTGGTAGAAAGGGTGTTTCCGGCTCCCTGGAAAACTGCCAGACTTGTACTCATCAGCAAGGGCAAAGGTGATCCCGAGCTGCCGTCGTCCCACAGGCCTTTTTGCATGTTGGACACGGCTGGGAAGCTGTCCGAGAAGCTGATCCGTTCCCGCCTGACGTCTGCCGTGGAAGCTGCTGGGTACTTATGCCCCCGTCAGTACGGCTTCAGAAAGGGACGGTCAACGATTGACGCTATCACCGAAGTCCAGAGAGCTGTGAAGAGAGCCGAGAGCCACGACCATTTCTCTCGCTAAGTAGTGCTTCTTTGTTACGCTTATGTCAAGAATGCCTTTAACTCGGCGAGGTGGGTCGATATGCTGGATGCGCTTCGCAACACCTTTCGCGTTCCTGCATATCTGTTGCGACTCATCTTGTTGCGGATTATCTCCGCTCTCGAAGCCTGATTTACGACACAAGGGACGGAACGTGGACGATGGAAGTCACTTCTGGTGCCGTGCAAGATTCAATACTCGGCCAGGATCTCTGGAACGTTGCCTATGACAGCCTCCTGAGGTTGGAGATGCCTGAGGAAACCACTTTGGTTGGGTACGCCGATGATGTTGCAGCTCTCATTATCGCACGCAACGTTGAGCTGGCCCAACTAAAGTTGAACCGAGTCATGCGTGTGGTCAACACATGGATGTTCGATCACGCTCTCTCGCGTACTCTCCGTAAGACGGAGATTGTGATCCTTACGAAGAAGAGGATGGAGACCGTCGTTCCGTTCCGAGTGGGAAGGAAGGTGGTCCAATCAACTCGTGCTGCTAAGTACTTCGGGATTATGGTGGACACCAAGTTAAGCTGGAGGGATCAGATATTCCGAACGGCGGACGAGTCCGCTAAGGTAGTCACTTACCTTAGTAGGCTGATGGCCAATGTCGGGGTTCCACGATCCAGCAGAAGACGTCTGTTGATGTGCGCGGTTCAGTCCGTGCTTTTTTATGGAGCAGAGGTGTGAGCAGACGCTCTCGATAAAGAGTAGTACAGGTTGCGACTCGCCCGGGTTCAACGTCGAGCGGCGCTCGGGGTGTGTTCCGCCTACCGGACAGTGTCCGAGCCTGCCGTCCTGGTTGTCGCCGGAGTTATCCCTGTCAAGCTCTTGGCAGGAGAGAGGAAGGCAATTTATCAGAGACAAGGCGAGATTAAAAGGACACGGAAAGAACAGAAGAGCTCTCCAGAACCTTCCAGCAGTGGCAACACAGCTGCGAGCACGACACCCGAGGAAGATGGACTGCGCGACTTATCAAGCACGTCCAACCATGGGTGGAACGGCAGCCAATTCTTGACAATTCACGGCTATCTCGGTCGTACCTGAACCGGATGGGCAAGACCGGTTCACCGGACTGCATTTATTGCTTTGGCGTTCCCGACAATGCGGAACACACACTCTTCCGCTGCCCCCGTTGGGAAGGGCCCCGCCTGAAGGCCACACAAATTTTTTTGTGCATTTTCGGTGGACTCGGTCTGCCAAAAGATCTTGGAGGATGAGGAAAACTGGGATTGTTTATCACAGTTCGTCCGGGGTATCCTCCTGGAAAAGAAACCGATCTGGACCGCGAAGTGGCCCAGATCCCTTGATCGAGTGGCTGGATAAGGAGTAAGCCCCACCGGCGTTAGCCAAATTTAGGCCTCGTCTGACGTAATGTGATAAACAATTCCAGGTTAGAATCCTAAAGAGTAGAGGAGGTTTTTTAGTGGGTAAACCCATTTTAGGGGAGCCCCACACTACAGACTTGCCACCTGTGCGCGTAATGCATTTTTCTTACCTCTCCCTAAAAAACCCATAAAAAGCGTCACTTAATAACTCAAAAAGTGAGTAAAAAATTCTTGTACGGGACGGACATCGGAGCGTATTCCTAGTTTATTTAGTTTTTCTGTTTACTTATCAGTTTACTTTCAAATTCAAATACAACGATGACTCACGAAATAGGATAGTGTTTATTAACAAGCAGTTTTCATTAAGAGTATTAGGGAGCGACAATTAGTTTATTTAATTATGTGATTGTATTTTATTTTCATTTTATAAAAGTTTCACACCATCTGTATAGCAGCGCTCAGACTGGAGCTGTATTTGTTGAGTATCGACTGGCGACGACTCGTTGTTTATTATTTACCGATTTACAAATAGCATTTATTTTGTCTACAGTAAGATTTACCATGTGTTGCAAAGAGTCTCTAACATCTTTATCAACTAATTGTTTTACTAATGTTTTAGATTCAATAATGTGTAATGCTCAGCAACAAAATACTGATGGGGAGTTTAATTATTTTACAGAAAGTAAACTAACAAAGTAGATGAAAAAATAAAAAGTATATCAATAAAAGTAATTGATTCTATGAAAGATAAAAGCGCGTTTACACCAGAGGTTGACAACCAAAATTGTCGACAAGCCATATGGATATAACAGTGGAATCATTAAAAAAGCACCTTAAAATGGTTGTTTAAAGAAAGTATTAATGATGAAATTCAAATCAAAGTTTTAGAATATGCAATGACATACTGTAGTATTTCATTATGATCATTTTAAATAGTCAAATTAACAATCAAAAATACATAATCTGTTTCCATAGGAATAATTTAAAATAAATTATCACATACCGGTACTTTAGAAAAAATTGGCTTACTGATGTAAAATTTCAAGCTAAAACTAATGTTTAAACTAAATGTTAAAGTAGAATTAAATAGGGAGCTCCCGACCAGGAACATGGGGCTAACTGCTATACTCAAGATTCAACACAAGGAATTGAGGGACTCCTAACAATGGACAATGGGATACAGTGTCACTCAAGATTCAAAGTGTGGAACTGAGGGAGCTCCCAAAGAGGAATATGAATTACATCAACACTTAAGACTCAGCATGTGGTATTGAAGGAGCTCCCAATAAAGAACCTGAGTTACATTTACCCTCAAAACTCAACATGTAGAATTTAGGGTTACGCCCTACAAGACTACAGTAGACGCCAAATGTAAATAAGCCTCCCTCCTCCAGTAGAAACCCTTCTAATATCCCTTGTTGTCAAAGCAATGTCACCTTTCAAGGTGGTCAGTCGTACGGCCTACATCCGTCCCGTTTTCCAAGAAATTTTGCGCTGACATGTTGTGTGAATAGTTGTGTGACATGCAACTGTTTATTTGCAAACGGTAGGTCATAGAACTGTAATACAAGTTTTATTTAGTTTTAGTTATCGTCTAAGTAAGACGAAAAGGATGAGCCATAGTTTAATAATGTAGGACTAGCTAGTGCATTAATTAATTGAAAGTTATAGTGCAGCTCAAAATTTCTTGGAAGAAAGGGACGGATGATGGCCATCCGGCTGGCCGCCCCGAAAGGTGACATTGTTTTGACAACAAGGGATTAGAAGGAATTCTACCTGAGGGGGGCTTGCTTATTTAAGTTTGACGTCTACTATTCACACATGGGTTTCAGGGATCTCGGAATCATGAACATGAATTACAGTGACACTCAACACGGGGCATTGAGAGAGCTTCCTTCCCAACCAGAACCATTGGTTACATTTTCACTCAAGATTCAACATGTGGAATTAAGGGAGTTCCCAACCAGGAACATGAATTATAGCTACTCTAAAAATTCAACGTTTGGGATTTTTGGTTACACAAAACAAGGAATATGAATTACAGGGTATCACTCAAGACCACACACATGATGGATTTGAGGGACCTCGGAACCAGGACCATGAATTACACAGTGACACTCAAGAATCATCAAGAGGTATTGAGGGAGCTACCAACCAGGAACATCAATTACAGTGACACTCAAGATTCAACAAGTAGTATTGAAAGAGCTCCCAGCCTGGAACATGAATTACTTTGACACTCAAGACTCTACTCGTGGAATTGAGGGAGCTCCAATCCTGGAACATGAGTTTCAGTGACACTTAAGAATCAACACGTGCAGGGCCGGATTTAGGATTTTGCCGCCTGTAGGCTATCCTTTTTTCCTGCCGCCCCCTCCCCCCTCCCTACTTAGGGACAGACACATATACATAGTTTTTATTTTCACTTATGGGAGCATATTCACCTAAAAATACTCCACAGACTACATCTATATCTCAATATACCAAATATCCCCGTCGCAGCAGACCTGCGTACTCAGCGAATTTCCAAAGAATCTTGAGATTTAGTATTTTCCCATAAACACCATAGGAATGAGTATGTAGGTTTGCTGCCATGGGATGTTGTTAGAAAATGTTAGTTTTGTTAGGAAATATAATAGTTAGGTAAGGTGAATATCAAATTTTATCAATATTCGGCACTTTTTAAGTTTCCCCATAAACCCCATGGGGGTGAGTATGTAGGTTTGCCGCCATATGGGTGTTGTAAGGAAATATCAGTTAAACCCTACCTAGTGAATATATATGCCAAATTTTATCAAGTTATTCCAATAAAGAAGCGTGATATAGGGTTTTGTTGATTTCCCATAAGAATAACATGGGAAACCTATTTTTGACTTTTCTCCGTAACCTGTTAAGCGAAGTTAAAAATTCAAAATACCAAAATGTTTGTTTTTTTAAGCTCTTTTAAATGGTTTTAGTTAAAATTGTTGAATTTTGAAAATTAAGGTCCAAAAATGCCAAAAACCCATTTTTGACCCCTTTGAAACCCCATAAACCCCCGTTCCCATAACCCGATCATGCTGGTTTGCGAACTCATGAAAATAGACCTGGTCTTACACCTTCATACCAAATTTCATCAAAATCGAAGGTTCCTGTCAAAAGTTATCGAGACCACGGACACATATATATATACAGGGTGTCCCGGAACTCTCTGGAACCCTTTTGTATATTTGTTCCTTGCATCGAGACAAGAAAAAAAAATCATACAAATAGGGGTCTAAAATCCATCGTTAAGCCGCTAGCCGCCATTTTGTTTTTTCACGTAATAATTTTTATTTCCGTAACGGATGGTTGTATTCAGTTCATATTTGGTATGAATCTTTATCACACTAATGTACATTTTTAGGAAAAATATTAATTTTTTTCACTGTGTATTTTCAAAATGGCGGCCATTATTAATTTTCAAACTAAAATATCTCAAATTCGGTAAATTTCAAAAAAATTTTACTTTGTACAAAAAAGTTGCCAAATTTAATTATCTAACCAACGGTACCAAGTTTATTAGGATCTCATTACAAATAACGGAGTTATTGCGATTTTTCTCCAAAAAAAACATTGATTTTGCATGTAATTAATGCAAATTATGGCCATTTTCACAGAAAAATCGCAATAACTCCGTTATTTGTTATCAGATCCTTACAAACTTAATACCGTTGGTTAGATAATTTAATTTAGCAACTTTTTTCTACATAGTAAATTTTTTTTGAAATTTACCAAATTTGAGATATTTTAGTTTGAAAATTAAAAATGGCCGCCATTTTGAAAATACACAATAGAAAAAATTAATTTTTTTCCTGAAAATGTACATTAGTATGATAAAGATTCATACCAAATATTAACTGAATACAACCATCCGTTACAGAAATAAAAATTATTACGTGAAAAAAACAAAATGGCGGCTAGCGGCTAAACGATGGATTTTAGACCCCTATTTGTATGATGTTTTTTTCTTGTCTCGATGCTAGGAACAAATATACAAAAGGTTTCCAGAGAGTTCCGGGACACCCTGTATATATATATATATATATATATATATATATATATATATATATATATATATATATATATATATATAGATATATACATATATATGAAATTGAACGAATGGTGTTTTTGGCTTCTGGGGACCTCAAAACGAAAAAGTATTATGGTCCCGGACCTAGGATTCACCATGACTACTACCGTAATAGCGTATTCCCTATAGGGAAATTCGCTAAAACTACGTCAAGTAAAAACAACTTTTGTGATCTGTGTATTCTTTAATTGAATAATTATTTAAACCAGGAATCATAACACAAATGATCAGAAAGTTACTTCACAGGAGCAGCTAGAACAGCGGACAGGCAAGGCAGTGTAGACGCGACTGCCAGCCCAATAATAATGTTAGTTTTTTTCACAAGCTACAAAACATAGTTCGAACGACTTGAAATTAAATTGAGATTTGAATTAAAGAAAATTTAGTTCAATTTTAACAATTAATAAATTTCCGTAGGCCTGCACCTTTCTGTGTAAGTAAACTTAAAACTTATAAAAAATAAATAATAGGACTCTAATTGTAGCAAATACGATTCACCACTTGACAAAGCTAAAGAATTGGCAACAGCACGGCGCCGCCATGACGACTTATGCCTTAAAATAAAACTTAATTCAAAATAAATTAAGACTCCATAAAACTGCCTACCCAATATTTTTGCCCCTGTCATCACCAATTGACACATTTTTTTACCGAAATAAAACACTAGAGACTCTACTCATAGAATTGAAGGGTTACCAACCTGGAACATGAACTACAGTGACAATCGAGACTCAACACGTGGTATTGAAGGAGCTCCCAACAAGGCGCGACCCATGGTATTATGGGTTACCATTACAGTCATCAACAGGGCGCAATTCACCACCGAGACTCTTGTGTGGAGTGGTGTTGCATATGTTAAGTACATCGATATATTTATATGTGTTTTTGTAAAGTCAGATAACATCACATGCGGGACTTCAACGTGCGTTCCACTGCTGCTTTCAAATCGGGATTCTTTGTAGTTACATATTTTATTCCATATTTTTTATATACTGTCTAGTCTTAGCGCCAGTATACTCGGTTCCTTTGTCAAACTGTAGACAACGGGGGGTCCTTGCTGCCTCTTTAAATATATCTTCGAATGCCACTGCCACTTCTGCACCTTTAAGACTCAACATTTGAAATTACGTGAGCTCACAACTAGTTAAAATACTCACTCAAGACACAACTTTTGGAATTGAGGGAACTCCCATCCATGAACACACAAGACTCAACATGTGAAATTACAGAAGCTCAAAACCGGGAACATGGGTAAAGATACTCAAGGACTCAACATGTGGAAGTACAGAAGATCCCGACCATCAGGAAAATGAGTTACCAAGACACTGAACATGAGGGAATATAGGAGATCCCAACCAGGAACTCGGGTTACAGATACTCAAGACACAACATGTGGAATCACAGGAGATCCTAACCAGGAACGTGGGTTACAGTGACACTAAAGATTTAACACTACTGTTGTACAGAGAAAAGTTACAGAAATAAATGGTACACAAACATTAGTTTGATTTTTATTTATAGGGTTGAAGTCGGATTCAACATTTGGGTCCACTTTTAATAATACACTGTGAGTTAGATAACAAGTTTACTTAGATTAGAAGTTGAAAGAAAAGTTTTAATTATTAAAATGTTGTTAAGTCTCTGAAAATTAGTAGGTCTAACCAGAGGTGCCCACCTCCCCCTTGGACCAGGACTCCCCCCCCCCCTCAAACCGAACTGGAGCCCCCCCCCACGGCAATAAAATTTGTGACCCCCCCCACCCCCCCCCCGGAAAAATGTCCTGTTCTAAATATAAATTATTCTTGTGTAAACTTTCTGTATTTCATTTATCAAGAAATTAATTTAAATGTAGGTTTGGCTGTTTAAAGTTATTAGTTAAGCAACCTGTAAAAAAAAGAAAGAAAAACTGCAAAAGTTTTTAGGATATTGGCTTTGGAGTACATTTTTAAACATTTATAGGCCTATATCTTAATAAGTTATACAATTGAAACGCTATGTTCTTAGTAACTACTAAATTAATTTTCATGATTTTGTGTATCAATTATTAAGAGTCATCTTCACTTTTGGGCTAATACAGTAACCCATTTTTGCGCAGTCGGCAATGTTAACCATACGGCTTTTATGTAAAACATGGTATTTTATTCCCCTGTTTCAGACGCCATTTTCAGCCGATTTTCTTTAAAAACTTGGTAAGTGTTTAGTTCAATAGTTATTTTAGGTCCCTCATACCTCAAAATTTTTGAAATTTAACAAATATTACTTTCTGTGACGTCGCAAAGTAAATCAATTTTACTTACTTTTATGATTTTTCTGTAATTATACAATTCTTTTTACTTATATATAATGTATGAGGGACCTACATCTAACCTTAATTTACAATAACTTAAAACATAAATTTTACTAATAAATATAAAAAAAACCGTCCGAAACAGGGGAATACGGAGGCATATTTTCAGTGTTATTACAAGGGTGAAGATGACTCTTAAAGAGCATAATGAGTATATATTTGCATTATTTCCTTTAAATACACGATTATCCTCAGGATTAGTCTACGTCCTATATCTTTTTAAAACCTCGAGGCAATGCAATTATTACCGAAGATTAAGATTAAAACTAAAACAATTACTAACATTACACATTAAACTCAATTTTTACTGTGGTCTAACAGAGGTAAATTCTTGTGTTTTTAAAGTGAATTGTGCGAGGGTCACCGTTTTGACAACGTGAATAGGAAGACACGGCGTCAAGACTAAACTTGGTATTTGGTGTTTCATCAGTCATCAGGGATACATGAATCTTTATAATTTCCTTTTTGTGGATGGTTTTAATGCGATCTAATTTAACTTACTACATGTCAACATTAAGAATAAAATTTAATAATTGTCTGGTTCTGAATCACAGAAACCTTGAATAGGCCCAACTTACCAATTAAACGTTTTGAGGTTATCGCGCACGCAAAACAGTCTGATTTCTGATTTCTTTATCGTGAAATTTCATTGACAAGGCTATGAAAAACGCTACTTTCCGCACAAAATTACAAACAGCTTAATGTGTCTGTTTCTGATGTTGTTGCATAAAATAAAAACAGCTATGAGCAAGCGAATCAACTTTGGCTTTGGCATCGAATGCCGCCGCTTTCGAACGACATAGCGCGCGTCATTTACAGCTCGCCCGTTTCCATAGCAACCATAGGCTTCTAGATTCCGCCAACCTTGGAGAAATGAATGCAGAGAGTCACTGCGTTTGTTGACCAACAGCTGGGGAAATTTGTTGTTAAATCCTAAGCTGTACAGTTTTTGACGGTCATAAATTAAAAAAAAAAAACGTTAGTTTTAATACTACTCGTTATAAAAGTATACTTTAACAAATCGCCCCCCCCATCACGGACAAAAATACCCTTTTTCGACCCCCCCCCAAAATTTCAATGACGCAGTCTGATTCGTAACCCCCCCCCCCCCCCCCCCCCCACTGAGGGCACCCCTAGGTCTAACGAATGCAAAAGTGATGGTCCTAACAGTCAATATGGAACTTGGATTTCTTTGTAGTCACGAATTCGGTATTGCATTATTTTGTGGTACAGGTAGGCCCCCACAGTATTGTTGGCAACAAAATTAATTATAGGCCTACTGGAAAAGCATAGTTTGTGCCATTAATTTGGAAGCTATTCCCCGAAAGACACGGAAAAACGTGAAATTCTTCCTTTTTCATCCTTTAACAACCAATAACATGTGCTGATTCCATTTTTCACAAGAATGAACGATTTTAAAGTTTTCATAGTAGAGGAATCTAAAAAATGTTTTATGAAGTTCCCCGCTCAACCGCGAATGGCGCCACAGGCAACACACAGCAGAGTTAAATCTACATTACCGACTTCCTTCTACTAGTACCTCGTGTTGCCAGTGGGAGCGCTAGTGTAGAGAGCGGCTAAATGAAGTGAACAAAATGCAATAAGCCTTCATTCTCGTGCGGCTGTAGTTTACTACGTGTCGTGTCGCTAGAGGTATGCGAGGTCGCACCTGTGTTATCACTAACAATTAGCCTCTTTCACACGGTCGACGCTGATAACAATTATCACTGCCTTAGAATGTGAACCTGTGCTTAGTGTATGCTTCCAGTTTGTGTAAATTAAAAATTCGTGTTTTGTTTCGTTTTTAATATCGCTCAGAATATTTTAACTTCAATTTTTTTTTTTGAAATGTGTACATAAGTTGTGAAATTGTGT
The DNA here is from genome assembly GCA_030545055.2 of Neoaliturus tenellus. Taxonomy (NCBI): domain Eukaryota; kingdom Metazoa; phylum Arthropoda; class Insecta; order Hemiptera; family Cicadellidae; genus Neoaliturus; species Neoaliturus tenellus. The sequence goes on along the minus strand of CM061533.1, from coordinate 257,120,550 downwards.
TAGCCTATCCCATCGATTTCCAGGCTGAAAGTAAGGAATTCTTCAAGAGGTAAATAATTTTTTCCACACTTTTTCATGCACGTCAGTTAAATTTTTTTATTTAGTTTTTATTAAATAAGTTGCTCACTTTGAATGAGAAGATAGTCATTGTTACAGTGTGCCTAGTTTAAGTTTGAATTAGGAATAATCTATTGTTTTTAAGGGTCCTTGTATTTCTGCTCTTCTGAAAAAAGCTATAATACCAACAATCAACAATTAATTTTGTAAAGGCTTTTTGCTCGGATCTACCGGCCTACTGTAGATCTACATTTATTGTTTGGTGAGGTGACCCGTTTCATGACAAATGACAACTTTATTCATTTATTTATTTTTTGTTTCATATCGGTTGTAGCATTCTGGAATTCCGAGGTTTTAAATTATGCTTGAACGAAAAATGTGTAAAATGCTGTATGTTTTGCTTACAGAATTAATTTTGATTCATTAACAGTTTGGTTGCTATATAGAATAGTAATCCCTACCGGTACTAATACTACAAATGTGAATGTCCGTAATATTATTTCTCTTACTTAATAGAACAGCAGTTTAATACATTCAGGGGGGTAGTTTGTTCAGTAAAATTTTATATGTAACTGAATTGAATGCCTTTGTCATGTCAAAAGATTAGAAACAAACCAATTTACCATCTTCTATTTTGTTAATGGTATCCTTTACAAAATCATTGACAGCATTAATACATCCTACATTTTTTCCGGAGCCAAATTGCCTACTGCTGAATAACTTGTTAGATTCAAAATAATCATAAATTTGATTAAACATAAGTTTTTGTAAAATTTTTGAGATTATTGGCACGATAGATATGGGCCAGAAGTTTTCATATTCATTGTCACCAGATTTATGTATAGGTATTACTTTGATTTGTTTAAAACAAGCTGGATATATTTGGTCTTCAATACACTGATTAAAAAGAATCGTTACAACTTCACAAATTTCTTTTGCTGTTCCTTTTATCATGTTTGTATCAAGATGATAAATATCTTGTCAGTTGCTCGATTTTAACTTTTTTTATTGTAGAGTAGGCTATGTTTCTTCCACTGAAACTTGTTTAAATTTAAATGATGTACATGTTGACTAAACATTTTTACTTAAAAACTTTTTATAGCTATGATTTGTCAATGATGTAATTTGTTTCATTAATTTATCTACATTTTCTACGAAAGCACAATTAAACCCATTGGATGTTAGATTTGTATTTATTACATCCAATTTATAATGTCCAATTCCCGTCAGATTTTTAATAACTGTCCTTTTGATTTATAGGGCTATGCCCACAGGACTACAGAGTTCCAATGTTAATCTTAAGGCAGAAGGATAAATGATTTTTAATCATTAAAAAACTGTTGTAAATACTTGCTAGAAAAACAGAAAGAACATATATTTCAGTCATAAAATATTCTTAAACTTATTGGGTCCAGATTAAATGAAATTTTGGTCAAATTTCGATCAGGAAGCGCGATCTCTAGTTATAATAATTTCGTGTACGGTAACACATTTTACGTTTGCATATCGTAAAATATTTCTTCAATCAATGCAATCATTTGTGAATAAATTTAACATATTTTTAGAATTTCGCTGAATGTCCCGAATATTTGGTATTTTAATCTTAGCAAAATCCGGTCAAATTCCCGGAGGAATCCAGTTCTACTGTTTTTCCGAAATTTCCGAATTCCAGTTCTGTTGTACCGAAATTTGATAACATTAGCCTAAAATACTGAAATAAACACGTAGGATCTCTTCTATGTTCCACAATTAGGCCTATCGCGATCAATTTATATTACAGGATATTATATAAAAGTGTCTTTGGCTCGTCCTTCCACCTTTGAATGAGGTAACTTGGAGAAAATAAAGGTTTCTCCTGCATGTTTTATAACGAATCGGTCAACCAGAGTCCAAGCGAGTTCGCAGTGAAATCACTAAATCACTATTTTGAGACAGGGACCTCACATACTGGATATTTTAACCTGAATATGAATGGGAGATGAGTGTAGGATGATTGTGGCGCGATCTTGTAGTCTTGTTACTGACTAAGGCCGACATTCTCCTTAGGCAGGACTGTTAATAAATAGCCCAACAGCCAATGTTATCTAGGGACCTACAGTTTAACGTGGGATCCGAACCAAAATCACAAGTGAGGACCCAGGTCAGATCGTTTCCATGTCACTTTTCGTATCACGAAACATGTGGACCCGCCGATTCTCTCTCCTGCATGTGAAGCTGCTACAGGTTTTGTCGAGGTAGCCTCGGCAGGGGGTGACTCGGTGACTATGACCGGAGCTGCGTAGCTCAGTCTTTGTCGGACTCTCTCACGCCCCCGCCCACACTGCTCTAGCCTGTGCCTCGTGGGCGATCCTCTAGCCTCTGAACCTCCCACTCATCAGCCGTCGGTCGCATTATATTTGTAATAACATCTGGTGGGGAAAATAATACTAGTTTCCAATCATGTAATCTTTAAATGAATTGTTTAGAATACTGTATTTTGATTAATTTAGCATTTCTTTTCAAGCTATTCGTTTACAATACATCGTGTTGGTTTGTGATGCCTTTTAAAAGGCAATATTTTCATTAGCATACCAAATCTTTGGAGTCGTCAAAACAATAAACAACATTAATATCGTGTATAGCCGTCAAATGATACTCATTGACCCGTCAGGGTTATCAAGTTGCCTGAGTTTATTGATCATTTGCCTATTTCGTGGTTTATGCATCGAATGTAGGAAGAATTAATTAGTTTCTTACAAGTTCAATTAGAAGACCATGGGAATAAATTTGCAAATTTGTTCATTTTGTAATAATAATCATGCAAAAAGGTGAAGATTGAAAATCAAATAAAGGATTATTCTAGGTTATTTTCTCACGGATGAATCATCTTCACCTTAGGACTAGTAACGCAGTCGGTTATGTAAACATGGTTTGACATTTCTATGTTTCGGAGGCTGTTTTTTTTATTATTTTTTAAATATTTTGTTACACTTTCAGTCACGACAAAAAGTTAGTCAATTTGATCTACTTTTAAAAATGTCTTTGTACTAATCTATACTTATTTAATAGGCCTAAACGATTTTTAAGTTTTTTTGTGTCGTTGGATATAAGGCTTGGTCTGTAGTTATTTCCCCAAAAGTTGATAAAGGCGCTATCCATAATTGAAATTTCCCACATTAAAATAACATTGAGATGGGTTTTTAAACAACTGTTAAAGTACAGCTGTAAATAAATGTAGTTTTGGGTGATTATTGGCAATATTTGGTTTGTGTTATTGGTTTTGCACGAAAATTAACATTTGTTTTACATTTACATGTGATAGCTTAATTAAATTGCTCGATTTCGAGCAACAAGTACACTATAGTATCAGTTATGAGTAACCTAGATCCAACCTTAATCTACAAAAAACATATTTTTTAAAGAGAAATATTCAAAAGCAACATCCGAAACAAGGGAATTCGGAGGCATGTGTTCATCTTTTCTACTGGGTTGAAGGCCTCCCCCATCGAATCTTTGCATACGAGGTGGTGTCCTCTTTTAATTCCTTGAAAATAAGCTACTCAAAACTTATTTATAACAAAAAGAATTTATTAAATCAATAAAAACTAATTCATAATGTTGATTTTAGTTTGTTGATTGCATATTACAGCCAACATTTTAAAGGACAGAAATTGAAGAATTTAGCATCTAAATCAGAAATATCTTTTAATTCTATGTTATCAGAAAAAAAAAACAAAGCATAACAACTTTCTCTGCTTTTGGCGCTTACCTTAAAAAGAACATCAAGTTATCCTCGTGCCACTGCCACTACCACGGTTACCTTCGTTGTAGGGTCCTGCTGTTAGCTGTTAGCGAAGTAGCGGAGGTTTTCTGTGTTGGAACATGACGGAAGTTGGCAGCCCGCGTCAAGAACGGTGAACGGTAGCGGTAGCGGTGCCGGGCCGGAGGCTGCGGTCCAGCCCAACAATGCCGGGACCCAGAGATCATCAATTACGCTAAGTGATAGGTAGCAGTAACAGCAACAGTCCGAGCCACAGCGTCATTAGAGGAATACTTCGAGGAAATTCGGGGCTTTGGGCGCGCTTCTCTCTGCGAGCCGTTCAAGGAATCGTCCAAAGACAACTTTTGGAAGAAATATTTCAAAGTATTGTAAGCCTATTATGCGAATACCTCTGAGCTTAAACATTTCTTAACCATACAATCTAAAACAAGCACTGTTTGTACGTTCAAATTTTGTTTTTCGTCCAAGGAAATTTTGTGTGTATGTTTTCGGCCGCAATGAATCGATTTGATCTGGTCACAAGACTGCGGAAAAATCTGGTTTCTGTCCTTCAAAGTTTCCACTATAAGCATTTTTATAGTCACAGAATTTTTTTAAAATAAAAATTTCATCAAAACCGGAGGTTTGGTTCAAAAGTTATTGTGTTCACGGACATTTAATGTATACATATGTAATCGGTGTTTTTGGCTTCTAGGGACCTCAAAACAAAAAAGTATCATGGTCCCTTGCTTACGTCTTACAGTGACTACTGCCGTAATAGCGTGTTCCCTAAAGGGAAATTTGCTAAAAACAAAAGTTCAAGCATCATATTAACTAAACTAGCTTGTAAATTTGGAAAACTTTTTTGAAAACACAAATGTCCAGTTGCCATATGGCGAGGAGCCGCGGCGACGCTGATTGGTAGGCCTACCGCTGGAGCTGGAATGGCTGGAGCTGGAGCTGGAGCTGGAACCGGTCGTCGCCGCTGTGCTGGAGGTGCAGCGGCCCAACTATTTGCAGTCCATTACTTGCATCCTGTTATCCGACGACTGGCCCATATATTGGCTGCACCTCGAAGCTTTCACTCGTAAACCGCACATGGTACCTTTAATAATATCTTTAATACCTTTATTGAAATGGCGACCTAACTCAAAAGGTAGTTTAAAGCCAAGTATGAATGAGAGATGAGTGTAGGATGATTGTATTACTTAGGACTTCGTTCTGTTCTAAAAAGAATTTCATCTAAACGCTCCAAGAACTTTTAGGTGCGTTGTATTTATATTAGTGTTGTGCTTGAAAAGAACAGTAATTTTTAATGAGAGATAAATCTGCTCTATATGAAAGTGTTGACATAAAAGCTTCATCGAAATGATCTGTTTGTCATGTACCGCGCTACTGAAACGAGATACATTTTTTATATTGAGACACCGACCCAATCTTGGTGCGCATTTTAAAATTAATATGAGTGATGTATCAGAGGTGAAGCTTTGTGAATGACAAAAACCAGCTGATTCACTGGCCAGGATCGCAAATGATTATATAGCACAATGAACAAAGTAAGCTGTGTCCAGTTTTGAACCATAAAAAAGTTTATGATTATTTTCAGGATCGAAACGACAACCTCCATATTTAATGGCGAGCTCTAAAACCACTCAGCAATTTAGTGAATAAAAGTATAGTGAGTGGTGGGATTAATTAACAAATCGCCAAAAGGAAAGAAAAAATCAAATGTGTTTAAAGAAATTGATAGAACTCATAAATATGTTAAGGGTATTGGTAAGTGAAACAAGATTACTGCTATCCATGTAGTTAGTTACCGTGCAAGAAAAAAATGACAAAAATCTTAATGTTCAAATCGTGTTAAACCAACGCGAATTTTTCATCTCGATCTCAGTTATTCAAATGTATTATTCTACGCGATTGAAAAACATAGTCTAAAATAAATATAATAATAATAATAATTATTATTATTATTATTATTATTATTTAGTGTTCAATCTATTGATTACTGAGTACTGAGTACAGTAGGATAGATAGTAGGCCTATTTGGAATAATCAATGTTTTACCATTTGGATTTTCAGACATTAAACACAACCAAAATCATTACGAACAAACGCAAAAACACCCTCCTTATGTTCCAAGTGAGGTTCTCGGTGATGCTGTAGTCCACTCCACTCGTTTGAATGTGTAGCTTCACTTGTTGAGCAATGGTCGGTTCGAGGCGTGCATGGTCCGACTGCAAAGTGCAGTTCTGTTCTGATGCACTGCTGCATTGATGCAAGGCCGAGTGTTGTGCAACACAAGACACTTGTCGGTATGAAAGGTCAACCGTTCAATCTACCACTTTCTAATTTGCTATGGGTTGTAATTGATTGTCTTTAAAGAATGACAATCTAGCTAGAAAGGGTAATGGTTGGTTTTGCAAGACTCATTTTGTATCAGTGGGTTTTGCGTGAGTCAGCAATAGCTGAGGTTAGAGTGATTTCTACATAGCTTCTTTCGAATCTCAGAACACGATTACTTGGTGACTCAGTTGTTTTGAAAACTGTGAATAGAATAATATGTTAAATGTAAAGCTACTTTGAGATAAATTTTACAGGAACACTAGTAGTCTAGTCAAATTATGGTTTAACCCGGAAGTAATTGCAAACTAATATATTTTGACCGATTCTTATGTAAAATTACCCGAGAAAAGCGATGGTGAAAAGTCTAATTTTAGAGTGGTTTCTACAGCGCTTCTTTCGAATCTCAGAACACGATTACTTGGTGACTTAGTTGTTTTTAAACCCTATGAATAGAAAATGTTAAATGTAGAGCTACTTTGAGATAAATTTTACTGGAACAATAGTTAGTATTTAATATAAAGGTTTAGTAAAAAGAGTTTGCCATGTGAACCTAAATAAGGAGTTGACGCAAAGGAGGTCAATTCTTTAATTAGCTTCTTGATGATCATTTTGCACGTGTTGTTGAATTCACAATGATAAACACACTTATTACGACAAAACAACACTTTATTTACTATATATTACATTATTTACATCTTGGTTACTAGAGTTTCGACAGTCTATGCTGTCATCTTATCCAGTTACGAGGTCCGACGATGACAGCATAGACTGTCAAAACTAGTAACCAAGATGTAAATAATGTAATATATAGTAAATAAAGTGTTGTTTTGTCGTAATAAGTGTGTTTATCATTGTGAATTCTTTAATGTATGTTAATGGAGTGAATTTCGGGGATTTTAACGTTGGTCATTAAGAGTACAGTACTTTTATAGCGTCATTTAAATGTGGAGCCGTTAGTTAAGGTTAATCTTCTCTAATTTTAAAATTTTACCACCTAAACACAAAGTTGTTATAGTTGTAAAATCAGTTTAAATAGTCCAGACCTGGCATAGTCTTTGAGTTTTGCAAAGGGTGTTTCAATACTCTTTTGTTTGAGTTTCATTTTGTAGAACACTATCTATTTTTCCAATTTATTGTAGAATATGAACAACAGGTTCAACGGACTATTGGACGCCACGTTTAGCGCCTAGTTCCCCGAGTTGCGCCCAGATGGTCGAGAGCACAAAGCTCCTGTGGTAGGCGTGGGCGCGCTGCTTTCACTGGATAATTTATTCACTCGGTTTAACCCAAAACGGTCGTGAACAAGCCATTAATCGGACGTTTCAAAACCGACTAGAATCGGAACATTGGAGACGAACTAAACAAAACACAAACACAGTCGGCCTTGTGAGTCATCGACACCGCCCGGCTCGCCTCCTCCTGCACTGTGGCGCTGGCGGGGCTATGATTTATGCATGGGTGCCTGAAATCTGTTGTAATAGGCGACCTCTGTCATGGGCGGGATCTGATCTGGGAGAGTTGGTTTACTTTACTTGAAGCTTGAAGTCGGCAGTGCCCATGCTGGATTTGGTGGGATATGTTTTCAACTATTCGCACGACAGAGAATTTATTGGTTGGTGCTTGATTTAGAGGGTGTAACGAGTTTTAACTAACAATTGTACTGTTTATTTGGACAATAAGATCAATTAATCCTTAAATATCCGAGAAAAAAGATTCTTCGTCATATTGAAGAAAGTAAATCTCAAATAAATATATTCTTTTTAACAGAGCAACCAAAAATAGTTCGTATACTCCGATAATTTTTAATAATAAATAAAAAATATTAAAATTTCTGATAAAATATATTTTTAATAGTTTAGTGTTTTGCTAAAGTAATCTATATTCAAACGAGATATCTGATTAAATGAGCCCAATTGCGGGTTTTAGACAATTCATCAAACACCTAAATCACATTCAGCACCATTTTTAAACGCTATATATTTAAGTTCAAGCAAATTCCTTTTTAGGGAAACCCATATTACGGTAAAAGCCATGCCAAGATTTGGTATAGCCTACAATATCTGCAAAGGGAAGGCATTATCCTATGTTTACAACACCTCCATAGCAGCAGAACTACATCCTTATTCCCATTATGTTTATGAGGAAAAAAATGCCGACTGAAGCAGGTCTGCTTTATCGACAGGGCTCCATTAGCCTACTATACATGAGGGTTAGATATGGTTTGATAGCCTACAACATGGATACGAAGGTGAAACACGGAATCGTTTTCGTACCCCGAACACGAAATCGTCTTTCAACAAACGACTCAGCAAGAAACAGTAGATATCCCAGCCAACACAAACATTCAACACTTGAACATCGCTACAAATAGACGTTATGATGTAGCCGCTAGCGCTGGCTGGCTTCCACTCAATTAATGCTATTTCACACGCAACAAGAAATATCTTCAATGCAAGATGCAACACGGTCGGCGCTAACTGGGGAAATGCTCTCATAGTCTACAGTCGTCACTCTAGAACTGGCAACGCGCGTAGCTGGTACGTCAGGGCCTACACTCGAACAGAGCCTTTGTGAAGTTCGGGTAAAGCTCAGGCCGTAACTAGAGTCTTGGGGCAAAAGTAGGTCTATGTTTGGGGTGCACATAATATATTTTTTAATATTCACCATGTTCAAACATGAAATCTAAGGATTTTTCATAATTTTTTTAGGTTTTGACTCACAAACTAACGTCTCACTCCAAAAGCCATTAAATTTTCTTTTTATTTTTAACAAACTGATTTCATATAGTCCGAAGATTGTAAGAATAGACACTTAAAGCAATTTAATTTTCATTAAATTATTTCTGACCATGCACGCAATTTGTTCTAGATATAGGCCTATCCCCGCCAGCCACTAACAAATCTCTGCCCTGGGGCTCAGCTATTGATAGTTATATAATCATGAGGAATATTGTACTATGTATACATTGATTGTACTGACTTAAAACTCAAAGGTAAGTCAATCGTTCTCCGACAGATAGCGTATGGAACATATGCTATCTAGTGTCAAGCTGCGTAAGGTACTTTGAGTACTTTGAGAGAACCTCTATGTCTCAACTGGTTATTCTTTTATTACATTAATTACTTATTAAATACATATATAATAAACACTACGTCATAAGGAATAAATTTAAATAATACAAACATGGAAATAATACAATATTGCAATGTGCTTTGTATGGGAGAAATGTAAGCCGTTGGTTATATAGAGAGAGAGTCTCTTTCTTATTTGAAGGCGTCCGTTTCTTTATTATGTCAACAAGAAAATGTTTTGTTAGTTGCCTTCCCCGTGTTGTTTTAAAGTTAAAGACTATCTGCAAAGCTGGCCAAGTCGATTCTCTATCCGAGATCGACGAGGAGCTTTTAAAACTGAATCTCGAACCAGGGATACTTTAAGGCCGGTTCCTACGTAGGCGACAGATGCGACGCGACGAGAGCGACAAAATTTCAAACAAATGTATAAGCATTGGAGCGTTCTTAGTGGGCGACAGGAGCGACAACAATTTACAATGTTTAACGTTATGGCAATGCAAGCTTGTCGCTGGTGTCGCTCCCGTCGCTCTCGTCGCGTCGCATCTGTCGCCCACGTAGGAACCGGCCTAAAAAAGTTTGATATTTTGCATTTCAGAATCCGATTTGTTTTTATGAAACAAACACTCGAGATAATATATTTGTACAGAGCTTCAGATTGTAGAAGTCTTGGTTGAAACCATACTATCGTCAAATACCTTATGGTCCTAACTTATTTCGTTTAACTTATAAAAAAAAAAAAAAAACTGTACAAATTAAAAAATAGTATTTAGCTCACTTACCCACCGGTGGTTTTGTTGGTACACGGCGAAACGACATTTGAGTTTTTTATGTACCTACAGTACTAAGGACAATCGAAAAATATCTAGGTATTTGTGAAATGGAAATATTTTTGTACAGGATTTAACGTTTCTATAGAAACAATATGAAATAATAGCCTAAACTTTAGGGGTGCTCTAATTTGGAAAATAGCGAACGACGGTGATGCAAAATGTTTAAACATGAGGTTAGGAAAGAAAAGTTAAAAAATTGTAATAAAATTGCAAAAGCGTTGTAACAAAATAATCTTTATAATTAATTTTCAAAAGTTCGTGGTTGAATAATTAAATACCGTTTATGTGTCTCAACCAGAAAAGAATGTGGTTAAGAGAGTTTATAACTAAAGAAATCTCTTAACGAATACCAACTTTCTTTCGTAAAATTTATTTTGTTCCAATCGACATTTAAAATTAATCTGAAGAAGTAGACCAAGTGCCGTACTGTACAATACTATAATAATGGAGGGTAATGGTTTTATTTGCTTAACGTAATGTCTACATAGATTGTTTTTATTTATTGAGCTTGTGCTCAAAACACCTTGGCCAAAACAATAATTACATGTAGGATATTCATAATGAAGGCTACCGCAGGCTACAAAACTGAACTATTTCTTTAGTCTCCTGACATAGAACTATGTATAAGATTTGTTTTCCCTCAATAAATCTGACAATCCAGCAAACAGTAGATTATTCATATAGCGTTTATTGAATCAGGCAGTGCACAAATCAACTGCATACAATGCATCTTAGCCGTCAATAATATGCAAAGCAAGTGAGTTTAACCACTCTATTTGCTTGCAATGTAGTCGTTTCCCACACGAAATGCCCACATGCGGTTCTGTGAAAACCAGATTTGATGTTATTTACAATGTATTTAAATTTTATGTCAAGTTTAGTTTGTTATGTATATTATGTAGGCCTACATGTAGCATGTAACACTTGTTGACGACATAAAGAGTTTCAACTCGTATCATGAGTTGAAAATCATATATTTTTACTCACGCTTCTTGCAGGTTTACGTTATTAAGTTGTGACAAGCTACAATGCAAATACTGTATATGTTAAAGCTTGTGCACTGGCGACAGTAATCGGCATTGGCATTATCACTGAACCATAGTCGACTCATGGAGTCGGATTGGTGAAAATGCCAGATTACTTGTAAAAGTCAAGTTGTAAGTAAAGTCTGGACCGATTTTACTCGCATTTGTTAACTCTCCTTGCGGTATCTGGCCTTAATGACGATCATACCACGGAAACGCAACCACTAGCGATGAGCGATGTCAACAATCTCACATATTGATCGATCATTGTAAATATAGGCAATCAATGACAATCGAGCGGCAAAAAGCATTAACAGTTTAGTGACGTAAAATTTCATGAAAGTGTGAAAATCGCCGCCAAGCGAAGCAATGTCTGAAAAGTGCAGGACTATTAGGCTACTGGTGGGACCAATCAACTACGTATAGACCTAACTTTTCTCTTACCTTCATGCATGTGTTTTTGATCGCGTCGCCTGTTACATTTACGGATCTTACCCACTATTCTTCACAGTTGGCTTCATACAAGTTCTTCGCACACAAGCCACGTCGATTCGACTTCCAAATATCGAACAGTTATCGATTGCTAATCCCCAATCCCATCCAATTAGTGAATGATTTATTGTTGGGCGAAAAAGATGCCCGTGGTGAGGGGGGGAGGAATGCCGCCGCTAACAAGCGGTTTTGTATTTTGACCCCCCCCCCCCCGCGCTATGCGGTCCCTGCGGTATCTTGCCTGATCGGTCTCTTGTAGACAATTAGCCAAATTTGGTGTTATGTCCGTGACGCCGTGTAGGGAGTCACCGCTGATCGCAGATAGCCCGTCATGCGGTCACGTGATCACGTACGTGCCGACGGGAGGGTCGGGGCAGAACCGCCTTGTGGCGGCGTACGATATAACATTCCTTTTTTTAGATTTTTAGTGGTTATCATTTCTGAATCTCATGCTGAATAAATTTCACAACACAGACGCCGTGCACTGTGAGTGGCTTGTCAGTCAGCGAATCGCTCCCAATTACGAATTCGTCTCGTGACCATCGCGGCGGTCGGCCTGTGAACTGGACCGCGACGCTGGTGGCAGCGCTGTCACTGTCTCGCAAAGTCTCGGGCTTTGTTGCAATTCTGAATCAGGTCCACCGAGGAATCCTAAAACACTGGATTTTATAAGAGTCATCTTCACCCCTGGGCCAGTAGCCCATTGTTGAGCAGACGGCAATGTTAATCATACGGCTTTTAATGCAAAACATGGTATTTGATTCCACTGCTTCGGACGCCGTTTTTCAAATGATTTTCTTTAAACTTGGGAAGTGTTTAGTTGAATAGTTATATTAGGTCTCTCATACCTCGAAATTTTGAAAATTTTACTAAATTGTGAAATATTACTAAGGAAAATTCAGTTACTTTGCGACGTCACAAAGAGTAATATATGTTAAATTTTTAAAATTTCGAGGTGCGAGAAGCTTAATATAACTATTCAACTAAACACTTACCAAGTTGAAAGAAAATCGCTTGAAAAACGGCGTCCGAAACAGGGGTATCAAATACCACGTGTTGCATTAAAAGCCCTATGGTTAACATTTCCGACTGCGCAACAATGGGCTACTGGCTCAGGGGTGAAGATGACTCTTAAGGAACATTGTTTGGAATTTTCGGTCTTCTTAACAATTGATTTTGCCAGTACAGTACATGACCGGATGTACCGTAGGTGAATTAATTAGTCGATCCGTTTGCTGTCGAGGCCCGAGGGTCGCGTCGCGTCGGTGTAGCAGACACAAGCATCCCCCATCGGTGAACAAGAGCACATCAACGAGAATAAAAACGCGGCCTTCAGAAGGAGCGTCCCCGACTTTCAATAAAGAGCGTCCCAAATTTGCGGTGTTTTCTGGGTGTGTGAACCTGGACCCTAACAAATAGTATGCCATTTTTGTTCAAATTTCGTTGAAAACTTTTACAAATACAATAGCATATAAACTGCACGTGTTTTTACTTTTTTATAAATTGTCAATGAAGAATACACAATATACGAATTTGTCAACACATTTCTTCTTAAAACTGGTTTGGCTGAATTTTATTTTTCGAGCGGTATCAACACATGCACTAATTACCTTCAGATAGACTAGCTCCAGTCTGTAGGAGTAACAAACAGTCAATCCTTTTCAACTTTAACGAATACAATTATAATTTTACGACGTCATCAAAAGATCCCAGGAGAGGAGAGTGGACCATAAACCCAATAACTGCCAGCTCTCAAGACACCACGTCACGTGGTGTTCCGTATATCGAGTAGGATCGTAAATGTCGGCGCGCCATTGTACGCTGGTCGCCGACATTTACGGTAAATGTCTGAGAACGCTAAATTTTACATGGCATTCGTTCCGGTACTATATTTTCAATTTGAGATTGGTTTGAAAATTATATTTGAAATCAATTACTGATGTACTGTTCTGCGGTTTAAGCGAATAAACTGTAGTCTATCTCATGAAAAAAAAAAAAAAAAAAAACTATGAAAAAACAAATAATTAAAGGTAAAACCGAGACGACATTATGAAATATGCAGAATGAAACTTGCCTAGTATCTAAAACTACGATCTAAACAAATATAATATTTGAGCGGAGCCTTATTTTAACTTTTTTCAGGTCACTCTGGAAAGGATGTAGGCCTATGTTTTCTCATACGAATAGGCCTAAACATGGATGGATTTAGATATTGATATCTGGGAGACAGTTCTTCAAAAGATAGCATGATATATTTAATAAACAAATACAGTAATACAATTTAAGTTGTTCGTTACTAAGCATAGAAAGGTAGTCTATATCTTATCGCACAAAATATTTTGTATTTTATGTTACAGCTCGCTTAACATTTTTAGTTGTCTTCAAAAAATTATCTTCCATAAAATCAGGGAGTGCGCACACCCGAAATTTCAATCTTGTAGGTGCGGTGTTCTAGTATACTTCTTTTCAAAGAAATGAACAGATGCGATTTATAGAACGTTTTATAAACACGTAGGAAAACGCTTATCATAACGTATTGCCCACATGGCCTGTGTGATAGCAGATAGAGCTAGCTGCTTTGGCCTATAAGTTATGGTTATATCAAGAGCAGAACCAGCCAAAACATTATAAAAGTTGGACGAAACCCAAACTTCTATAAGCCAATCTAAATATATAAAAGGCAAAGCCCTCACTCACTCACTCACTCACTCATCACTAATTCTCCAACGTCCCGACTAGGTAGAGTACTGATATTTGGTTTACTCATTCTTTAGGCTCAAAATAGGAAAGTCTGACTATTTTCATATTAATATTCACAAAGGGCTACCTGGTTGAATTACGCCCTAGACGTCCTCAAAGTTACCATGTCATCTTATGGAAGCAACATTTTTGTATTCTAACATATGATTATGGAAATTGAATTAGGTTTGTTTACATCTGCCACATGATGATTCATTCAAGAAAATGCTTATAAGCATAGAAGTAACCAGGTGTAAGATATGTTTATTTATGTTTGACATTGTCAAGATTATAGTGATGTACTATTACTTTTAGTATGGCGTACTTTGGTTGTATTAAGTGCAGTTTACTTTATTTCGTATTTTATTACTATATACTTTTTTACTGTTCATAGGTAGCCTACTAACAAACGGTTTTGCAAATATAGTTTTTGAAGCACTTAAGGGCTCCGCCACACTGGATTTCAAAATTACTTTAGGGCATTCGCGGGGTTGAAATTTTTTATATGGACGTTCCTCTTTGCTCATGGGTGCTCATTCTCGGACTAAGTATAACTCATTAAGAAGCTGTTTTACCATTATAGTTTTCGAAATTGTTTAGGGCTCTACCTCAAAGAAGCTTACAATTATGTATAGCCTACGTGTTGAAATTTGACAAGGACGATTATCTTAACTCATAGGTACTATCTATCTAATCTAAGAAACTTTTGCAAATATAGTTTTGAAGCCCTTTAGGTCTGCACCCCACTGGACTTTCAAATTAATCTAGAGCCCACGGGGTTGAAATATGATGGAGGATTCCCTTTGCTCATGGGTACTCACTAAGAAAAGGGTTTGCAAATATAGTTTTTAAAGCACTTTAGGGCTCTACCCCGCTGGATTTCAGAATTACATTAGGGCCTTCACGGGGTTGAAATTTGACATGGACATTCCTCTTTGCTCAAGGGTGCTTACTAAGAAACGGTTTTGCAAATATAGTTTTCGAAGTTCTTTAGGGCTCTGCCCAACAGGACTCCAAAAACATTTTAGGGCCTCCGGGGTTGAAATTTGACATGGACATTACCCTTAGCTCATAGGTAGGTTACTCACTAAGAAAAGGTTTTTCAAATATATATTTTAAAATTCTTTAGGGCTCCGCCCCACAGGTCTTGAAAATCACTCTAGGGCCCACGGGGTTGAAATTTGACGTGGACGTTCCTCTTTGTCATAGGTGCTCACTAAAAAATATTTTCATCCTATAGAACCTCAAAACTAACATAGATAGAGGGTATAAATTTAACGTGGCTTCCCCCCACAAATCCTCAAAATTACCATAAATCCTACGGTGTTGAAACTTAACGTTGATGTTCCGTTTTGCTAATAGGTGTTTACTAAGAAACATTTTTAGAAATATAGTTTTTTATGTTCTTTAGGGCTCCGCCCTACATGATTTTAAAATGACTGATTTTAAAATACGGGGTTGAAATTTGACATGGTTGTTCTTTTTTGCTCAATGGTTCTCATTAAGAAAATGTTTTCCAAAATTCCTTCAGAGCTCAACACACAGTAATTTGTTGTTTCAATGTCATTCTTAAGAAAGAAGATTTTGTTGCTCTTTTAAAGATTTTATTACCTAAAAAATAAATTCAATCACGGGCGAAGCCGTGACGGGAAACAGCTAGTTCAATAATAAAAATACAATGTGATTCTACAAATATTTAAATTTTAACAAACAATTAATCGACTGCAGGGGTTTCTTTTATAACCTGCATCACATGACTAAACATTGCAAACCTTTTGCCATGGATAAATATTTACATTTAAAGACATCTTTAGCGAATTCCTCGGTTTGTAACCACTTTTTAGTGTTAGGAGTCTTCTTTCTCCTTCATTTGCGTTTCAAGAGTTTAACATCCACAAAATTCTCTCTTTAACAGCTTTACTTTAGAAAGTAAAATCAAATAATGGAATTATAGTAAGGTTCACAAGATTTGTCCAACGAGAGATGATGCATTGTTGCCAAATCTATCGAAGAACATTTGTTTTTTCTATTTTACACATGGTAAACATAACCACAAATGACAAATGACAACATTGCAAGGAGAGGCGATGAAGGGGTCACAGCTGTTAAAATTTTCATCTGATTTTTTTAACCTTACTACAGCTGTTTCTTGACGCCTCTCAGCTGATAACTAAACTCAATTAGATATTAATCAATTGCAAGGTGACCTTGACCCACCACTTTTATCGGCTTTCACTATAGTCGTCAC
Organism: Neoaliturus tenellus; assembly: GCA_030545055.2. Lineage (NCBI taxonomy): Eukaryota > Metazoa > Arthropoda > Insecta > Hemiptera > Cicadellidae > Neoaliturus > Neoaliturus tenellus. The sequence continues at coordinate 257,104,003 of CM061533.1, read as the reverse complement.
TCAGCCGTCACAACATCGAAGATAAGGATCAGCTGATCAATGACAGCGACTCAAGTTGATGTTTATAAACAAGAGGAGCGACGCCCCGCTGGCCCAGATATACTGTGCATCTGTCGTCGACGTGAATAAATGGTAGAACCGTTGCCAGACAATTATAGCTTTCCTTAGAACATACATCTGTCTTAAAATAGAGCATTACGTACTTTTTGGATGCACTTGTTGAAAGACTATAAGCAATGGTTCTCATATTATTTTTGTAAGAAAATCTCATATTCAAATTTTATTGTAGAATTATGGTTAAAATCCCGCCTCAAACTCAAAGAATCTGAAATTTTACTTAGGCCTAAACTACACTGATGGGAACTTTTAATCTAGAGTCAACTGAAGTGCTGTTGCATGGTAATTAATTATTTATTATTCATGCCTGTTTTACTTGTTTGGCTCGTTAAACTAATGAAGTTTTAGTAGTTAATTTAATCATAAGTTTAATCGTTAATTCAATTTGTCTGCTTGCAAACCATGAAGATTAGAAGCGTGGGAATGATAATTGAGTATATTTTCTCACAAGGGGTTTTGTTGTGCTACTATATTCAATACAGTAACTACAGTAAAATTAATGCATGAGCAATAAAAATATATTTAATTACTTACTCTTAACTGCCTTATAATTTATATAAATTTCATATTTTCGGAATTAATGAGAGTTTTCTTGCTTTAGAACTCAATCTAAAGAACAATTATTAGAGTTACCTCATTTTACTTTGTTTGCTTCTATTAGAGGATGCAATTTTACGGCAGAATGAGCATATCATATTTTTATACTTCACTAAACTCATGTTAACTGTTTGCCATAACAGATTGCCACACTTTGTAGATAAGAGCACAAAACACCTTGAAGCTCCTTACCAAAAGCAATCCCAATCCGGCATTTGACTTTTTTCTCGGTCTCAAAAAATGTTATGGATTTTATGTCACTTTCAACCACGAAGGGATTTTTGTTATTCTTGAACAAAAATGTTAAATTAAGTCATTCTTGATCAATAACCACACCGAGACTTCTAGGAGTTAGACATTTAACTTCATTCTCGAACAGAAATATTAGGTTTATTTATATCATCCTTACCAAGATTATTTATCATGATTGGGCTATTAACTAACTTAATGATATTATTTAACAATTGGTCGAAATTAAATACTAAAAAGCATTGAAAATCATCAAGCTGTGATAGACATTGGGAGTTAGTATTTGAAGTCATCCACAAATTTTATTTATTTACACCACCCTGAACAATGAGTGGTAGGGGTTTGACTTCATTATCAGTAGTTACTTTCCATTATACCCTTTCGATAAACGTTGTTTTTGGAACATTCAGCTGCTGTGATTAAAACCAGTTGATTCAAGATGGATTGGAAAAACGGTCTGTAACGAATAGTTTTCGGAATAGGCCGGAAAATAGCAAGGATAATAGAATTATTATTTAATAGCCTTGGGAAAATAGTAGTTTTCATTACGTCAATTTTTATTAATTCTAAATAGCTGGAATCAGTTCAAATGCGGTTTTTGATTAACAAATAACATCGTAAGAGGCGGTATATACATCAAAATGGATTAAATCCAACCTGTATAATATTTACTAAAGGTGGTATAATGAAAGGTACTGTTCATAACTCGTCCTAAAGTGGTGTACCGGTGCTCGATCTAATGCAAGTACTCGGCTTCGCGTCGTACTTGAAACTCGATCTTGCACCGGTAACGACCTCTTTCCGGACTAGTGACAAAATATACTATATTAAGTATAGATTTAAAAAAATCTGTAGACACGAGAAAATTGTAACCTCTTTCTAAAACAAAGCACAATCATGGACAACAATGGCGTGCATCTGAAATTCAGAGGAAGGCGGAAGACTCTCCGGCTGACGTCACCTCACGTCTCGCGGACGTCATCGACCGTCATCCGTGCCGCTCCCGAGGGGGGGGGGGGGGTAATGGTCCGGTCTACGTGGCGAGACCTCCGGTAACAATCCTCTTGGAACTCGGAATATTCACTTGGATCCAAAAACACGTCGTAGGAAAATAAGGGCAATTCGTTACCGTACCCATATCGACTATGTCTAAATTAACCACATAACTTTTGTTACATTGATTTAAGTTTAACTTATTAAATGAGATATGTTGAATAATTAAACAAATTTTTATTATTTTGTTGTCAGCGAAATAATTTGGTTTTGTTAGCCATATCAGTGTTTTCAAATAATGTCTTCAACTTTTGTCATACACACTGTAGTCATGCGGTAAAGTAGTAGATATTATGGCACTCATACTCAGTTTTTAGAAACGAATTCTCCAAACTAAACATTGGGAGTGTCAGTAAACACAATGATTTCGAAATCTCAGTTGGCAACTATCTCTTTATTGTTTGGTTAAGAGCCGATTATGTAAATCAGTTGGCGAGAAATCGGTTTTTGTCTCGATGTGGAAGAAAATGGAAACCGGCTAGGATACAATGGATAGCTTATAAACATATTACATGAGCAGAACACTATAGAGATTAATGCAGTACAGCAGTGGTAGGTAGCATACAGTAATAGGCAAACTACAATTATCTGAATTGACAGATGTTGCCACAGAATTTAATCGATTTCATAGTCTGCAGAACTGACAGTGACACTAGCATCAGAGGTCCGTGTGTTTGTGTTGGCCGTTGGGCTGTTTGTGGTCAAGATGACTGTAGTGCCAGGGGAGCTACATAACATAAGAGCAATGGCGTCAGTTTCTGCGACATCCGTGGATGTCGCCACAAAGTTTTTATTGGTTAAAAAGTGTTAAAAAACCAACATTTTACTTTTTGTTACCTGCAAGTGTTGCCAACATTGCAGGAAACAACAATCGTTCTCGTTTGCGTAGGAGATTTTTTGTCTCAACTATTACTAAAATAAGGAATTTCAAAGCAAACTAGGGTAGAATTTAATGGTTTTAGATTTACCTTGATTGATAATTGTTAATTTGGTCATCACCTAATGGTTTGTTTGTTATTAACTAATAATCCAAATGTAAAATGGAGAAGTATGTTGTCGTTACGATAAATGTCGTACCCGTGGCAAGACTGCTTCATTCTCTTTTTCAATCAGCTGTGTAATGGTAATTATCATAACGTAATTTAACTTCCGTTTTAGTTTTGACGCATTTTAACCGGAACATAAAAAAGCTATTCAGCTGACCTTAGGCTGAAGTTATGCTTTTCCCTCTACAGACCTTGGTTGATGGTTGTTGTAGCAGCTTCTCGCCGTTATCTGTACCGCGACGCTGCGGCAGCTTCACATTCCACGATAACGATAACGCGCGGTCTGGCGGCTGGCGAGTCAACTACAAATAGACTCACCTTCATCTCCAGAGCCTCTTGTGCGTTATCACCAGCAGGGCGATGGCTCCAGTCGTATGTCAATATTAACGCTCAACTCCTGCCCGTCTCCGTCCGTAGCGCGTTGTTACAGTGTAACACAGGAGAGATGTAGGTGGAACTTAAGAGGGCGTTGGAGTGCCGCCATGTTGGATTTATTTCCCATAAGAGCAATGCTAAACTTTTCCCAGGTATTTGTCATATATTTTCTTTCTCTTTCGTCCGATTGGTTCAGAACAAATAGCGTTTGAATTTCAATTAAATTTTCCGTTCCTTTTGCGAGATCGATTCTTTGTAAATAATTTATAAAATTCCGTAGAAAATGTTTTAAAGTCAGTAAAAAACATGCTTTGTTGTTTCAAGTTAGTAAAAAATACTACTTTTTATCAAAAATTCCTCTTGCAAACCAAATCCGCCTTGATGGACCCTTTATTTAGAGCTATAAACCATTATTTTCTGATTACAAATAAAAGAGTTATTTGGTTTCTCGTTTAACATTGCTCTTATGAGGGAAAGACGAAATCTGGATTGACTCCAACGCCCTCTTAATGTAAACATGACCCAGTGTGCTATCAGATCAGCAATCATCAAGCATCGAGAGACCTTAGAAATCAGATGGTGACAGATCTGAATCTTCCGCTCGCTAATAGACTAGATAGCCTACTCGGAAACATTTCATATTTTATTCACGTTTTTGCACACTAGGATTCAACAAAGGATTGTTTATTCGACGACATATAAAGTTCTGTTGGCATCATACTTTTAAGAAAGCGCTATATAACTTCGTTTTTTATACAACTAAATGCTGATATTTGCTTGTGTAAAATTATACAAATAAAAACAAACGATATACTGTACATCTGTAATGTGATCAAGTTTAAATAAATATTTTATTTGTAGTAATTAATTAAAAGCATTGTTACACTTAAGTAAAAACTGTATAGAAAATTAAGATAATTATTTAAGGAATGGTCTTTAGGGTTTGAAAACCCAAAACTATTGTAATGCAGTTCACGGTTTGGACATTGAAGTGCCACGTGCTCAATTGACAGCTTCTGTAGAATAATAATTAATTCTACTCATCTAACCGATGTCTTTGCCCGTAACATATACTGTAGGCCTACCCATCTTTACATATACCTAATAAAAGGACACTACTGTGTCACTACATATATTTTTACCTTTTACTAACAACTGATTAGTTGTTATATAAATAAATAAATAAATAAATATTTATTAGCCGTATTTTTAAATTATTATGTGACATTTTCGTTCAACATTTAAACACCAGTTTACTCAACAGACCCATTCGCATCGTATACTCTGTGTTCATCACTACGGTAAAAAGCCACATTTTTCATGTATATTTTTTCAGATAAAATCATATTTCTCAGATGAGAAATGTTATACGTAGGTCTGCAGAATTTATGTGTATATCAGAATGTGTACAAGTGTAAACCACACACAAAAATAATTTTGATAAAATTTGAATTGCGTTTGTGGAATGTCCAATTAAAAAAAATATTTTAATACAGTAATATTGTTTAGCAAAAATCGGTTCAAATTTTTTTTATGCAAAAAATCGCTTTGGTCGAAATGGTGGTTAGGCCTATTATTATAAATCCTAAAAAGACAACACATGCGTGTTCTTTTCTGGGAAATTCTGGTAAACGATTTTAAGGCAACATCAAATTTGGATCAACAGTAAAAGTAACAATTGTCTCTTGATGAAATAAGGAGACTTCTGATACCTGGATGTTTAAGGTTTTGCAATTGGAACTCCCCTTAAAGTTTTAATAAATTTTTAATGAATTCAGAGAATATTCAAATATTGAAATGAATTCGGAGAGTATTCATTGGACAGAGCTCTCAGAGTGATGTTGTATCTAAAGTAAATTGGTCCGTTCAACGTGATCAATCCATCCACCCTGAAAGTCCTTTAACGTTTGTTATTTCTCCGTATGATTAACATTGGTGATGCCATTAATTAATTGATTTTCAAGTTTAAAAGCTGTAGTAACTCATTATCGCGTAAACTCAGCCAGAGCGTTTATTTATTCGTACCAGAGTATGGGTGATTGATGTGTGTGCCAGCTATTTAACTTCAAAACTGTGAGTGATATCAGAACGTTAAATGGTCACTTCAGTGGACTTTTGGTTCTGTATTTTATTTTAATTTAAATATTTTCTAAAAAATTTGCCATTTTTAAATAGGTCTAGCGGCCAACTAAAAAATTGTAAATACTAACCCCCAATGTTTATGTATTTTTTGGATTGTACGTACTCAATTTTAAAACTATTTCGTTCTTTCAAAATTTTCTCTTAATTTAATTTTTAACTTAACTGTAGAGAGCTACAGGCAATTGAAGTTAATTTTTAGACACTTAAGAATAACTTGGGGAAAACTTTAATAACCTATTTCTTTGAAGCCATTCCCTAACATTTAAAATACTCACGAATGAAAATGTCTAACTTTTTTCAATGTCATTTACGGTTTTCATACAAAACAGCTGGACACTTATATTAATCACCCGTTAAACCAAAAGGAGGATGAACTCTTTAAGGACCTGCATTGAAAGAGTATAAACAGTAAGTACGAAATTTAATTTTTTACTAATATGTACACCAGTTGTAATGGAATTATTTATTATGTTTATTTCACAAATAGAATAGGTACTGGTTTCAAACTAGTCTTTTGCATTACGAACCGCTGTTTTCAGTGGCGTACCCAGGATTTTTTTTCGGGGGGGGATATTATCAGTTCATAATTCCATGAAGATATATATGCATGTGTATGACAATATATACATATGTATGTGTATTAGTACATATATGTGTGTGTATGTGTATACCTGTACATAAAGGAACAAATGAAATAACATACAACTTATTACCATTGACTATATACATAGGTGTTAAAACTAAATTAAACCATGTATACGTTGGTATAAAACTTTATTTTTAATACCAGAATAGACTTTTATACACATGGAAAAATTTATACAGTTGTATACAACCTACACCGCAATTATATACAAGTTACAATAATTACATGCCCCCTTACACCAGCATATGACACTTAATTTAACAAAATATCGAGTCTTCTTGGCTTCTTAGCCATGACGTCCAAGACCTCTTCAGGTAAAACATTAATGTCTTTGTGAATAGAGAGGTGGGCTAGACAGTTTAACCTAGTTTGAGACGTCGGATTGCGCAGGAATGATTTCAGACGACGCAAAGTGGAGAATGATCGCTCTGTTACCTGTTACCTCCGTTGTATGTCCCGTCGACCTCCTTGGCATGGGACCCGTCCAAATAATTCCGTCGGTGGCTTTGTCCAATCAGGTTATAAAGGAAGGGTTTAGGTAAGGCAAGTGCCAAAGTGAAAAAAAGATAAGAAAGATAACGATAAGGATGGGAAGATGTACTTAAACTAGATCAGGCAGCCCATAGCAACATTCTTCAATAAGATGCCCTTTCAGTTTGTCTCTAAATTTATTTATGTCCTGAGTCCCTCTAATCACTGATGGGAGTTTAGAGGAATACTTAATTCCTACATAACTAGGTTTTGTATCGAAAAGTTTCAAATTATGCTGAATAGAACGATTTACATTGTGGTTTCTAGTATTATATCTATGGTTGTGAGGCTGTATCAGATTATTTAGCTTTACATGCATAATAACTTCGAAAATGAAGAGAGAAGGAATGGTGAGAATCTGAAGTTCTTTAAATTTTTCTTTGCAAGTATCTCTAGGTCTGAGCCTACAGATACATCTGATTGCTTTTTTTCTGCAAAACAAAAATTCTATTCAAATATGATTTACTTGACAAACCCCAAAGCACTATGGAATATCTCAAATGACTCTCAATCAGGCTAAAGTAGACTAATTTACAGAGTTCAATATTGTTATAAACAGAAAGATTTCTTAGGACATAAATACCAGAAGCCAACGTGGAAGCAAGTTTATCAACATGATCCGACCGATGGAGACTACCGTCCAATCTCACTCCTAAATAATCAACTGAGTGAGATTTCTCAAGGAATTCCTCATCCAGCAAAATCATGGGTGACATGAAACCCGCCCTCTCAAGAGATCGGTTTTTCTGAGCTGTAGCCTTAAACATAAAACTAGTTTTAGAGGAATTAATACTGAGATTAATATTTGAGAAGTAGGCCTACTGAGCCAGTGCGCCAAGCCGGATAAATGCTTCCTTTTCTAGTGTGGATGTATCTTTGGTGTGTGTGAAAAGGGATGTGTCGTCTGCAAAAATTGTCAGGGATTCTTTCGGTAAAAAATTTGAGATGTCATTTATGTAGATCAGGAAAAGAACAGGACCTAAAATCGAGCCTTGAGGCACGCCTACAGGGATCGGAGCTACACCAGAAAAGAATTGTTTTTTAAAACAAGACTCAGAAGTGAAAGTGATTGAAGTTTGTTGTTTTCTGTTTTTAGGTAAGACATAAACCAGCTTAGCGCCCTGTCTCTAACTCCCAACCTCCCTGTAACTCTGCTGTCGCCGTTGTGATGGGCAACGTGACGCTCACCTTAAAATTAATAAATCACAGATAAACCACAATAAGTCTTAGTAAAAGTTATTTATTTGTAAACTTCTATTTTGTATGGTAATCATTACAAAAGATTATTTATTACTTTAATAGTTGTAAAAATCGTAGTAGAAATGTCTGTAAGCCAACTTTACAGTTATAACAAAACTTTTAAATAGGCACGGAAAGAATAAAAAATTATTTAATGTATACCAGACGTGATATTGACTCAATGGTTTTCTTGATAAACATAAAAAATAAATTAAAGATGAAGTATTTACGACTTAACCACTACTTTAAAAACTGACTGGCCTAGTAAAAACATTGATATTGTAATGTATTAATTCAGAGCATAAATATATACCTTAAGCATGGCATGCAATGTTGGGAACAACATTTCGTTGCAATGATCCAAGCCTGTCAGGAAATCAGTGGGGAGCTTTTCTTTCCCCATTTCTTTCATCACTCTCATCCACATCGCATAAGCCAATTCGGCGGTAAATTGTTCTGGGTCGGAGATGATTGATGGCCACTGTTTGGCCAATGTTGTTGAACAGATATCTAAGTCTGTATTCTCAGGTTTAATTAAATTCTGTGGCGAGAGGAGGGATATTTTTTTAAGAACATCCACATGTTTCAAAAATCTCTCCGTCATTTCACTAAGGAAATGGTCGAGGAAGGGAAAGAAAACGCGCAAAAAAGGGAGTGAGCAGGCGCATGCGCGTGTCGCACCAAATGGGTGTTGTGCGGGTATAGCGTTTCGTTGTGACAAGGCGTTGATCCCGCTACCACTACACCCTATCTAGCATCCCATTTGAAACTTAAATTATGAACATATTAATATCAAAACCATTCAAGTTTAAGAGTAGAAAAATGTTTACATCGGAAAATAAATTATATAATGTTTTACTTGAAAATTTTAAATAAAAATAAATTTAAAATCCCCTTTAGAATTTCGGGGGGGGATATATCCCGATATCCCCCCCCCTGGGTACGCCCCTGGCTGTTTTGAAGGTTTACCGTTGAGCCGTTATAGTGGCAAGATCAAAACACTCGTACAGAAGCTTTAAGGGAAGGGGGGGGGGTTCGAGAGGGGCAGTGACGGATGTGGGGGACTGAATGGACGGGGAGGTTTATTGTGAGGCACCCCGTTGGTTCCGAGAAATCTCAGGTATCAGCAGCAATTAGCCCAAGGTAAGGCACAATGCCCGTCTCGGCGGCTCCTTTCAATTCTCCTCTCTTGACACCTTTTGTATAAAGAACTGGAGAGAGTCGCTGTCGGTCCTGGCGTTGACTGGACTTGGACTTTCACATTGCCCCTAGAGAGATTACTGTAGAACTCAGTTTCGCAATAGTAATGATATCTTATTGTAAAACCCATTATATCATTTTATTTTTATTTTATAATTTATTCATCCTAAAAATAAATAAATAAATAAATAAAATAAAAAATATTTTGCATATTCATTATGCAAAATAAAAATGTTAAACTTCTACGGTGCTAATGATTTGTACAGTGAAAAAGTAGGCCTACAGTAATATTTTTTCAAGTTTAAAAACCAACACTGTTCATGCATAAAGTTGGCAGAATTGTAGTTCACGGGTTTTTATCAATTAATTCTTCCAGTTATAGCATTGACTATGTACACTAACGTGAGTAGACTTCTCATAGCATAGGCGTGTTTGAAACCTATTGACGGTGGTGCAATCTCGTGCATCGTACATAAAGATACAAGAGTCATATGATAGGCAAATCAGTACTACCACTCTAGCATATTGTACGGATTTGCCAACAAAGCGAATATTTCCTTTCGGAGTTTTTCAATTTGTTTGCTTGCTTGGCCGCATAAACTGTCTTGTTATTAGGTATATTTCTCCTGGTGTATGACTAACTTAAAAGGATAATTGTTCGTATTAATGTTTATTTTCTTCTAGGGACTCTCCTAAAAAATCCCGGAGTGCAAAAGTTCAAGAAAATTGTAAACGAATAATTTCCTTCGAGGAAAAGGATGATGCAGGATGACACGGCGGTTAGCGATTTTTACCGCGAAGTAACACTCATCCCACATGTTACACAGTGATGACGCACACATCGCATCATGACTCGACCGCGGATGGCGGAGCGACTCGTGCGGTCGCGGGTAAGGCGACAAGAGGCTGCTGAGCTAAGCGAGCGTCGGCACCCGCGAGATGACGTCACGGCCGCAGCTTTCTACTCTAATGTGGCGGGTTCGCCGGTTTAATCAAGTCGTGCTTCGCCGCTTTCCATCCACTTCCACTTCCGCCGGCACTCGGAGAAATTCAATGTCGAGATTGGTCGATGGCATTTCATCTACGGCCGTTGCAATAAACACCGCCAAGTAGCGTCATGCGAGTTATATGAAACCATATACAAACCCGTTGTGCAATCAGCTCATCACTATACAGGAGTCACATTATGATTAGGCTGTAGACCAATGAGAGCTCTACATCTGACGAAAGTATCGTCTCCTGATCTAAATTCGTCCTAAATTTCAGTTGATCTGGACCCTTCCTCCTGGTTTTTCTATCAGTTGTTTTTACAACAGCTGTCTATGATTCGATGATGCAATCAATTATCATTTCACCATGAGTTAACATTGGAATTTCGAAAGCCTATGGGGTGTAGCCCTGGAGTCCGATGTGAATTAGAATGGGGTTCTGCTCATCTACCACGATCTTCATAGTTTTCAAGAAGACATTTTAGACAATACGAACGAAAGTAAATACTGTACATCACCCTAAAAATCAGAAGGAGAAAATTACAAGTTCGATATTTCAAGAAGCATTATTTACAATCTGCATTATTTGTATAACATTGTTGGTTTCTATATTGTTGGTTAAAACATTGAAATATTTTCTGTTCACTTGTGAAAGAAAGAATTCAACAAAAGCCACTTTCTCTGTTACAGCAATGACGAGATAGCGTAGCATGGCCACTTCGACCCCCATCAAAACGCGGGACTCCGACTTCTGCTCCGTCAACTTCCTCACCTACTTCTTCCACATCTTTAACATCGTCTTCTTGGTGAGTCCATTCACATATGTTTGCTCAATGACGAGATAGCGTAGCATGGCCACTTCGACCCCCATCAAAACGCGGGACTCCGACTTTTGCTCCGTCAACTTCCTCACCTACTTCTTCCACATCTTTAACATCGTCTTCTTGGTGAGTCCATCCAAATATGTTTGCTGTGATACATTAGTAGGGTCTATAAATTGTAATGGTACGATGAGAGTCAGATTTGCTAATTTTAGATTATTAAATGCCACAATGACGGCTAGTTCAGTTCAGAAGCTCAAATTTGGGTTTATAATGAACTCTATAACTCTCTAATATAAATTACTGTAGAATAATAAAAAAAAATATTTATAAATTCACCCCCTTCCTCAATTTTTTAATTGTTACTAAATAAATGTACTCTTTGAGGGTCTTATAATCGTATTTTTAGTCTGTACCGAATGATGTGACATCTTTATTTCATCAGTTAAAAGCAGAATCGATTTGTCATGTACGAATGAGCAATACCATTGACTATGTACATTAACGTGAATAGACCTCTCATCCAATGCATTTAGTTTGAGGCAAAAATTTGGAAGTTCGGTGTACGCGGCGCCAGAGATGCTGCCATTGATGTTGTTATTATTCAGCTGAATTTACAGTGCTGCAAAAACACTTTACCAAAACATAAACGTAGCTTTCAGTTATAAAATGTTTCATCCTTGGTTGAGAAGAGTGGTAATACTGATTTATTTATCATAATATCATTGACTTTGTACACTAGACCTCTCATCCAATGCATTTAGTTTGAGGCAAAAATTTGGAAGTTCGGGGGACGTGGCACCCGAGTTGCTGCAATCGATGTTGTTATTATTCAGCTGAATTTACAGTGCTGCAAAAACACTTTACCAAAATATAAACATAGCTTTCAGTTATAAAATGTTTCATCCTTGGTTGAGAAGAGTGGTAATACTGATTTATCTATCATATGTTACGTGTACTTCCTTGGACGCCTCACGAGATCGCACCACCGTCAATAGGCTTCACACACGCCTATGATATGAGAAGTCTACTCACGTTAGTGTACATAGTCAATGATAATATGTTGCGTGTACTTCCATGCACGCCGCACGAGATCGCACCACCGTCAATAGGTTTCACACACGTCTATGCTATGAGAAGTCTATTCACGTTATGTACATAGTCAATGGCAATACTCTTCCACAATGTCTAGGGCCTAGCCTGGATGCCGTTTACTTGCATATAAAGCAGCTGACTCCTCGCGCCGTTAGCGGTAAATAGCTCGGGTATAGAAATCCCAGCACGGAGAAGTCAGCGGCAACACCACGGCACGTGCCTACTGCTGCAGCAACTTCTACGGCGGCAGCTACGGCGGTAGGGAGCAGGGAGCAGGCTACGGCGGCTACGGCGGCAGCGGGCAGGTGTGTCCCCGAAGCTACTCTACGCCCACACCCCCTGGAATGCGGCGAACCCACTGTCCGCCGTGCACTTGTGGGCCTATCGGTCCAACTGGGTGAAGCAACCTACCGTAGAATGCATACGAACAGCCAGATTCATGATATAGGGCGTAAATACGTATTAGTTAAGAAGAGGAATACGCAAAAAAAAAACCAATAAAGTCTTGACAGTGTTAGCACAAAACCGTTATGATTTAGGTTGTTCCTTGTTAAATAGAACAGTTATTTTTTTTAAATATCCTACGCATGTTGTAAACTGCATTTTGTAAACAGTTGTAGATGCTTTTCATAATTTCTTTATCTCAAAATACTAATACAGTTTGGTTAATCTAAAAAAATCAATGTAATTTCTAATATGAAAATAAAAAATCTGAACAGTTGGAATAAGTAGCTAATTCTACCTAAAGACGGCCTAAACCAACAGAGCGGTAACGAGCCGGGCTTTTCACGCTGTGGCGCACGCATCGTCTATTTCCGATCCGCAGCATACCAAACACAAATACACTCTGGTGTTGCCGCAAATAAATGTTCCGTGGTGTGGAGTGTGTGTTAGTGGCGGCGAGGCGCGAGACCAGCATGGCCGCGGTGTGTTTACAAACATGGCGACCACACACGTGTCGCGCGGACTGTAAAGTACAGAAAACACAAACGGTGACATAACCTCAAACACTCGGCCGTGGAAACCGTAGCGTACCGCGCTTCCCACTGCAACCGTTGCCACTAAACAGCAACCACAACGAGGATGACGTTTTTACGTCATTATGGTGGATTATGGTGGTGCATATTGCATATCCCATATATCGTGGGGAAGCTGCTTTGCTTTAGTGCCTATAGAAACTGGATTTGACACACATTTTACATTTTGCGGCACTGTTTGTAGCGAGTTACTGCATGAGCGTCACTTATTTTGTTAGTATTTTTGCTTAAGACACAAGATATGAGGAATTTTTCTATTGTAGGCCATTTCATTGTTCTCAGTAGACCTCTTTAACCCGTCAAGAAACCATCCATAGGACGATTGTTGTTACTCATAGTTATCATATGTCCACATACATTCATAACCATGCTCTATTTTCATAACAGAGAAAGAAAGAAACCTCTGCGATATTGTGTTAGGGCATACACGAATGTGGGTTAGGTATCAATAATCAAGCAATATAAGTCAGCGTTCAAATTAGTGAGTGAGTTCACTATGAGAGCACATCCAATAAACCGTTGCGCACTATTTTTTTAAAGGGGATAATTTGGTTAAACATGTTATTCCATTGTGTTTTGCAAATAATCTACTTGCCATTTTTAAAGCAGGGCTTGTTCTATCAAATTTGTAATACTATGCTTTCCACAACTATCCTTTCTGGTGAAAACGTTTTCTCGTGTTAAACAAACAGCCAACATGTAATTTACCGCGGAGATGTGGACCGCTGTCTGTAAATCTTCTAATTTAGAGCCAATGTATATTTATGGACGGGATAAGTGAGAAGTAATTACAGCATACATCAGTGTTGATAAGTGACGTTGATGGTGTGTTTACACTGGGTCGCCACCCGGCCAATTCACTCCAACCAATTCACTCAATTACCGCACAAGTTCACATTAGCGGCGTGATTGAAGATGCGCCCGCATGTCGACGTGCGTGTGTGTGAGTGTGTGTGTGTGATGTATTCGTGTGCAGCGTGTTGGTCACGCGCGGAGTGTGTAGCCTCCCGCAGGGCGCCGCGATCGTCAGCGCCCAGATGGATCTGTCATTACCACACAATGTAGACCGCCTGCAGAGAGGCTATTGTCTCACGGCTCGATGATCCTGGATCAATGGAGATTATAATAAGGGGCAACTCCACGGCCAGTCTCTTTCACCCTCTTATTTGGTCCCTATTCAGCGCTTGTGCTAGGCCTATAGACCTAGGCCAAGCTACATACAAAGACTAAGTTCTGTTTCATTGTTATCACAACTAAGGGTTTATACGATTTTTATTACTGATATTTTGGTGTAAATTAAAATCAAAAGACAATGATGAATCAAAATTTGAAAATCCAAAATAGACCACAGAAAAAAATACTCCCTAAAATCAAACAATTTCCCATTACTTATACATAAAGTGTTTCTCAGGGTTCACAGAGTTAAGACATAACACTGATTGTACAATTTAAAGCAAGTAAAGGCTGTATAGAACAGCAAAAAATCGCAATTTAATATGATTTTACATCAAGAGAACTATGTATGTCCCCAAGGCCAGAAATAGTGCAGCCTCGTGTCTGATGGGAAAAAACGCTGCCGAAAGTCCGACACTCCGGACAGTGTATTGAAATAGCGTAGGATGTTATCGTCAAAAATTTTAAAAGTCAAAGATGTTGTCAAAAACCGTTCTCTCAGGAAACTGAAGAACATGTTCAATAGCTTTTAGAGGTTAGAGGAAAATGATGTCCGTTATCTCTTCTATGATAAAAGGGAAGTAAGTTGCACACGAGCCATGGTCAAGGTCAGACACTTTGAGGTAAAGAAACTTTCAAAAGAAACGCCTAGGAGTCTCAGTACCGTAACTTCTCCAGCAGTTCTCTCATGAAACTCCCATTAGTGTCTTTTATGGTTTGTACAGTTACAATATTTCTTAGTGGCAATTAATGTACTCGTAATTAATAGCAGTTTGTCTTGTTAGAGAGTAACGAGACCAGGAAACTGCCCTATCAATATGTTATAAACTGTCAGTGATTTAAATAGTAACATATAAACAAAACTAACAAAGGCCATTTCCTATTGAAAATTATGGACATCTAAATAAAGTCTGCTACAATCTCCACTCAGTTTAGAACATAACAGTATTATTGGCAAATATTACACACTGTTGAGTGGCGAGTGTCGTGAAAGATACCTCAAAGTGCATTGTTCTGTAGATGTAAATGGTCTAATCTGGATATGTAGATCTTTTTATCATCTTCAAACACCAAAGCATTCACAGAATCACAGAGATAGTTTTTGCAAACAATGAGGAAAGTGAAAATCAAAGGTTCCTAGTATGGAACTCTGAATAACTCCTGTCCTCTGAGGTCTAAGCCTTTTGACAATTCGTTACTCATCTTGACTACAAGTTTGCGGGCAGCTAAATAGTGTAATATTCGAGCAAGGAGGTTAAGATGTGGCACCCCTTATGTTGGCGCAATTCTTGTGATGCCTTTGCAATGTCGATGTGGATTGTTCGACTTTGATTAGACTTAGGCCTACTCTTGGAAGATTAACAGGTTTATTACAGTTGAATTACCAGGTAACAACCAACGTTGATCAAAGCAGACCATCTTTAGCTAGAGGTGGCTTTACCAGCACTGGATGTTTTTAGAGAACTAATACAAGAGTTGTAATGTGTCCTGGTGTTGTTGCAGTTGTCGGGCTGCGGCGTGCTGGGTGTGGGCCTGTGGTCTGTGATCTACAAGCACCAGTACGTCTCGCTGCTCACCACCGTCACCTACCCTCTCACCGGGTACGTCCTCGTCCTCGCCGGCGGTCTCGTCCTCCTCGTCGTCATCCTCGGCTGCTGCGGCGTTTGGCGAGAGAACAGATGCCTGTTGTTGGTGGTGAGTTCCTGTAGTAATGACGTCATATGGGAGTTGCCGGAGTGAAGTTAACGTTTAAAATAAAAATTAAGGTGGTGTCAATCCAGATGCCGTCTTTCCCCCATAAGAGCAATGTTAAACGGGAAACCAAATCTATATATATATAATTCCGTAAGCGAATCGGTCCCCACGAAATATCTCGAGTTAGAAGAAAGATAGGGTAACGTATGATGGCTCATTTTAAAGCTTGAGGACCAAGGACGCAAGGAAAAATACCAGAATTATGAAAAGTTACCTGGGCTTCGCCCCATTGGACCTTGAAGTTCCAATGTTAATCTAATGGGAAGAAGAGTTTTAGATCTACACGAGTGATTAAGCAGATGTTCCAGTGTTTTATCTTATCATAAACCCAGCTGGTTATTGAGCAGATATTTTTGAGTTAAGGTAACCATATAGTTAAAACCTTTTTAAATTGGCAATGCACTATATAAAAGGAGAACACTACTTAATAGTCATGAACGGATTACGGATCCATAGGACATTTCATTTTCGTGACCCCATCTATGTCATTAAGGAAACACGAGAAAATGATTTTTTTATGCTGAATATATCAAAGTAAAGATTGGCTTTGACATAGCATGGTTGATATAATGGTTAATTGTCATTACTCAGTGAATATCGTTTAGTAATTGCGTTACTGTTTTATGGCTATTTAGTAGTTAGAGTGCAAGAGTTGAATCGTTTTGTTGAGTGTTAGCTTATTTTCGACTGAATCATTATCTGTAAATTACTAACATAGAATAACCTCCGTATGAGGAATATTTAATTTTGGTTTTATCCATTCTCTGCTTCTTTCTTTACGTAGGTCGGTGGGAAAGAATAAACGCCTCTTAATCTATAAAGACGGGGAGTTTTTCATGTAAATGATGCTGCGCGAAAACTAACAATACCATATCAATCAGTGATCTACTTCATTGATGAACAAACAAAATAGACTACAATCAAAGTACGACGTCAAGTTGCACGGAGGGTAAGGGGGCATGGGCACACGGGGGAGACATGGGGAAAATAGGTGGCACGGCGGGGGACACAGAAGGGCAAGGAAGGTACGGGGAGGGACGGCGGGAATGGCAGCTTTGGACCATTAAGAGCACAGATTGTTCGGGGATACGGGGGCACGAAGGGTACGAGGGGCATGAGAGGTGTCGGTGGCACTGGAGACAAGGGGCATGAGGGGAACATAGTTGTACAGGGACGAACGGCGAGCAAAAGGGCATGGAAGAATGGAGGGTACGGGGGTGTGGGGCATAGGGGGCTCTCTGGGGAGGCATGGGGATGCACTGGGGCACGTGGTGGTGGGGGAGGGGGGGTGCGGGGTCAGAAGGAGCAGTAGGGGCGTCGATTGCAAAAGGGGTAGATGGGCATGGGGGGCACGGGGGCCACGTGGAGCAACGTTGGGGAAGAGTGCATGGAAATATAGGGGGCCCGGGAGCACATGGCAGCGCGGGGGTGGGCATTCACAATGGTCACAAGGGACGTCGATGGCAAGAGGCACGGGGGCAGATGGGCAGAGGGCACGGGGTAGGTTTGGGGGACATAGAGGGTATGGGGACCACGGGGAAGAACGGTGGGCATGTGGGCACAAGAGTACCGTGGGTGCGGGGGCATGGGGAACGAGGGCTGTCGGGGCACTGGGGTTAGGGGGCATGGATATGTAGAGAGCACGGGGAGGAATGGTGGGCATGCGAGCACGGTTGTATGGGGGCACGGAATGGGGGCACAAGTGGTACTAGAGACGTCAGTGGCACGGAAGGTGGTTGGGCATGGGGGGCATTGGGGAGGAATGATGAACATAGAGGGCAGGGGGACCAAGGGGAAGAATTGCGATCATGTGGGCACGGGAGAATGGGGGGTACAGGGGCATGAGGGAGCAAATGGGTACGGGGGCATGGGTGGTATTCGGGCCCTGGGGGCATAGGGGTACAGGAAACACGGGTCAGGAGAGGTGAACGGGGGCATGTGGAGGCATGGGGTCATGACGAGTGTAGGAGAATGGGGGGCACAGGCACAGGGTCTAGGGTGAAGGAGTGTTCAGTATTAATGGGCTTATGTTGTATTTAAGTATTTTATTTACTTGAGTTACAAACTCATCATGAACATGTTTAAGGTTAATACTATTTTTGCCGCATTCGGTAGTATAATAGTACAATAATTTTTCTTTTTTCAACAACTATTGTATTTTAATAGAGGGGAAATTATAAATAAATTACTGGTTTGACACCGCCAAAAAGTTTCTTCAAGATTAGGATGTATTTTATTAGAAAACCCAAACGTGTAAGTTCACACTACATATGAGAGAAATACATTAATACGGCAATGAGGTTATAAATTGAAGCTTATTTTTTGAGAAAACATCACCATTTAGATTTTTAGGGGCCTTTGCCCCTACAAGCCACTAGTAACTCTTTTATTTGTAATCAGAAAATAATAGTTAATAGCTTTAAATAAATGGTTCATCAAGCCGGATTTGGATTGCGAGAGGAATTTTTGATAAAAATTAGTGTTTTTTGCTAACTCGAAACAACAATGCGAGTTTTTTTTCTACTTTTAAAACATTTTCTACAGATTTTTATAAATTATTTACAATGAATCTATCTCGCAAAAGGAACGGTGAATTTAATTGAGATTCAAATGCTATTCATTCTGAACCAATCGGACAAAAAATAAATAAATTATAAGTCAAATGCCGGGGACAAGTTTATCGTTGCTCTTATGAGAAATAAATCCAACATGGCGGCACTCCAACGCCCTCTTAATGTGTCGTATCGCATTTCCACCCTTAGTCGATAAAACTACCTTAATTTCTTGCCAATACATTAATTAATTGTCGAAGTACTTAAGGTGTCTTAGTATTCATTAGTTTAGGGCCTATAGTAAATAATTATTCTCGAGTCTTTAAAATTTGTGGTACAATTTATTTTGTTTTTCAAATTGCAATCTGCCCTCAACCGCTTTGATAACAGCTGTAATTGAATATTATTATATATCAATGTGAGACTGTTAATTATATGAATTAATTGTATTTTTTCATGACTTTTTGCCTCCTGGATTGATTTCAGACTAAAATACCTTTATACCTTTAATACCTTTATTGAAATGGCGACCTTCATACCTTAACCTTCGTCTTCGTCAATCCAAACTAGTGTGTTGATAGAATCAATACACTAGTTTGGATGGACGATGGTTAAGGTTTTGTAACCTTTATTATTATAGAATTAATTGTATGCCTACAGTAAAATAGTATTGGTTTGATTTGATATATTACTTTCGATGAAAAACGATACTTAAAAATCTATAATCACAGAGAAAAAGCCTGTGTTAAGAAGGTCCAAGTTTTTTTTTTTCATCAGTTTAAGTTTTACTTTTGAAGTCAAATCTCTTTTCCTCTGATATCACAAATAAAATGTTAAAAATTAGTTAGTCTGCATTGTGTTGGGCGAGAGACATCCTGCTATCATCTAGCAGTGCAGTGATGGGTTAGGTTTAGAAGGCGTTGAGTTTCGCTGACATTGTTGCCCAGCTGACGATGCGTCTGCTAGACCGGATATTGTGTAACCTATCCTTCACTTCCGCTAACTAAACTGTTTAAGTCACTGCTTATTTTGTTTTCGCAGTCCATGCCTTAAAATATTGAGCTTTAACGGTTCATGGTGGGGTTTTTAAGCACCCTGAATGTGACACATTCAGATACAACTTTTACTACTTAAAAATTTTACTCACGTGACGTATAATATAAAATTGTAGACAAATTTAGTAACTTTTTAATAAAAAAATATACTAGGCCTAGTTCTCTCAACACTTTAGGTTTCGTGGCTTATAACCAGATCCACAATATTTACAACCTCTATTCTAAGCCAAAATTACTCGCGAGAACGGGAATTACTTGGCATCGGTTCCACCATTTATTCACGTCGCCGACAGATGCTGAGCACTGTATATCTAGGCCAGCGGGGCGTCACCCCCTCCTTTTGTTTATAAACATCAACATCACTTCTTGTCACTGTCATTGATCTCCAATCAGCTGATCCTCTTATCTCAGATGTTACTCAAGAGGCTCAACAAACAGTTCTGAGTCTTGGTTGGACCATCAATTCCTTATCTTTTCTTGGGCGAAAACGCCAGACACCAAAACTATAGCTGGAACATATCAGACAAACATAACTTTCAACGATTTTATAGTTTTAGAGTAGGTTGAATTAGAAAACCTAGGTAAATGTCATTTACCGGTAAATTAAAATATTGGAGTATAAAGGATAATTTTACTAAGGTTACGAAATTAATTTAAGAGGAAATGTAAACTCTGTGTACCTGACACGTTTCCGACGATTCGTCCTGCGAAGATAAGGCGAGTAGGTGATTTACAGAAGTAATTGGTTAATTTGAAATTCACAAATTGAATAAAATTATGACACGTGAAACAAACTACCTATTTAACGAGTTGTACAAAGTGCAAAGCTACACATTCATAATTTTTAATTCGCACTCAATATCTATAAGACGACAAGATCTAACACTTCTCTGTGCTAACTAAACACTGGTGTATATATTTTAAGGTGAATGATGGCCAATGATGAAAAAGATGAGGTATTACTTTATACTGACGATCTTATTCATTTTAATATCTCTGTGTGAACAAAGGTAGATGGGTCTATAGTTTCTAACCTTCAAAAAGCACCACGTTGTTCAAGCAATTTATGCCAGAGACAGATGAAGACACGCCTTGTTTTATTCGGACATAGTTCTTGAATAATCCATTAATAAAGACAAGATTAAGTTGAAAAACCTATGATAGCCTAAACCTACATGATTTAAACTTGCAACTAATTGACGAATACCTTGAAATACCGGATCAACACTTTTCCAAGGATTAGACTACAAATTTCGCGATATACTGTAGGTTACCATACCTGTACATAAAAATCTCACAATGTAGAATTTTTTGTTAGTTTAAGAGGGGTTTAGATTCTCAAGGAAGAAGGAGCACACAGAGTTGTTATCGTGACGGATTGCCTAGCTCAGCACAAGGCCGGAAGGGCCTGCGAGTGATAAGCGGGCGTCGTCTGCGAAGCTACTGATAACTTACTGATAGCAGGCCAGCTGCCGCTATAGCGCCGCGGTGTGGCGCGAATCAGAAACAGACTTGCTGCATCTGTTTTGTATCAGGGCTCGTCAACCACGCCACGGATCATCTTCCCAGATTGCCACCCGGGTTGATTCACACCGGATGGTCTCCGGATCGGCGTGGGTGTTATTTTAAAATTTTGATTGAGGAGCAACATTTTGAATTGTTTGTTAACGCGATGAAAACTTACTTAGGACCACTGTCTCCCATGAATGCATGAAAGGAATTAACCTAAAACTTTTAATTAATTGTTTATTAAAGTTTTAGAGAATTTCTCATGTAGGCCTAGTGAATATGTTATTACGGAGTAGACCTATACACTCACAATAAATACCTAGGACAGTATTTCCCCGTTTCGAACTGTTTATACTGTATACTCAAAAATAATACGGTTCGTTCAATCAGTATGTATTTACATTCAAGAGCTAGGAGCATTGAGTATGTACACTAACGTGAATAGACCTCTCTCATCCAATGCATTTAGTTGAGGCAAAAATTTGGAAGTTTCGTGTACGCGGCGCCAGAGTCGTTGCCATCAATGTTGTTATTATTTAGCTGAATTTACAGTGCTGCAAAAACATTTCAACACAACTTAAACAAAAACCTCCATTATAAAATGTTTAATCCTTGATTGAGTAAAGTGTTTGTATACATTTGCCCATCATATGGCTTTTGTACCTACTTCCATGTACGCCGCACGAGATCGCACGGGGCCTACGGATCGCACCACCGTCAATAGGTTTCAAACACATCTATGTAATGAGAAGTCTACTCTCGTTAGTGTACATAGTCAATGCTAGGAGCATCGACCACGACGGCAACTAAAAAAAAACCTCCTTTGAATTAAATGTTGATTACTTCCTTGAGTTTGAAAAACACTCAATATAATGGGAATTTGAAATAAATCAAAAATTAATTGGATTTTAATTTTATCCAACTTAACAGGATCCATTTGAAAAATGTTTACTGCCTTTTTTAAAAGGCAGTAACGGGGTTTCAGTCCACAGTTTTGACATTTCGGCGGGACACTTTCATTTTGCTCCATGACTATAGGACACGTCTCTATCGCACTGCCTCCCCCTCATTCTCTCTCTCACGACCAGAATGCGACTACGACGACATTTACGATCCTTGCCATGCACCGCTGTTCCGCTCTTGGCTGTTCCGCTGTTTCGTTGTTGGCTGTTCCGTTGTTCCGCTGTTTACGGGCACACGTGTCTTCAAAGCCGACCACAGCCAGACACTACGAGGCCAGGCGATCGTTCGAGCCGCGGCTGCGGCCAACTTTATAGACCTACCCGCAGCACTGACGGCTCTCCGAGTATTTTTAATAGGTTGTAAAATTATAATTGGTTTTCTTACGAGTTGAAAGGGGGATTATCTCTTTGAAATGCGTGTAATGGAGACATGATAGGAAATGTCTGCGTTCACAAGTTGTAAGTTTTATTTAAAAAAAGTAATACTAGGGTCTACTATATAAAATTCAAACAGTGGGCCTGTAACTTAGCATAAAGGAAGAGATACTAGATTTTGTCTCAGTGATCATTGCGATGGTTGCGAGGCGAATTCGATACAAAGCGGAATTCGGAATGTATTCAACTAGCCCAACTATACGCTCTGAATGTTATGAGTAGGCTAGTTCAGCAAGACACGATAAGTAACACAAATTTCAAAATTGAGCAACGTTTTTAAGTCAACTGACCCAAATATATAAATATTTTCATCCCCGCTCAAAATGTTTCTATGATATTGGAAATGTTACTAAAAATATCGGAGTTTATTTTTATTGTAAGAATATTTATTACGTAGTTAACAAAACCAATTATCGTTAGAAAATTAAAAATATATTTTTGTTTTCCTTAGCGTTGGGTTAAATATGTACAGTCGTCCTATACTGTAATAACAAGTAGAGTTGGCCTACCTCAATTATTTCAACATTTGACGCCTACCTTACCACTTTATTGTCTGTTTTTCTGTGCTACCACTAGATATAAATCCTGGCTGCTCGACAAAGTTTGGATGGTTTGAATTTATGTTACTCATAGCCAACAA
The DNA here is from genome assembly GCA_030545055.2 of Neoaliturus tenellus. Classification (NCBI taxonomy): domain Eukaryota; kingdom Metazoa; phylum Arthropoda; class Insecta; order Hemiptera; family Cicadellidae; genus Neoaliturus; species Neoaliturus tenellus. Next base: position 257,080,785 of record CM061533.1, on the reverse strand, counting down.
TTAATCCTAACACCACTTTAGCCATACAGGCCTAAATTCTATATGTGTCTGCTAAAATAGTGACGAAAGAGACTATGCCATTAGCCAAGCCACTGACCAAGATTGGACCAGACACGGTGATCCCTTTGGAGGAGGAAGGGGAGGAGTCGAAATACAAATCCGCTTGTTAAGCCGCGGTCCGACTAGGCTGGTTACTAGCCGCTAGTAAATATCCGCTGGTGATATTGCTAGCAACCAGCCTAGTCTGATCCAGAACTAGCGGCTGGTAAATGCCAGCGGGCTAGTGTTTACTAGCCGAAGTCGCAAGCTGGTCATGTTTAACTTTTTAGCGCTAGTACCATCCGCTGGCAGTCACGTGATCACTTCGCTGGCGCCAACCAGCCAATGTGAACCCCTAGGCTAGTGGCTAGTAGCTCACAAGCGGCTGGCGAATTAACCTGTCTAGTTTTGTTTGCTGTGTCAGTGTTTGCAGTGTTTTTATTTTCTACTTTTTTGCAATTGACGATGAATATGGTGGACTGCATCAAGTGGTCGGGTAAATACGTTATAACATTTTTAGACATTTTCCAAAATTATCCTTGTTTGTGGGATGTTTCGAATGCAGACTACGTAAACAAAAATGCCAAAGACTCAGCTTATGAAGAGTTACTTCAACGGCTTGATGAACAAGGATTAAGCGCAAGTTTGCCCGCATTGAAGAAAAAATTAAAAGTCTGCGTGATACATACAGACTTGAAGTTTACAAAGTAAAAAAGTCGAAGAAGAGTGGCGCGGGAGCCGATGACACACAATGTTTTCAAGTCAAAACGTCCATCCAATAGTACTAGCAGCAACTGTACTGGCGGCTGGTTTACTTTAAATGTGAACCCTTCAGATCCGCTGGCTGATGGCGATATTTACTAGCGGCTAGTAATTAGCGGCTGGTAACCAGCCTAGTCGGACCGCGGCTTTAGAGGCTGCGTTCCGCTCAGATACAATACGCCGCCGCCCGCTCGCTCACTCGCTCGCTCCAGCGCCTTATTCGCTCGACAATATATCATGCGCTAATTGGCTGCGATGGGGATTTACAGTCGATAAAGCGGCGACCGTTCGATTTTATGGAAATTAAATCGGCCGCGGTCCGGGGACGGCCAAAATGTTGGGAATGGCATCTGAAATGCGTGTCGCTAGGGGTATCGGACATCAACTTATCTGATGTAGTCTGTACAATACTTCCTACACATCAAAGGTAGCTAAGAACATTATTGTAGCTGACAGCTGACAGCTATAGCGCCCTCTTACATCTTATAGGCTATTTTGTGAACTTCACCTTTGTCAATTAAGGCGTACTAATAATGTATGTTGTCATGTATTACATAGATTTACTTATGAATTCACTCACAAGCCTAAATTAACATTCAATGATTCAATAATCCAAAATCAACAGAGAAACGAACAACGTTAGTATTGTAAAGTACATGCCTTTATTTCTGGTTCTTACAACAACAAAATACGGGATATTTTGTGATGTGTGAATTTTCTTATGGAGGTTACAGGTTTACCTCTCCTCTTCGGATGATAACAAAAAGTTGTTTTCAGCATAAAATGTTATTGTTATTTCAACCTTTTAAATGATGAGATCCATGGATACAAAGAATAACTGCCCTCTTTTTGCGAAGCAAAGTGTGTTTGTGCAGGGCAGGTTGATTTCACGACACGGTTGACACGGTAACATTCATATCCTCATTCTCTGTCACTAATTCACCTGTCATAGGGTTTGATTGACGTCATCACCCAGTCTGGCCGCCTACACATATTGTGATTGTTTATCGTTGTGATAATAACTCAATCAAGTGTGTAACAGTTTACGCAATTTTGTAGTCACCATTTTATTAGGAAGGGATAAAAATGGCGTCGAGTGTTGCTTTAACTACTGAGCAGGGACGTATTTCAGTATTTGCCGCCTCTAGGCACCGAAGTTTTCCGCCGCCCCCCCCCCCCCAAACTTGTCAGCCCACTCCCCGACCTCACATGCCGTGTCAGCTGATTTTGTAGAAAAGTAATAAGTAATTGCATTCTGAAATGCATCAACAAACATACTACATTTTGAGCATTTTTTAATGCTAGCAGTACACTCTCGCCGAGACAGGACAGGAGCAGGCGATGGCAAGAGTGTACACGGTGCGCTCGGCATGTCTCTCTCTGCCTCGTCTCGCCATGTCTCGGCCTCGCCTGCGCTCGGTCTGGGAGCAGTTTTTGGCACGAGTCAAAGGGCCCGAGCGACCGCGAACTCACCCGAGAGCCCCTCGGCGAGAGTGTGCTTTGTAGGGTCCTCGTCGAGAAAATCCTCGCCGAACGTCCCGGTGGCGAGGCGCCTCAGCAAGAGTGTACTGCTAGCATAAAAGTGAGTCTCATTGGATACATGCTGGAATGCGCAACATTCTTGTAACCAATCAGAAGACATAATCGCGTTTTACAGTGCGAAAACGGTACATAAAAACATCCATATACAAGGGCTCTTAACTCTTAACTATTGTTATTGAATATTACACTGGATAGACGTGTGAAGATAAGATGTCTTTGAAAAATAAAATATTTGCATTTACAAAACGGGTTTATTTACAAGAAACTAAATGAATAAAGACGAAAAAAGTACTTAAAATAAAAAAAAACGGGGAAAGTCGGGTAATATCGGACGGCGGGTAGTATCGGACAAACACTGTTTCCAGCTTTTGCCGCTAAAGACAGCACTGACTAGGACATCAGCAGAAGCACCAAGGAGAAAGACTATGTGAGCGCCATTATGCGTTTCGTGCCTCAATAATCGTCTGTGTTGTTACATTTCTTTATGTTTTTGTGACAATTTCTGTGCACGTACGTATGTTTGAGACATCAGCGTGCTAAATTGAGTCAATACTTTTCTGATTCAACACCACTATTTGATAGTAAAGAGGCTCTACTTTGTTTTGTAGGTGAATGGTTATTTTAGTTTGGTTATTATGGAAGTGGTATTCAAAATGGCGGACCATGTCAGTCGGGTAGTACCGGACAAGCTCGCGTCGGGTAGTACCGGACAGAATGGATAGGTTGTAAAATGTTGAAATAATTGTAAAAAAACTTAACGTAATCAATAATTAACTTCCATTATTTATTTTTAGGTTTTCGAACATCATTAGAGAGAAAATTAACAAGATAAAAAGCGCAAAGATAGACTTAAAAACATAAATAATGGACCAAAACCTTCAAAGGAGGAAAATAAGAAAGTTTTGAAAAAGGCAAAAGACATAAATGTAAAAAAGTTACAAAAAGGCAATTACAGTTTGAAGAAAGAAGTAGGTCTGAAACACATTGCATTATTTGTGATGAGACATTTCAATAAAACTGGATACAATGTTCACATTGCAAGGGTTGGCCTCCCGGAAACTGTGCTCAGCTTGAGGACATCAATCTCTATTATAAGTGTATGATATTTGTGTTGGGCACGAAGCAAAGAAGAAAAGGCTTTAAATGGAAACACCAACAATGTTTTGAGCCAAAGTGATCTTAATTTTGTGACTTTGAAACTCAATTTCCTTTATTTAGACTTAAGTTTATCAGCTAAAAAAACTGGTAGTGAAAACCAATTTTTTATAGTTACAGTTAAATTTTTACAGTGTTTAAACAATTTGTAACGATAAAAGTGTGTTTTCAGACTGCAAGTGGTTTTATTTTAGCTAAAAGCAGTTGTAGTTATCCTTGTCCGATACTACCCTCCAAAAATCAAATGGGCTCAAAAGTAAGGGTTAGAAAAAGTGTGGAAAAGTGGTACATGCATTCATATAATAGTTATTATATTAAATGTGTATATAAATAACATTTTAAACTTTGATATTTTACATAGTTAACTATAATTTCTTTTATCACTAATTAGAAAATCGAAAAAAAGCTTAAGTGTCCGATACTACCCGACCTTCCCCTAAGTACTTTCACTTAAAATAATAATATGACATGAGGTTTAGTTGGAGTTACTTCACACTTTTCTCCTTAATTTTAATCTAGCAATTGAATCAATAACTGTAGTTAAGTCCATTGAGTATTACTGTAAATTTATACTTGGAGACAACCATTTAAATTAAACACTTTAACTCACAATTATGCGTTAAAAGTTGGTATAAAATTGAAGTAGGCCTATAGGCTACCTACTACACATCACAATGTTTAGGCTACATTGGCAACTGGCATTGGCGCCTGACGCTGCCACTGCCAACGAAGTAAGCATAGGAAAGTGGCGTACGAGGTAAACACGGGAAGGTAAAGCCCACGCCCGCGACTGCAAGCACAGAAAAAGGAAACGATTTTGTTCCCTTTTCCCGTGCAGCGAGCAACTACGCGACATTACGTTCGTCAGACCAATAGGAAAAGGGCGGCACGGAAAACTCAGTACAGCAGCGTAGTGAATAAATAATTGACTTTAGTTTGATAGTTTTTAAGGCTCCGGTCTACCTGAGCCCGAACGACGCGACGTTACCGAATGCCGCCTCGCGGCCGTAGCGCTAGGCGAGTTTGATGACTGCATAGGTATACGGGAATCGTGTTTTGAAATTAACTAATTATGATAGAGATTGAGTCTTAACTCTTTCTAAAAGTATAAAGACGGATCTCGTCTTCTCTGGTTTTAGAATTTTTTAATCTTATTTCTAATTTCAGCTATAGGCCCCTAACTATCTAAAATCACCTGTTTTTCTAGACTTTTTACTGGAGTTTTCCATTAGTTTTAATGAAACTACCAAAGTGAGATTATATAAGTGTAACAAAGGATATTTAGCACCGCAATTCTTCTTTAATGGACACCTTAGTTATAGCTATAGGCTGCATTTAGCAGAAGATAACAGGATTCTAAAAAAAACCTTGCATTTGCATGGAGAAAAACAGTTGATTTTAGACATAACAGAAATTATAAATTTTATTTAAAAATCCTAAAACCAGAGAACACGAGATCCTTCTTTCTACTTTTAGAAAAAGTTAAGAGTCGATATTTATCTTAATGATTTAATTTTCATGTTGAAATAATAAAACGTCTTCCAACACTACTCGATATATTTACACTTATACTGTAATTGTTTACAAGACGGTAAATATATATAAAAGATCTTATAATGGCGATCGATTTAATTTTAAAACACGATTCCCGTAAACCACTGCATCCATAAAATTCGCCTAGCGCTATGGCCGCGGCAGCGAGGCGGCATTCCAGCTCACGTAGACCGAATCCTTAACGTTAAAATGCTCTTGAATAATTTTATACTTAATGAAAGTATTTTAAATAGCCGAATTGCCGTTCTCAAAATTATTTGCTAAACATTTTATTTTTACTACTAAAGAAGGCATGCAACATACTTTTAAATTACATTTAAAGACTGAAACTCCAATTTTTAAATTATTTCTTCCCCAAATTTTGCCGCCCCCTAAAATTTGCCGCCCTAGGCGCGCGCCTAGTCCGCCTATTCGGAAATATATCCCTGCTACTGAGTACTTAAAAAACTAAGCAAATTCAGGGTTCTCTCAGCCCATAAGTAAGGAATGTTTTGACCATCCAGTTAGTACCCATAATTTTTGTTGATATACTCTCCCATTTTTTCATTCAATCATTTTTATACTTATACAGATTTTTCTCATTCCAAATCATATTTAACGATTTTAATTTTCAAATTGTACGTTAAAATAGTTAAGATGGTTATAATTTTTTTTTTTAGATTTGAACTGTCAAATTGTACCTTAAAATAGTTTTAAGATGGTTTATTCAAAATTCAATAATGGATTTTTTACTATGGAGTTGCTTAATATGTATACAAGCTAGGAGAAAGTAGTGTTATCCTATTTAATTAGCTAAAAAATAATAACAACATTAAATTGCTTGAACTCTATACTTTTATTTGAGTAGATGAGATGAAAAACCACACATTTTTCATTCAGATTATATCAAATCTCGTATTTTTGTGTTATTTAATCTGTTTATAAAAAGTCTTATTTTACCGTGTAATCAAAATGACTGTAGTTCCACAGGTGAACTACATCCAATTAAAGCAATAATGGTGCGAATTTCTGCGACAACCGTAGTTGGCGCCACTGAGTGGTTAAAAAAAAATCAACAGGGTACTCTTGCAGGAAACAACAATTGTTCTTGTTTACGAAGGAGATTGCTTGTCTTAACAGTAACTTACCCATAGTAAGGAGTTTAAAAGTTAAAAAGGGTGGAATTTAGTTGCATATTTACCTTGATTGTTAATTGTTAATTTTATAATTATCTAATGGTGTGTTTTTAACAAATAGTTAAAATGTAAAAAGAGTAATATGGTGTTGTTACAATAAATATCGTACCCGTAGCAACCAGAAATGAGGAAAAACATTAAACTGTTCTGTTAAATTAGAAAAGTTTTCCCCAGTCCTGCGTAGCAACACTGTCTCATCCTCTTATTCAATCAGCTGTGTAAAGATAAAAATTACAACTTAACTTTTAGTTTTAGGCCGGTTCCTACGTGGGCGACAGATGCGACGCGACGAGAGCGACTGAAGCGACGCCAGCGACAAGCTTGCATCGCCATAATGTTATACATTGTAAATTGTTGTCGCTCCTGTCGCCCACTAAGAACGCTCCAATCCTTATACATTTGTTTGAAATTTTGTTGCTCTCGTAGCGTCGCATCTGTCGCCCACGTAGGAACCGGCCTTAGGCCGGTTCCTACGTGGGCGACAGATGCGACGCGACGAGAGCGACTGGAGCGACACCAGCGACAAAGCTTGCATCGCCATAACGTTATACATTGTAAATTGTTGTCGCTCCTGTCGCCCACTAAGAACGCTCCAATGCTTATACATTTGTTTGAAATTTTGTCGCTCTCGTAGCGTCGCATCTGTCGCCCACGTAGGAACCGGCCTTAATGCTTCATATCTGGAACACAAAAAATTTATACAGCAGGCCATCAGCAGAAGCAGTTATGCTTTTCCTCTACCAAACTTTTCATATTATTTGCATTCAACCATTTCAACCTTGATTTAAATTGTATTCGAACAATCGAATTTTCCAGAAATTTTATTTTGCCTGGTGGTGGTACATTTTGTTAAAATTTTCTCTTAAAAAATGTTGATGAAATCTAGGTGATTCCATTGTTGTGTTACAGTATACATTCCTGCTGCTGCTCATCTTCCTGCTGGAGGTGATGGCAGGACTGTTGGCCTACGTCTACCAGGCGCAAGTAGATGACGAACTCTCGGTCACTCTCAACGCCACGTTCCTCGAGACCTATAGGATCAAGAACGAACAGACCGCTGCGATAGACCGCATGCAGCAAGAGGTTTGACTGAATATTTTGACATATCCTGTACTATAATATGAGCAATGTCTGAATTTCTGAAGGGATTTCGAAATCCAGCGGTTAGATTTTGCTTAAACTTTGCACTTGAGAGTGTTTTGGTATAAAAATAAGTATAGAAACATCCTCAATCCTAAAAAATCGAATTTGGTCTGAATTTAAGTTTAAAAATCGTAATTTTTAACATTGGTCTTATGGGTTGCTATTTTGGTAACGACAAAACAACGAAAGGTACACAAAAATAAAGGAACATTAACTTTAATATTCTGGGGATCAAGCAAAGATACGAAAAAAGTATTTAAACTGCAAAAAAAAGCCATAAGAACAATTTTTCATCTACCTTCTACCAAATCATGTCGTCCCCTCTTTCAAAAACATAAAATTTTAACACTACCATTTTATATATTCTGCAATCTGCTTGTTTTGTGCACACAAATAAATCAAAATTTCAACTGAGAATGAACATACATGATTATAATACAAGATTAAAAAATTCCATCGAAACTCCAAGTTGTAAATCAGCGTTTTATCAAAAAAGTTCTGAATATATGTCAATTAAAATATATAATAAATTACCTGAACATTTAAAAAAAATTACAAATTTGAAAAAGTTCAAAAAAACACTGAAAGAAGAGCTCGTTAATGATTGTTACTACAAAATTGAAGACTATTTAAACAAAAAATGAAGAAAGCCTACAACAAAGAAATAATGAAGAAACAAATGAAATGCCTTGTTAAATTTAGTTTAAGTTATGTAATGTAATGTTGGGGTCTAACCATATATATGGCAATTAGACCTGAGATATTAAATAAATTAAATATTAAGCAATCTTTTTGAAACAGCTGATAACTGTGAAGAGGTATAGTTGGTTGTTGGTGGAAATTTAATAGCTTTATTACCATGACACTATAACAAAAGTGAATTAAAACCAACGAGCAAGGCTCGGTTAACCTGGTACTGAGAGCATAATCATGAAAATCTGAAATTATTATACTTTGGTGAAAATCATAAACAAACTGGGGTGATTTTTTTTTTAACAAGCGGAAAGGCCACGATTGGAGGTTCCAATGGGGGCATCCTCAATCAAAAGTATAGATCTCGTTAAAGCTCATACAAAATTGTACCCTTCAAAAAACATTTATATTCTATAACAAGCTGTGTAATATTTTCTTATGGGAAAAAATTTAGAGAACATATTTACAGTGGCTTATAATTAATCAACTGAGATTTTTTCAGAGGCATTTAAATCTCTGACGGCATTTATATTTTATTAAAAAGTTATAATAGCATAGGATCAATAATCACAAACAAGCTCATTACCTATACAAGTAAAAAAGATCTTGCCATATGATTTTTTTTACTAAAGTGCGCTCATTAATAAGGCTGGCCGCCCCCTTCAATTTAAGGCAGGTATAATCCCTCTAACTCGAGAAAACAAGCTTCCTAACAAACTGAAAACAATCTTGTCAAAACGATAAATTAAATACGCTCATAAGAGTTTTCTCTCCCATTCATATTACTGGTTGTTCTTCTATGAAGGCGAAAGAACCAGTATGTACGCCATCAAATCAGAAGTAATCTAACACAATACAGTTCCACTCTTGTAAGTTGTTAGAAATAGTTTTACGTACATACCTTACAGAATAAATCAGTAAATAATTATAATTTTGACCCTCCAGCTGGAGTGCTGCGGAGTGAACAGTTTCGAGGACTGGCAGTACTCGGTGTGGAAGCGGCAGAGTCCTGACAGTCCCGTCAGAGTCCCGGACACCTGCTGTCTCAGCCCTAGCCCTGGCTGCGGTCGCAGCATCAACCCCAGCAACATCTACTACGCTGTACGTAAAGTTGATCATTTACCGTCCCAATTTCAGTGAGATAACTGTGGTTTTGCAATTTTGTTTATGTATTTCCCAAAACGCCTTTTGATATTATTTTGTTGCCACAGAAGAAGAAATTTCGAACACATGTTATGAGTGAGTACTAATTCTACAAGATATCATAAAAAATGTTTTTATATAATTAATTATCTATATATGTGAAAGAAAGTTGTGTTAGTTACACCACCTAAGTTATATTTCAAGAATGGCTGAACTGATTTAGTTGAAAATTGGTGGGAATGTAGTTTAGAGCCAGGAAGAACATATAAGATACTTTTTAACCAGATTCATCCATAGGGCTCTGCCCAAAACGTCTTCAACGTTACCATGTTATTCTTATGGAAGCAATTTTTGTTGTTAATGTAATCATTGGAACATAAGATTAAATTAAAGAAAATTAATTTTATAAACAGCTGTTCTCACTTAAATTATTAAGGGAAGATTTTTAGAAAAAAACTTGAAGGTATTAGAGAGTTTTTGCACATACGGTAAATGAATACGATAAATAACGCTAAACGCTATTTAAATAATGATGGATTTAGGTACTTTGCTGTTTGAAGGTACAAAAGCTCGCTGAAAAGTGATCAATGGTAATCATTAGACACCATTCATACAGTTAAACTAATCTTTGTAATGTAATATAATACATAAATTTGCCAACTTAAAAATAGCGTTTAGCGTTTACCGTGAGATTTACCATATGATGCAAAAACTCTCTATTATACACTTATGGCGAGTGAGCATAGCAAACGAGCTAAGCCTGGCGGGGATTGAGTGCAGCGAACGATCTAAACCTGATGTCAATTGAGCGTAGCGAACGAGCTTACCTGAAGAGCATAACATTTCTCAAGTTAACATTTCAAAGCATGCCGGGTAAGCTAGTTTTAAATAATGAATTTTGATTTCTAAGGTATTAACGTTAAACCATTATTTTGCAAAGCGTACAGGCAAGCCTGGTCCGATTCCCATGCGGACCGTGTGGATGTATGGATTAAAGGTTTGTGGTGGGGCGTATTCTGACAATGTAAAAGAATTGTGTGGGGGCGACACCGTACACTGAAACTTGAAAATATGTTTGCCTCTGATATATAACTTTTAAAACAGCATGACTGGATACATAATTTGAACTCTATTACAAGGAGTGTGTTTTTAATATTTTAAAGAACTTTCCTTTAACTAGGAGCTGTTTAATTTAATATTAATATTGGCACAATATATAACGGCACAATTTGTTTATGTGAAAAATTAAGTAGTTAAATTTTAAGTTTATACTGGGACACCCAGTATAAACTTAGTTAGATCTGTCATTGTTATGTTGCCAATGCCCAGGTCTAATCGTTTAATGCCTATGATATGAGGGTATTTTTATTTAGTGATCCATATTGAGGGGGGGGGGGGGCGAAAATATCTCTCGGGCCCATAGTGCATCACGTACAAACTGCAGGCCTGCACATGCAACAACAACTATGTTATTTGCTGTACTTCGCAACCTGTATGAACAGTTTTAAAATTGTCCTGGGACAAGTTCTTCAAGTTCTTGTTCATGGATTATTAATGCTTTATCAGGTATTTTCCGGAAGACAGGTTTTGTGTGGGATTTGTTACCAATTACACATCAAGAGGACATGAAAACTTAAAATCAAATTGGCTTCATAAAATGTTGATGTAATTTTTCAAAAGCCATAGAACTTAATACTTAGACTTAACCAGACTCTAACTTCTGTGTATTTTGCAGGGCTGCAAGGACGGCTTTGTGGGGTTGCTCGTGGAACAGCTGAATATCATCGGAGCCGTGGGTCTTGGCATTTGTGTCATACAAGTCTTCGGAATGATCCTCTCTTGCTGCCTGTACCTGAAACTTCGCTACATTACAGACTACGACTGACTTCTCAAACCGTGGAAGCTTCCGTCCAAAAGCACTCGTACTTAGTCAATGGTTTATTGTCTTTTGTCAGATTACTTAAATTCCAGTGCATTATTGTTGTCAATGTTGTTTTCTTTATTTATTTTTATCAAATCAATAGATCTTTGCTTAGCTAAGAATAAGTGTATTGTATTTTAATTAGACTAATACAGAGATGGTAGTTACTTATGTTCCTTTATGATTAACTTACTAACGAATAAGTTTTACTTGTGAAGTGTACATAGCAAAAGATTATTATGTAAATAAACATTAAATACAAAAAGTGTAATATGTGTATTTATTTCCAGATTATATTTAAAATTTTTAACCCTTTGAGTGCCGCAGCGTCTACATAGTAGACGTTATAAAATACTGTATGCATAAATTGCCGGCGTCTACCCAGTAGACGATCCGTATTTTATTATTATTTTATATAGTATGTAATAGTTTTATTTGATTATTTGTTTTACGGCATTCTACAGGTTCCAAACTTTCGTATAGTACTGGTTTTTCACTTTCACTGCTTACTTGGAGTCACTTGCATAGGCGTGCGCAGGGTCTTGGAATTGGGGGTGCCAGATGCTCCGGGGGGTTTGGGGGGTATTCTCCCAACCAAAGGGGGGCCAGGGGTCCTCCCCCGGAAATTTTTTGAAAATTTAGAGCCAAAATGACGAATTTTAATGCTTTTCAAGATATATATATATCTTTTATATTTAAGATTGTGTATTTTTGTTTGTTTTTCACATTGTTATTATTCTGAGTTTGAAACCCTTTCCCATTAAACCAATTCTTTGTAGACTAGACATTCAAGGATCAATAATCAAACATTAATAAACTAACATTATATATTTTAATTTGTGTACTTTATATTCTAAACTACAACATAATTATTAGCGAATTAAATATAGAGGCATGGATCATATGTAAGAAGTTCTTTAGAGCTACAAAATGATACACAGCACGACATACTCCATTTGAAATTTGTTGACACCATCAATATCTATATAGCTATACCCTACAGTCTTACAAACTCAACCACCTATTGAAAGGCACCATTGACTTGAACTCATTAATAATAGATTCTGTGCTAACTCTATCTGCCAGTTCTTGTTCTAAGAACGGGATCATTAAAAGTGTTCCAAAAAAAATACCTTATGTTACGGCCACTATCACTCCCGCCACGCACTTGTTTACTCATTATGAACTAAGTTAATATCACAATAACAAACACAAAGTATTTAATCCCTATTTTGGTTAAAAAACTTACACAAGTGCGATAACTTATAAGAACGAACATAAGTTAACATAACACTGCTGCTACTGCTGTCGCAGCGCAGCCGCAGCACTGTCGCTGTCAAGCGCCGGGTTGACAGACAGTGTTGCCAACCCACCGGCCGCCAAGGAGTAAACCTTCCCGCGGCGAGCGTGCGGTGATGCGGTGATTCCGTCTCAAATAACTTCACGTTAAACGCTGCTAAACTGAGTGAATGGCTAAAAAAGACAACCATTAACCATCATGTACTAAATCGTTTCCATTTGACAAATTATTCTATTTCACAATTTACCTGATTGTATTATAATCTTGTTATTAGCCTGCTAAAAAAAACCGAGTCTTGACCTAATGGGGGTGCCGTGGCACCCCTGGCACCCCCCGTGCGCACGCCTATGGTCACTTGGCATTATGATAAAAATATGACGCAACAGTTTGACAGCTGATTGTTACCCGCTGCAGACAGCTGTGTATTTTGATTAGTTGCATATTGTTTACGTTCGTTCGTTCTTTTACACTAAAAACTGTTCCTAATACTTCGTTATTATTGTGTTCAGTGAAATTATTGATTTATTAGTGCTATTGGTTGTATGTTGTATGAATATTATTTTTGCTTGTTATATATGTTATATGTTATATTATATTATTATTGTTTGTAGTGCCTTATAATGTAAATTTTCACTGTTACATAACATACTATGTATGGTTTTTGTTCAGTTTTTCGTGCTCTTTTACAAGGTGTAACTAAAAAATATATATAAAATACTATATACACAAAATTTTGGTCCAAACTTAAAAATTTAGAGTTTTTTTTATTTTTTGTTTGAAGTTATAACTCATAATTTTTTATATAAATAAATTTAGAAGAAAGGATTTATATGCAATATGTTCTCCATTTTATTACAAAGAAAATAAAAAAAGAATTATTAAAATCTGTTGAATACTTTTTTTTATACACATTTTTTCCCAAAACCTTGCAAAATTGTAGGTTTTAGCACGGCAATTTATGCATATGACTTGGGAGAATGGCTGCGGCACTCAAAGGGTTAAATAAAGGAGTTTTATTGAAAATTCGAGAGAACTCTAATGAAAATATCCAAATTTGTAAAAATCACACCCCCATTTAAATCAACTAGTGTAAATGTGTTGCTCGAAATCGAGCAATTGATTTTAATACAATACAAATGTTACTTTCAGCTCTAAATCAATGACATCCGACCAATCCAATATTGTGAATATCTTTAATCACCAAAACTACACGTATTTACAGCTGATTATTAACAGAGGTTTAAAATGCTTTATTCAATCCCAATGTTATTTAAATGGGAAATTTTGAGATTTCAATGGTGGATAGCGCCTTTATTTTCAGTCCAATTCTCATCAGTTTTTGGCAGAAACAACTACAGACCAAGCCCTATCCAATGACACCAAAAACTTGAAAATCGGTTGAAAATTGTAGGAGGAGTTCTCAACACAAAAAAAACCTTAGCGTATTAAATAAGTATAGATAGATAAGTACCGGGGGAACCGAGCTTATGCTCGGTAAAATTATTACTTTCGTTTCTCACACTAAGCTCGTTCGATCCGCTCACTCGCCCTCTTCCTTTTTAAGACGAGTTAGTTCGCTTCACTTACTCGCCAGGCCGAAGGGTGCTGCACTTTAGTATAAGTTTCCTAAACTACAGGTTAAAGATGTAACACATTGGTTTATATCTACAGTTATCAGAGCTACAAAAATCCTTGGAGCAAAAAAAATTTTGCCAAAATTTTTTTGGAGTAAAAAATTTTATAAACATTGCTTGTTTTAGAGGAAGAGATCCACCAAATAAAGCATAAGATAGGAAATCGTTTTAAATTACGGTATTGTGTTGTTTATAATTTCAAAACATGAAAAAACATAATTTCCAGCAGATAGCCCATTTAACATATAAATGCAACTATTATTAAAAAATAAAATAAAATAAAAACAAATGGAAGCCAAATTACAGCAAAAATAATTATATGGGAATCTATACATATTTAATACGTGTCTTCTTTTTTTTTGTACAAGGAACTCCTCCTGAACTCCCAAATCGACTCCGCACCCAGCGTCACTCTAACCACAGGACATGATAGCGGTGTCCCATGAGGACGGAGATAAGGTGGGGCTCACAAACCTACATTAGAAAAAAAAAAAAAAAAAAAAAAAAAAAAAAAACTAACAGTGTAGATGCATTCTATAGAACTATAAACATGGAATACTGTCTCAAACAATGAAAGGCAGCCAAAAGACATAAATACCATGGGGATAAGTATGTAGGTTTGCTGCCATGGAGGAGTTGTAGCAAAATATAAGTCACATCCTGCCTAGTGAATATATCTAGGAAATTATATTGTTATATCAATAAATAAACGAGATTTGGGGTACTGTTGATTTCCCATTAAAATAACATGGGAATCATATTATTGTATTTTCTCCGTAATCAGTTAAGCCAAGTTACAAATTAATGTTACTAAATTGTTTGTTTTTCAATCTATTTTAAATGGTTTCAGTTAAAATTGTTAACTTTTAAATTGAGGTAAGAGTGTGCCAAAAATTTGTTTTCGATCCTTTTGAAAAATCATAAATCCCGTTAGAATAATACGATTATACTGGATATTGCAAACTCTTGAAAACAGATTTGGTCTTACATCTTCTTAGGGTATGTCATTAAAATCAGAAGTCTCTTTCAAAAGTTATTAGTACCATCCGGACATATGCATACATGTTGCATATAAGCTGTTAATACATTTTAATATTGTTATATGATTTAACTGCAAAATTTGATCACCTGCCATTTCGGGCTCGGTTGTAATTTTTAGGTCCAGTTTGCGCCTTTGTATTCTACTGAACAAGACCTTTAATTTGATGTACATATCAACCTGTGCTCACATTGAGGATTTTCTTCTGACTCTTGGTAGGCCATTCCCAATAGGACTAAAATGTAAAACGTCTCAAAATGTAGCATTGGTGACCCAACTAAAGATATTTTAAGTTTAATGTGTCTAACTAATTCTACACATAACTTAAGAAGGGTGAGGTGCTTCATTAGCCACCTAACCCATTAACATTGTAGATATATAACAGTTTTTAAATGCTGGTTTTTACCAATTTCCCATGGTCCCATTTTGGTAAACTTTTTTATCCACTTTAACTACTTGTCACTTGACCCATCAACGACAAAATTTTTGGGAGTACAATTTGTCCGAGGTTCGGCCCTATTTTCTCGTATATTTCCCTGACGAAAGACAAAACACAAGAGGTGGATAAGTTTGACGTTTTATTTATGAAGAGAAATTCACATATTGACATTTGTAATTTAAAAGAAAAATAAATTAAACAACAGAGACTTAACATTTGCGATGAACTTCAAAATGGTGAAAGAGGTTGTTCACTTGAGTGTAGAATTTTAAAGAAATCAAGGAGGTTGCAGCACTAGCACGTAGAGATTTTTCGTCGAAGATAAGGTTGAGGCCGTTCTAGGGTTTGAGTCATCGCAGGTTACAAGTCGTCGCAGGTTACAGGTCATCGCAGGTTACAAGTCATCGCAGGTTATAGGACGTCGTTGGTTGAGGCATTGATCTGGTGATGTCATATTCCTGGCTTGTACAAATTTCTTGAGTAAATTCTGCTTCTAATTTAGATATTTGGCCAATGTTGATGGGATTACCACATACAATTTTCTGCTTTTGGCTTCAGGAAGTAAACTTTCAATTTTGTACCGTCCAATACTTTACTTTTTAATTTATCAACATTATAACTTATCTACTTGCAGTGAATATATGAAATTTATTAGACAAATCTGCAAACAATTTCGAATTTGAGCAAATGTTAACAATAATTTTATACTGATAATTTTGGTTGTTGTTTCTAGGGTGATAAACAACAATGGATTGTACTTTATTTTTTTTAAGGAAGATCAGTTTTTAAATCTATAATTTACTATAGCTGATTTGATATATTTATTGTTTTTCTTTCAACAATTGAAAAACATTGAAAAAAGTCTTTTCCATATCAGTTATTTTTAGGTTTATAATATTTAGTTGTTTTGTAGATTTTTGAACACCTCAATTAATTTAAAATAAATAAGTAGTTGAGGAATGAAGGCTTTACATATAGAATTTAAGTAATTTCTTGGTACCAGTGCCTCTAGTGCCATTGGTAGTTCATATTTACCAGGGTATTTTTTGTCTTGGAAGTTACTGATTACAGACAAATCTGCTCAATTGTCTATACAGAATTTAGGCATTCCTCGTCATGAATGAATGGTGGGTCAATTCTGCACAGTTCGATCCCATCGCCGTAGAGGTCGGGTTGAGATATTTATATTTATATTTTTTATATAAATATAACAACAATGTTACTCTTTCGTCCTGTGTTTTCTGTTCTCGGTATCCACTTAAGCCGCCCAAACTGGAAACAAAATTGTAACAAACTAGACCTCGAAGGCGTGGAAGGAGACATCGAAAAGTCAACGAAGAAGTTAGTAGAATGAAGAAGGAAGAAAGAAGAAAGAGATAGAAGAAAGAAGAATTAAGGAATACTATGGAAAAATAATTGAAAAGACTTAGTGAAATAAAATTTGGCAATGAAATGTTTAAATTGTGAAACAAAGTAAAGGACTTGCATAAATTCCCCAAACTATGTACATTCCCATACAATGTTAAATATTGTCAGAGGAATAAATGTTATTATCTATATATTAATACGCAAGCATGTTTCATTTCCTCCTTTTTTCTCAGCTCGTGTGCATCGTAGGATAAATCTGCGCATACCGTTAGAAAGGTATAGTCCTGTAGATGAGCAGAATCACATTCTAATTCACATCGAACTCCAGGGCTGCGCCCCACAGGCTTTCAAAGTTCCAATGTTAATCTTATGGAGGAAGGAGAATTGAATGAATCATTAGACAGCTGTTGTAAAAACAACTGCTAGAAAATTAGGAAGAACAGATGTTTTAGTCCTAAAATGTTTTTAAGCTTCTTGGGTCCAGATCAACCGAAATATTGATCGAATTTCGATCAGGAGGCGGTCTCTAGTTATCTATATATTAATAGGCAAGCATGTTTCTTTTCCTCCTTTTTTCTCAGCTTGTGGGCATCGTAGGAAAAATCCGTGCATACCGTTGGAAAGGTATCGTCCTGTAGATGAGCAGAATCACACTTTAATTCGCATCGGCCCGCAGGGCTACGCCTTACACTGTGTCAAAGTTCCAATGTTAATCGTATGGGAGAAGAATAATTGGAATTGATTCAATCATTAGACAGCTGTTGTAATAGCAAAAACTATAAAGTCAGGAAGAACAGATGTTTCAGTTATAAAACATTTTAAAACTAATTGGCTCAAGATCAACTGTATCTTTGGTCGAATTTCGACCAGTAGGCGATCCCTAGTTATTATTACTAGAGATCGCCTCCTGATCGAAATTCGATCAAAATTTCAGTTGATCTGGACCCAAGAAGCTTAAAACAGTTTAGAACTAAAACATCTGTTCTTCCTAATTCTCTAGCAGTTGTTTTTACAACAGCTGTCTAATGATTCATTCCATTATCTTTTCTCCATAAGATTAACATTGGAACTTGGAAAGCCTGTGGGGCTTAGCCCTGGAGTCCGAAGTGAATTAGAATGTGATTCTGCTCATCTACAGGACTATACCTTTCTAACGGTATGCTCGGATTTGTCCTACGATGCACACGAGCTGAGAAAAAAGGAGGAAATGAAACATGCTTGCGTATTAATATATAGATAGGATCAATTATCAGCTAGATTAGCGAGCAACTTTATTTAGATTTGCATTTCTGATGGTAAAGAATAGTTGATCGGAAGGTGATGTGGCCAAATATGTGAGCTATTTAATGGAAAACCAAAGCCTCCTTAAGGTTTCAAAGTGGGTCATCAATTAAATAAATTTAATTTACAGTACTTCAATAAGAAAAAACATTTAACTAAAATGGCAAACTTTCCTTAAAAAAATATTAGGTGATTAGACATCCCCACATAAGAGTAGACACACATCACTCAAAAATCTATTAAAAAAAAACTTTCTACTACTACAATTGTAAAATACCCTGTCGCAGCATACCTGCGTACTCAGCGAATTTCCAAAGGAATTTGAGATTTTGTAATTTTCCCCATAGCCACCATAGGAATGAGTATGTAGGTTTATTGCCATGGGATGTTGTTAAAAAATGTTATTTGTTAGGAAAAGTAAAAATTGGGTAAGGTAAAAATCAAATTGTATCAATATTCGGCCCTTTTTAATATTTCCTATAAACCCCAGGGGATGAGTATGTAGGTTTTCCGCCACATGGGTGTTGTAGGCAAATGTCAGTTAAACCCTACCTAGTAAATTCAGGGGTCCCCTGGGGGGGATTGATAGCGCGGTTTGCGCTATTGAGCCAAAATTTGGGGGGGATTTTTGTGATTTAGCGGGGATTTTTCGGATTTGGGGGGGAATGAAGAGAAATAGTATTCAAACATTTTAAAGCAGAATAAGAGTATGTTGACTTGAAATTAAATTTAAATCAATGTATTAAGTACATTAAAAGAGCTCATGATTAAAATGGTAATAGTTATTTACCCTACAACCATTTTTACTGTCCAAGCTTAAATGGTGTATGGGAAGGCAACACTGAGAACAGTCTGAAATTGCCGAGATCATTAGCTCACTAAGTAAACAAACAACCTCGGTGACAGTTTTCAACTTTTTATTGTAAGTCTTTGGAAGATCATTTTTGTGAAGGAGTCAAGATATTTTGACCGAGACCTGCTTGAGTTGATGAAGGTTCCCACCTTCCCAACCGCCTTCTTGAGGACCTCGGGTAATGCCCACCTGATGGAGCTCTTGCCCTGTTTGAGGAGAGCTCATCTAGAAGGACCTCTTTCAGATCCGTCAGGCACAGATCACAACTTTTATCCTTGCCGTTTTGATTTTGGCTGCGTGCGACTCTCATGAGGATGTATCGGGTTTTGGTCTAGTCTTTCTGGGCATGATATCCTGGCCCAGCACCAAAGGGGCTCTGCCATAACTTTCTGTGGTTTCTCCTTTCTTTACTGGTACAGGGGGTTCTTTCATTTGATAGAACCAGAACTCTAAGCATTTCTTTCGCTTACCTGAGGTACACGAATGGCATGCCAGAAGAAGAATTGACTGGTACCTTGAATTGGCACGACGTGGATTTTTCTTCAGTACTCTTTAGAGATCCCAAAAAAATCATGAGTTATGTCTTCTTGCCTTTGCAGGATCTTTGGTTTGTAGAACAGAAAGTCTAGGTCGACAATCCCATCCTTGATCATACTGTTGACGTTCAAAACCCTATGTAGGCTTTCACCATTTCTGTGAGTAAGGAACTCGCCCAAAAATATTTCCCCTGCCTCCTCCCAGTCATACTCCTCCTAGTGGGTATCATACTTAGGTGATATAAGCAGTTGTATGACTGAACACTCGACACAGTAGAGCTGCTTTTACCTACCTTGCCATGAATCCGGAACTCCAAATAGGTTGCTACACCACTGTCCCTGCAATGTAATGGGCTGGGCTCTTCCAGGCATGCTTCAGTCACCACCTTTTGGTCCCCTCTTAATATGAGCATTTATTAAAAAAATTGTGTTTAAAATTTTGGGGTTGAGAAGAATCCAATGAATACTGATATTTGTTATTTATATATACTTAACTGTCCAGTGTTTTTTTATAATATTTTAGCTTTAGCTACTAATATTGTTCATTAAATAGTGATGAAGTATTGGGATTATCCATTAAATTTATCTTTATCAATATAGAACAAGAGTTTGATAAGGAAAACATGCAGTATTAGTGCTGATTATGATATCTTTTGGCACACACTTTTTTCTAGGCAACCCCTTTAGTAACTTCCAAACCTAAGTCAAATTCAGATATGATTGAATTAGTTACCGTAGTAGGAGTACTTATTGGGGTGTTTTATTTCGTATATTGGTTTTTAACAAAAAACAACAACTATTGGAAAGACAGAGGCATACAATATATTGAACCAAAAATTTTCTATGGGAGTATTAAGGATGAGGTTTTAAACAGAGGTTCATGGATAGACTTTTCCAGTAAATGTTATAATAAGTTCAAAAATTGCTGTTATGGTGGGGTTTTCCTACTGAATTCTCCTGCTTTATATGTTTGTGATTTGAAGTTGATAGAAAAGATACTGGTCGAGGATTTTTCTTCTTTCACAGATAGATGGGTTGAAGATGACAGTAACATGAATTTATCCTACTCATTAACATTTAGCAAAGGTGACGAATGGCGTAAAACACGGTTGAGATTGTCTCCGGCCTTTGGACCAGCCAAGGTAAAAGGAATGTTCCCGCAGATCTTTGCTGCCGTTGAACGCACAATGGTGCAATTCATTGATAATCTTGCCAAAGAGGAACCGATTGATGTAGAACACTTTGCTAATGTCTTTGTTACGGATTCAATCTCAAGTTGTTTGTTTGGAGTTAATATGTCAGACTCTTATGAATCTTTTCTCCTCAGAAAATCGTTAGACGAAATATCCTCCACAACAAAGAATCATCCAATAGTATTAATATTAGGAATGAGATATCCCAAGCTCTTAAATTGCTTATTGGTTCTGAGAGATTATAGAAAAACAATGAACACTTATTCAAATATTGTAAAAGATATTATTACATTTCGCATTCAAAACAAAATCAGAAGGAATGACATTTTGCAAGTTATACTAGATTTATTCGAAGGTAAGAAAACACAAGATCAGGGTGCAAAGAAATGTTTAAATTATGACAAAATACAGCCAGAGAACCCCTCCATCTTTGACATTGCTTCCTCCATCATGATGAATTTTCTCAATGGAGGAATCAGACCCACAGCATCAACAATCACGTTTGCCCTGTTTGAAATCGCCAGGCACCCAGAAGTTCAAAAATGTGTTCAAGAGGAAATTGAGCATATTAAAAATCAAGGGTGGAATGTGGATGCACTTGAACACATGAACTATCTGGACCAAGTCATACATGAAACTCTTCGACTTTACAGCTTCAACACAACAATCTTCAGAATCTTAACCAAACCTTACAACTTACCAGGTACCAATGTCACGCTGGAAGAGGGCATGCATGTGTTTGTACCTATAAATGGCATTCACAGAGATCCTGAGTTCTACCCTGAACCAGACGAATTTAGACCTGAGAGATTTAAAGGTACGTAATTATTTCTTGAACTCATGGAGTTATCTATTTTTATTTACTTGTAGTACTTTAGAATGATGGTACGCTGTATCTGAGAGGCTCAGTGGGCGATCCCTAGTATATATAATTCCATAAGCGAATCGGTCCCCACGAAATATCTCCAGTTAGAAGATAGATAGTGTAACATATGATAGCTCATTTTAAAGCTTGAGGGCTAAGGACAAGAGGAAAAATACCAGAATCATCAAAAGTTACCTGGGCTTCGCCTTATCGGACCTTGAAGTTTCAATGTTAATTTAATGGGAAGAAGATTTTCATGTGTGACTAAGCAAATGTTCCAAAGAATATTTTTTATCATGACTCAGCTGGTCATTGAGCAGATATTTTGAGCTAAGATAACCATATTGTTATAACTTTTAAAATTTATTGGGAATGCACTATAAAAAAGGAAAATACCAAGAGTCATGGAAAAGTTACGGATCCACAGTAGATTTCTTCCTCTTGACCCCATCAATGTCATTATGATTTTGTGTGCTGAATATACCACAGTTTAAAGTGACTTTACATGGGGGCACTCGGGCCACGAGAGCATAGAGGGTACAAAAAGCACGGGGAAGAACGGTGGGCATGGCGGCACAATGGGAGGTACAGGGGCATGGGCATAGGGGCACAAAGAACACTTGAGACGTCGGTGGCACGGGGGAGGAATGGGTAACATATTCATATATATGGGTAAGACATATAAATAGGAAGGGATCATGTCTTGGACCCTTGTTATTTAATATTTATATAAATGACTTACCATTAATAATTTCCAGCCAAAAAAACATGTCATTTTTATATGCAGATGATTTGGGGATAAATATATTTGGAAAAAATCATGAAGAACTTAGAGAAAATATAAAAATCACTACAAAAAATGTTTTTGACTGGTGTACCAGTAATAAGATCAGTTTAAATATGAATAAAACCCAAAAATTAGAAGTTAGCTTTTCAATATTGACATTAACATCCCTATACATTCTGCAAAATTTAATATGTAAGAAATAACCATCTTGAATTTAAATGTAATTTGGAAATTCATCATCGTTCAACAAGAAATCAATCAAAATTAAAAGTTCCATTAGTCAAATATATGAAGAGCCATAAAAAACTATACATGGAAATAAAATTATTTAATGATTTACCCCAAAGCTGGAAATCACTGTCAGACAGAAAGTTTAAGAAAAAAATTAAAGATGTTTTATTTAAAAAAAAATGTCCAAATTCAATGAAAGAATACAGTGAAAATTTCTGGAAATAATGATAATTTATAAATTACTTTTAAAATTAATTTTATGTATTTTTACTATTGTCATGTATTTTCATGTAAATACCAAAGACAATAAAGTATTATTATTATTATAGATGGCACTAGAGCCTCGGGGAAAAATGGTGGGCGTGCTCATGGGCGAATGGGGGTAAAGGGAAATTGGGGGCATGTGGGCATGGGGGGTACTCAGACACAGATGTAAGAAATGTTCCAAACCTCATCACACTGCTTTACACGATGATTCATATTTTATTAATCCTACACAACCAGTGAAAACTTTGAAAACTCAACCTTTAAAATGCGTTAAGACATACAAACCTAATTTGATTCCAAGTAATCCAGTCTGAATCAAAATCAGTCAAATCTTTGAATGCAGTGAACACAGAATCACAATCAAATGTTACTACCTTTAATAGAAAACATAAATACGTACCGGATGGCCCAAAACCATTGGCCTGGAGAGTTGTTGGCCTTTTTTAAGGGGTGGACACGTCACACATCACAAGCATAAAATTGTTGGTTATTTACCCATAATCTCCTATCTTCTTATTTTTTATTCACAGCTATAAATCTGTAAATACATTTCAACCCAACACTATTTTGAACAGACTTTAGAGTCATTTTTATTATCTTGATGAGGTTGAAAATCCAATTTTTAATTTTTCATATGTTTGCCTTTAAACTGACCAAACATGCCTTGTTCATGTAAAATTTGAAGCTTCTATGTGTATCATATCTCTATTGGTAGGCCTATAAATTATATTTACCATAAAAGATTGTAAGGCTGCAAATTTCAAAACTGAATGCATTTTTGTAACATTAAAACTTGAGCGACCGGGGCCCCATCACACACGTATTTGCCCCAAGCCAAGCCACCAACTTACTGGTGGTTATTACCTGTGTAAGTTATTCAAATTAAACTGTAAAAAGTTATCTTTAGTTGGTGAACTCAAATATCAGTACAGGATGAGCTACCTAAAAATTTAATTCATACATAGCTTTCAACAAAAATATGATGAATTGGTAATAAAAATTACTTTGATTTGAAAGTTCAGGAATCCCATGCTTTTTGTCCCAGGGCACAACTATAAACCCACCTCGACGTTCCTGCCATTTGGCCAGGGCCCCCGGATCTGCTTGGCCATTCGTCTGGCCGTCTCCATGGTCAAGCTGTGCCTGGCCCGCATCTTGGCCCAGTACGAGGTACGTTACATGCTCTGCAATCCCTGTTATATGGCATAAACCCACCTTGACTTTCCTGCCATTTGGCCAGAGCCCCTGGATCTGCATGGCCATTCGTCTGGCTGTCTCCATGGTCAAGCTGTGCCTGGCCCGCATCTTGGCCCAGTACGAGGTACGTTACATGCTCTGCAATCCCTGTTATATGGCATAAACTCATCTTGACTTTCCTGCAATTTGGCCAGGGCCCCCAGATCTGCATGGCCATTCGTCTGGCTGTCTCCATGGTCAAGCTGTGCCTGGCCCGCATCTTGGCCCAGTACGAGGTACGTTACATGCTCTGCAATCCCTGTTATATGGCATAAACTCACCTTGACTTTCCTGCAATTTGGCCAGGGCCCCCGGATCTGCATGGCCATTCATCTGGCTGTCTCCATGGTCAAGCTGTGCCTGGCCCGCATCTTGGCCCAGTACGAGGTACGTTACATGCTCTGCAATCCCTGTTATATGGCATAAACTCACCTTGACTTTCCTGCAATTTGGCCAGGGCCCCCCTGTGTGGCCATTCTTCTGGCTGTCTCCATGGTCAAGCTGTGCCTGGCCCGCATTTTGGCCCAGTACGAGGTACGATTCATGTTCTGCAATACCTGTTACATGGCATAAACCCACCTTGACTTTCCTGCGATTTGGCCACGGCCTGAGGATCTGCCTGGCCATTGTATGAATGAAAATTACATTGTACATTCCATAGTTAGTTAGAAACAACTAAAAACATCCAGTCATAGTTTTTTAGTGAAATTATTTAGAGGCATAAATATTATGTGGTCGTGATACAAACTAATTTCTAATTGCAAATCAATGGTCTCCTGGTTTTATGGTTCATATCAGCATTTTGAGTGGTTTAAGCAGGATTTTCTAAGAACTGTGGATCTATAGGGCCTAATGAAAATTCTACCGACCTCCAAATATACGTTAGACAGGGATGAAAACTCAGTTTTGTTCTTAACTTGCTAAACATATCTGTTTTATATATATTATTGCTAAAATTATAGTTAACTATTTTATCTCTACCAAATTATTGGGTGGCAATTGTTACCCTTCAAAACCAACTAATAAAACTTGTTGGACTACAAAAGACTCCATTGTTTTGCTGGAGATATCCTAACTGTGTTGCTCATTGCATCAAAGTTAACCTTTTAGGTAGTTACAAAATATTAACATAAAACTGGCTGGGTAGCTGAGTGGTTATAGTGCTAGCCTTTGAATCCAAAGGTTGCCGGTTCGATCCTGAGGAAAGTTTGTAGCTTTTTTAAGGATCGATTCTGGGCCCAGTTGCCATTTGTCGTTGGGCTATTAATTAATGATGCTTTCTAGCAACTGTTTGATATTAAATAGTAAAAAGACTGGGGTTTGGACCGTTCCCCATCAAAACGTTAAAAAAATGCCAATGGCGTAGATAGACACAAAACAAACCAAACATAGTGTTAAAAAATATGTGTTTGGTAGTTATACATGTCTCTCCTGAACACTGCTAAGGTATCCAAAGGGTTGGAGGTGAGCGCTTAGAAAAAGTATTTTTAAGCATAGAAATGTAGCATATTTCTTTTATATCTTACAACAGGCTTTTCATATTTTTTGGTTAAGTCATGGAACTTTAACTAATTGTAAAAGATCATCGTAATTGTTATAAAAAATCCCTAAAATCTGGGAGTCCGGCACACCCTCCTGCACCTCCATAGATCCGCCAATGTAGCGACCAACCAATATTTTGTTTCTTAGCACTTTTCAAATGAGACCAAATTACCGAAAAGAATAACGGGATTCTATGGGGGTTCAAAATAACAGAAAATGGGCTTTTTTATTTTGAATGTTTCTAAAAAAATTATCATAAACGGACACAAATACATACTTACATACAGAACCTTGTGTGTAGGCCCCCCCAGGCCGAGGGCAGCGTTTGGCTGGAGTTCCACAATACGACCGCAGCCGCAGTCGCTGACATTTTAGACCTTTCACCCCAAAAGTCTTGGAATGGTCAAATAACTTTAATTTGTCAACTTACCCCAGCTTGATGAGCTATGGTGTCATTTTTGGGGGGAATTCAACGGATTCAATCAGGGTCTTCAAAAATCAAAAACGAATGATTAGAGTCTTGGCGAGGCTGGTGAGGCGTGACCACTGCAAACCATGGTTTAGAACCCTTAAGGTTCTAACATTGCTCTCACTTTATATTTTTCAAACCCTCACCTTTTCCAAAAATAATCCAAAACTTTTTGAAAATGACAGGAGCAACCACGTCTATAACACTAGATTCAAATCCAACCTTGTGTATCCCGTTCATCGTTTGACCCTCCTTGAGCATGGGCCTAGGTATGCTGCTCTCCAGTTCCACAACGCACTGCCACGAAACCTAAAGCAGGCGTCTACCACGGCCGGTTTTAGCAAAAATTTTAAGCTTTTTTGTTGGAAAAGGCTTATTATGGGGTCTATGAATTTCTGCAAGGCAAGTGAGCTTTTTGAATTTTTTTTATTTTTCTTTTGATGAGTTTTTCCTCTTTGTTTATGTACATAATTCAAACAAATTGTACTTTTAGTTTTAGTTTAGTTTTAGTTAATTTTGACATGATCAACACAATGTATTGTAAAACTGAACAATAAATTAATTGAATTGAAAAAGATATCACAAAATGAGCCTAACTCGAATACCATTCTGGCCTTATAACATTTTTTTTTATCTTATATGTTCACTTACATTGTTCCCACGTTGGTGACCTCCAGGTGAGGGTGAGCAGCAAGATGAGTCTGCCATTGCAGCTGAGCAGCAGTGAGTACTACCCCCGGGCCGAGGGAGGCGTTTGGCTGGAGTTCCACAAGAGGACCGCAGCGGCAGCCACTGACACTGCCACTGAAGAGTTTGATGTGAACTGACCACATACGTGTTGTTTATACATTGTGTATATTATGTATGGAAACAAAATTGTATTTTAAAAATTAAAAATAGGCTTGAGTTTGTAACACTTAAATAAAGATTACTAATTTTTCACGCCAAAAACTGTGTCGACTCCTTTCAAAGTTGGGTGGGAGGGGATTGAGGTAGCTTTATTTTTTTAAATAGTAACATCCCTAAAGTATCATATCATTGTAAAGAGCTTGTAAAACTAAAACAAGTACAACATACCAGACTTTAAATGGTCAGTCTGTTCTGTTATAAAATGGGATGCTATCAAACTTTGTATAAAAATTTTAAGGAAAATATAAGAAAATGCAATTGGTTTCGACATATTCAAAAGTTTAAGGTCAGGTTTGCAACAAATTGATTGGAATATGATATCCTTTTTTTTTAATACTTCTTCTAAGCGAACAGCAAGATATAGTCTTGAAAAAACATTTGAAGCCTGCAGTATATATTATACATATTTTTAAAGTTATAATATATATAATTCTGGTCCATTTGTTGTAAACCATACCTTAAAGAATGGAATATTGTGGAAGTTGTTACATTTTTTATCTTGTATATGTAGTTTTAATGGCAATTTTGATTGCCATTTGGAATTTAGAGTCCATTTAAAGACTGATTTGTGGCATATGTTTTCTTTTTGCTATTTAAAAAATAAATTCACCATTACTTGTTTTTGATTTTCTTTTCTACGAAGGGGTTGAAAAATTTTTGTCTAAAAATTCTAAAGGTTTGTTTTACAATTAGTGCCACAAACTGAATTTTTCTATCTGTTTTAGTTTAAAAAGTATAACTTTGTTCCTGTATTAATTTACACTTGTATAAGCTAAGCAGCTGATACTTTATATTGATGTGTTTATCGTCTTCGTTGCTTTATTTTGAGCTGATAATAATAATAATAATAATAATAATAAGCACTTTATTGTCTTAGGTATTTTACAAGTAAATACATGACAATAGTAAAATAAGTTAATTTTAAATTCTATCTTTCTATTTCCACTATTCTATTCTATTCTCACTATTTCCAATAATTTTCATTGTAGTCTTTCATTGAATATGTAGAATTTTTTATTAAAACATTTTTAATTCTTTCTTTAAACTTGCGGTCTGATAAGGATTTCCAACTTTGGGGCAAATCATTATATAATTTTACTTCCATGTTAAGTTTTTCATAGCTCTTCAAATATTTTACTGATGGAACTTTTAATTTTGATTTATTTCTTGTCGAATGATAATGAATGTCCAAATTACATTTAAATTCAATATGGTTATTTTTAACAAATATTAGATTTTGAAGGATATAAAGAGAAGTTAACGTCATGATTCTATAATTTTCAAATAAAGGTTTGCAATGAGTTCGACTTGAGTTTACTCCTGCAATAATTCTGACTGCCTTCTTTTGCAATTTAAATATATTGTTGTCTTCTGAAGAATTGCCCCATATTATTGTTCCATAATTTAAATTACTATGTACATATGCATAATAAGCATTCATTAATACATCCAAATTTACATTTCCTTTCAATCTTCTTAAAATGTATATTCCTTTGCAAATTTTCATTGTTATATTATTGTGTAATGTGGTTTTGCCAATTAAATTTGTTGTCAATAAATACTCCAAGAAATTTTAAAGATGCACAATTTAAATGAAGATGAAATTTATTTGAAAAGCTTACTTCTAATTTTTGAGTTTTATTTATATTCAAACTGAGTTTATTGCTCTTACACCAATCCAAAACATTGTTTGTAGTAATTTTTATATTTTCTATAAGTTCTTCATAATTTTTTCCAATTATATTTATTCCTAAATCATCTGCATATAAGAATGAAAGATTTCTTTGGCTGGAAATAATTGATGGTAAGTCATTTATGTAAATATTAAACAACAAGGGTCCAAGACATGAGCCCTGCGGTACTCCAACTTTAATTTTAATTCCATTTGAAATTTCTTCATTATAATAAACATGTTGCATTCTTTCACCTAAATAATGTCTTTCACAACCTAATGTCTCACAATATGACACACGATTAACCTTTAAAGAACCTCTAATCCAACAGCATTTATTAAATTGTAATTTTGATCATCATGATGGTTTTGTTTAGACTCTATACCCTATACCTTTTTGAACTTATTTATTGAAAAATACCCACATAGTATATTAATGGGAGTTTATGAACACTACCACAATTTAATCTCATATGCCCTCTCTATACCTAACTAACTGTACCATGTCCCTACCTAAGTTGACGTTAATTTAGTTCTTTGCACAGTATTAGTTAACATAACATAACAATTTTAAATTATCTAGGTATTAAATAAATAACAGTTTTCTTCATGTATAAAAACTCAGGACAACAAATTTTAAGTTGAGTTACTTGGGTTGCATTTACGCCGATAAATTTTTAGTTAAGTTACTATTTTGAATTCAATAATAGTAGTTTTAAACGATTTTAACTATACTGCACTGCAAAAATATAAAAATAAATGTAAATAACTGATTTTTAATTAAATTAATTCAATCTTTATAATACGTTTATGCTAAGTTTTTTACTTTCATTTTAATTTAAATATTCCTTAAAAACGGAATAAAAACCGTATAATTTACCTATGTTACTTCAAAAAATAAAACTCTTGTGCCATACAACTTGTTTTACATACTATATGGACGCCTTCAATTAGTCAGTTATGCTTGAAACATCACGGAGATGTGTGCTGCTTGGCGTTTGTTGTTCTGAAGGCACCGCGGTGGCAACCATAACACCAAACTTACAAGGTTCTTTTATTTGTGCCACCTGCACCACTGTATTCAATCGAAAAAAATTTAAAACTACCGTCTGTCGAGCTGTAAAAATCTGATTTATTTCCCTTTTCATTTAAAATATCTTTATAACTCTTTTTGGGACGTTTTAACCTTTCCCCCAAAAAAGTATTTGTATATTTTCAGATAGCATTTTTATACATTGCCTTTGAAAATCCTACAATTCCCCAGACATTACCACATAACGCAATATATCAAGTAAGTCAGTTGTTTTAATGTATCAATTTGTTGATAATTACCGTGAATTTACAATTTACTGTGTAAAAATATGAACTATCAAATACAAAATTTATAATGATTTAAATAAAAAGTGTTAGCTACTCTCAAATAAATCTTTCTATCGATGACAACAGCTCACAAAACTAAATATTATTTATACAAATTAGACTAAGTTTATGTCTAGAACCTTAAAAAAACCTTGTAGGAATATGTAGGGGAAAAACTATATTGTGATTTATACAGGGTGTTTGGTAGACAGTGTCAACATTTTTAAGGGATTATACATGTAAAATGTAACAAGAGTACGCAATTTAGACAATTATATCTCACTCAACTTTCCAGTTACAGTCATTTTTCACTTTTTGGAATTTCTCGACATTCCCCAAAAAATTCTTATTTTATTTACAAGTTACCAAACTTATTTGAACTTTTTATGGCACTTTTAGAAAGTAGTCAAAATGTCCTTTTATAATAAGTGCGTTTTGTTTCAATTAAGCCCTCTTAAAGCCTTGTAAAATATACTTGAATAAAAAATTTTGAAACTTACGAAAAATGGCACTAACTTGATGAACAAAAATTTGTTATGCTTCAAGCTGAAAAATCGCCGATTGTCGCCCCTTAAGAAAATAGAAATTGCCACTTTTATTGCATGTTTAGCGTAGAATGTGGGGAAGTTTTGGTGAAAGTTGACAGTTTTTAACATAAAATATAAACGAATTTTCTTCAGCGAGTTATAGTGCCTTTTTTCTCAATTTTCAAACATTTTCTTTTCAAGTAGATTTTAAATGGTTTTGAGAGGACTTATTTGGGGGTAAAGTGAACTTATTCTAAAAGTAAATTTTATTTACATTCTCATAGTGTCATAAAAAGTGCCAATAAGTTTAGTAAATTATAAGAAAAACGAGTGTTGGTAAATGGCGAGAAATTTGAAAAAGTTGAAAAATTACTGTTACCGGAAGGTGGAGCGAGATATAATTGCCTAAATTTGCGTGTTCTTGTTTCATTTTACATGCATAAGTGTTTTACATGCAGCGTGTGTACCAAACACGCTGTATAATTTTTAAAACGTATCAAAACAAAATTCCATTGGATGGAAAAAATTAAATTTTGACCCCTTTCCAGTAGACTAGGTTAAAAAATCCCGTTTTGTAAACGGTGAGGGTCTGAAAATCCCGAAAACTGGATAAATATCCCGCAAAGGGAACGCTTCATGTTGCTGCTGCTGCTGCGTACAGTCCCACAATGTACATGTGTAACCGGACCAAGGACGACCGCTACTCTTCAGCGAAAGGTTCTTCCTTTGGAAAGTTGACTTACACTTACACCCACCATTGCTGCATAGCGTTACACTGCATGCTTCTGCGCTAGTAGGCCTACTGGTCCAGCAGATATGTGGCAATTATCGGAAGGATTGTGGTTTTGATTATCGGGATCTAGAACTTGAAACAATAATACTACATGTACAAAGGCTTAAATTTAGATAGGAGCCCATCTTAGATTTTCCATTGGGGGTTTATGGAGTTTCAAATGGGGTCCTATTTTTTCCATTAAATTTTTAAATTACAATATTTTGAACTGCATATTTTACAAGACCTAAAAAAATAAACACTAGTATTTTTATCTCTTAAATTATCTTGAGTGGTTGAAGGGAAAATTCAAAAAGCAAATTTAATCTTATCCGATATATCGATGTTTGATTAAATGCGATATATTGATAGATTTGTATTAAATAGATTACTAGAGGAGCCTATAATACAGTACTATTGAATGGTATAAGTATAAATCAATTTATACCGTCAATATATTGCATTGGATCATATCAGATTTTTTAAATTTTGTCTGCAATCACTAAAGATAATTTAATGGTTGAAAATACTACATTGTTTAATAGTTTTCAATCTCGTATTTTTAAAACTCAAAATTATGTATTAAAAATTGATGAAAACGTAAAAATCCCATTTGAAACCTCAAAACCCCGTATATAGAACACCTAATATGGCTTCCTTTCTAAATTTAAGCCTTTGTATATATAGAATTTATATTCTAAA
Organism: Neoaliturus tenellus; assembly: GCA_030545055.2. Taxonomy (NCBI): domain Eukaryota; kingdom Metazoa; phylum Arthropoda; class Insecta; order Hemiptera; family Cicadellidae; genus Neoaliturus; species Neoaliturus tenellus. The sequence goes on along the minus strand of CM061533.1, from coordinate 257,048,677 downwards.
TTTCATATCTCTATCATCAACGCACAATGTTTCCACATATATGGCTGATTTTCGTACTATCGTCCTGTGCCACTCAAACACGAGTAGGCCTCCGTAAATTCTTACTTGATACTCAGTGTTGCTAATATCAAAGGGAGGATTTCTCTGTATTTCCGTTAAGATCTTGTTGTAAGCATGAACATCATTTCATGCTGGGAGAAGAAATGAAAAATGTGACCAACACAAACTGATAAAAAAATACACTGTCTACATTCATGTAAAGAAGCACAAACTGAATTACTTTACTATTGTTGAAAAATTCTGAACATTATGCTTATAAAAAATGCACATTGTATTTTGTTGCGAAATGACTTTAGTTTCAGTGGTAGGTCTAAATATAAGCATTTAGGCACATTTGAACAATAAATAAGTTTTAGAATTATATTTTCTATCAGAAAAATTAGCTTTTTTTAATAAACGTTATTTTAAATTCAGTCCGTAATTCTTACCTGTTAGTTTTTTCACTTCACCTTAGGCCTAATAAAGTAGTTCGAAAAGTAACTACTGTCGCCGGTAGTCAAGAGCAATTCAAAATTGCCAAGAAGAAGAACACCTGGGAATATTTATAAATTGAAAAATTAATTTATTTTGAGTGTATCTACGCCAGTGGCATTTTTTAACGTTTTGACGGGGAACGGTCCAAACCCCAGTCTTGTTACTACCCTATCTAACATCGACCAGTTGTTAGAAAGCATCATCAATTAATAGCCCAATGACAAATTAATGACAACTGGGTCTGGATTCGAACATTTAAAAAGCTACTAACTTTTATCAGGATCGAACCGGCAACCTTTGAATTCAAAGGCGAGCACTATAACCACTCAGCTACCCATCTTATATCATAACGAAAGAACGCTTAGAACATATAAAACAAATTTTGCAATTGATGTAATAAAGATATGTTCATAATCTGACACCAGAGAGCGTGACACCCTCTCACCAAAAGTAAAGTACGGTCCTGTAATGCTATAAATTGTGTTCAGGTAATTATAACGTTTCAAAATTGTTTCACTGAATGATCTTATAAATTACAATTTAATGTAGGCCTAACCCACAATGATCTTCTAAATTACAATAATTTATAGAAAATCCACAATAATTTGAAGACTCACTATGGGCTAGAGATCCCTGACATGTTTTACTACAGTAGTTTAAATTTGTAGTAAACGGTCGTATCGGGTGTCCGATCCCGTGCCATCATCACCTCATCATCAGCATCATTGTCGCCAGGCCACGACACCTGTCCCTAGACGCCCGATACCGGAAGCCCCTCTGTTGTCCCGGTTGCTATGACGTCGCGGGAGGGGGAGGGGGAGGGGGGCGACGCTGTCTGTTCTCTGTTCTCTGTTGGTTCAGTTCACCTGTTCCGTCCCGTCCGTTTGCGCCGAGCGTGTTCCACTGGATGCGCCGGTTTCATTGTTGTGTGTGGACCTGAACTCGTCAGTTTCGTGCTCCTGTTTTATTCGTGGGTTTCTCAGGTTTTCAGTGTAGTTGTGCAGGATTGTTTCGTGTTTGACTGTTGAGTTGTATTAGGATGCATTGACCCGTGCAGTTCAGTGACTTGGGGCGCCCTGCATTGTAAAGGTAATGTCCATTTTAATATGTTTTATGTAGATTAAATGTATATTTTTTAAATTCCTATATTTGTGCCATTTGTGGGTATGACCGGCTTTGTCCCAAGTTTGCTTTAATTGTTGTTATTTTCTTTTCACTTTAGAATTACCATAAAATTATTACAGTTTCTGAAGATCAAGAAGATCGTTATCAAAGGTAAAAAGGCATGCAATTAGATAGGGTTACTTTACTATACAGATACAAGTTAGATATAATTACGTTGTTTTATCGTATTAAATTTCATTCACGCCTCAACTAAAATATAAAGAAAACCTTTTTACTACTCTGAGACAGATCTTCTACGCTAGGCCCTACCTATTGTTTCCGTTTTCCCAAATTATTTAAAAGTCTGAAGTACCGGCCGCCCTGGATTTTTATTTCCATTAGACTAATGTTGAATTTCAAACATCCGCTACGCTTTCATATTAGTCGAATCTCTATGTAAATTTAGGAAATTTTTGAAGGCCTCTAGGACTATGTGAAATTAAAATCATAATTCCACAGCGATTTATGAGATTTAAACTGAAAAAAAACGTGTCCATTAAAAAAAGTGTTGTGAATACTTTGTCAACCAAACAAAAAATATGAATAATATAAAACTTTGAATTTTCATAGGACCATAGGTTTACTGTAAATGTAAATTTTTAAAACGACCTGAAGATGAAGCTTTTCGACCAATATTAATGTGTAGCGGATGTTTGAAATATAACATCAGTCTTATGGAAATAAAAATCCATGGCCGCCGGTAATGCAGACTCAGACGACGAAATAATAGGAGAATAGGAAACACCTTGATGGAAATAAATAAAAAAATAGGTAACAATTAAGTTATAGTTCAACTATGCTCCTTTTATAGAGAACCTAAAGCAAACGTGCAGCCATGAAATTTGCATAGTGTTATCTAGCGCTGTTATTTTAATGACTTGTTTACAACTCCTGCAGCAGTAATTTCGCACAGAACTCCCGACTATTCGGCTATTATCATAAACACTTAATTGTTCTACCGTGTACACAAAAGGCAAGACTATCGACCCAGTTGCATAAGTTGCTTTTCCGTTTCTTCCAGCCGTAGACAGACACAGAAGGTTTTACAGTCCCTCACTTTATGGACGGCGGTTATGAAGTGCCTTTCGCTGGTCTACAGTGCCTTACTGGGATCTGTATTGCTGGCTTGTCAACGACGAGTTGTTAGTTTTATCACTGTAGTCATCCGTTACGCCACTGCTTTGCTTGAGTCCATCTTTGGAAGTCATATCACAGAGGTTTTCCTCACTGAGTCACAACCATGGTAGGGTTGGTCTGTTTATTTAGCATGCAGCCTTATTATAAAATGAAACGTTACCTTTAATTGGTCACCATATTGTGTGCATATAGAGTGCAAGGTTACGGTGGAAATGAATAGTTAGAAGAGTTGAGGGTTAAATTTGTATCAAACTTTATACCAATATCAATTTTTGTTTTACAGTCTTACAACATTAGAGGTCTACTACGAATTTGTAATCCTATATACTGTAATATCCAAAATACCGTAATGGTCTGCATGTGAAAATGTGATGTTGATGATTAATAATTTTAGATTTGATATTTGACGTGATAATGCTTTAACAACTTCATATTTATCATAAACTCAAAGGGGTTTAAAAACTCCTCAAGAAACTTCGAATTTCTAAATTTCAAGAACACCATCCAACGATCGAACTAGAAAAAAAAAAAAAAAACACATGGCATCTATAAGTTGCGTGAACCAAAAGTGACCATGTGTTACAATGTGTAAACGATCACTCCTGACTTGATGCCATCCTTGGGATACCCTTTTAACTGACGGTTCAGTGTCAGTCAACTAAACATTTAAGACCAAACAAAACCTTGTTAAAATAATTTAAACCCGGTTTTTTTCAGGATGTGGTAGGTCAAAGAGGCTCCCATTCTCTATCACGATCTATCTACGATTGGTCGTAAGTAGGCCTACAGTCCAGTGACCGGCAACATATGTAAACCAAAGTTGCACGCCGAAGGAGAAACTTGTAAACTTTCCCACGCATCTTCACCGGACGGCCTTCTACACCCGGTCGGTAGGCCGCGTCCCGCCACTACCATCGCTACCACGCCGGATGGTGGGTGGTTGTGGTTGTGGCAGTCGGCGAACGTTCTGCCTGGCCTTGAGTATCCGCCAACTCGGCTAATTTCACATGCACGATCTGGTTTTCGTCTAATGAAGCTCACGTGCAACGGAAAAGGTCAAAGATGAAACATTAGATGGGGTTTTTGAATGTCTATCAACACGGTTCACGTTTTTGTTACTTTATTTCTCACAGTATTCGGATTACGAAAGTTTTTAAAATACTTGAACTAGTAAAAATATGCGAATGCATGAGAGACACTTAGGAACTAAGTAGGCCTACTTAGACTACGAGTGTAGTTCTTCATTGGAGGAATCGACAATGATTGGCCTAGTTTCTCACATTTGTTGTCAATTGAAAACAATTTTCCTATGTAGCCAAAAGAAAAGCACGTTAACCACAATTAGAATCAGAATGCTATTGTTTGCTGCACGGCATGTAATTTTTCCATACCAAATTCTTCCATGATATATCGTCACTAAATCAGTGAGATGTAAAATCACTTCTGCACTCCACAATCATAATCTTACCAAAGGAAATATTTATTTACAGCGATCATCAAACAAATCAATAAGGTCTCACACGTGTGCACAAAAACAATGGGAGAGCGGATAAGAGTTGGTATCAGACAGGATCTCAAGCCCCTCAATAACTACAGCCGCAGCATAACCTCTATGGAGGACATTCAATCCCGCACGTGGTTAGCCGGGGGGGACGGCGGACATACAACCAAGTGTGAACACAAATCTACTTTCTCCGTTGGCAAATTACACTCTCTACCTCGGAGACTAAAGCCTCCTGGCAGCTATGGTATGACGATGAGTAATGGCAGAGGTGCGTGTATGATTACCACGCTAGAGGACTAGACGCTTATGGCGAGTAAGTGGAGAGACTGGAGGCTGCAATCTTGAAAGTGAACCTTCCAGGTGTCTATCCAGCTCAAAGCCTTCATTGTTGGCAATACCAGAAATGTTAACTTCCGGCGAGTTGTTAACAATGTAAGTTAACAACTTGCTATGAGACGGCGGTTTCAACAAAACTCCACCATTTTCACTACGGCGAAACGTTTTAATCGCACAGTTGATACAGGGAAATGAAAAAAGGTATTTATACGTAACAAAGAGATTGCCTCCTGGCCGAAATTCAGAAAAAATGTCAGTTGATCTGGGCCTAAATACTGTATAGTTTTTTCCTCTAACATTTTATAACTGAAACACCCTGTTTCACTGATTTGCTAGCATTTGTTACTAGAGCAGCTGTCTAATGATTTACTGTAATCAACTTCCATAATAATTTTAACATTGATATTTGGAAAGCCTGTAGGGCGTAGCCTGGGAACCGATGTGAATCATAATTGGATTCTGCTCATCTACAGTACGGTATCTACTTTCCTATAGTTCTATAATAATGGTATGTGCAGATTTGTCCTATGATGCTCACAAGCTGAGACAAAGGAGGAAAATAAACTTATAGATAAACATTGCTATATAGTAAAAGTTTTCACTTGTAAGAGTAGGCCTACTAGAACTGGAAAATTAGTTGCAAACCGTATACTATGGACAAAGATGAGAAAATAGATGATTAACGCATGAATGGTCACATCAGCTGAATTTCGTATATTGAATTATGTACGGGAGGTCTAATTTTTCTGTTTCACTAAGAAATAAAGTCACTGGGGTTTAAAATATATTTGGCCACAAACGTGCAAATCTCAACGCCGTGTTGTTTAAAAACGCGAACCTCCTGGAAGTATAAACAGACCAAAAGTGCTCGAAACTTTTTATTGGAGAACATTATGAGCGTGATGTTGATCTATCTAGAGCATATGCATCCCGAACTTCATCTGAAAAACTCTGAAAATTAAAAAGAAACATTAAATATATACATTATATGCTTTACATTGCATGCATTTTATATTTAGTAGGCCTAAAGCTTACGTTAGTTTTGATATTTAATTTATTCAGCATTCTCGTTAGAAAAAACAATGAAATAATTATGGTCCTTATAAAGCTGGCCCCTCCTTATTAAGTAATCTGAATTACAGTCTACTGCTAGGGGATTACACTCAAACACCATTGGAAAATATCTGTGCACTGATGAAAGAAATATGCAGATGTTACGACCACATTACGGTAACAGTTATGTCTGGTGCACCGGACAGGACGCAACACCAGCTCTAGGATTATCTAAGTATCGCTAATCACCAGTGCTAGGTCCGCATACCGGGCGTTGCGTCATGTTATGTCGTGTGATGCTGCTGCAGGTTATATAAAGGAAGCAGAGGCGGCGGCCGCGGCTGCAGCCCAGGTGAGGTGGTCATTGACGCGAGACGATCCAACTGTTTGTCATGCCACCGCCACGCCAGCGGAGAAACTCCCACCGACTTGCCACCGCCGAGTCGCGCTGCGGTACAATTACAAGGCAATGGCCAAAGCAAAATGCTTTCGTGTAAAATTTCTGGTCGTACATTTTTCGTACACAATTTCTGAACTGAATTTAGGTGAAGGATGAACAATATACCTACTACAAACATCCGAAAACCGTCAATTTTTGTGCACAGCAGGGCCGATTTTGTAAATGGGCCCGGGCCAAGGGCCGCAAGAACGGTAGCATAGATGTCAATCTTGATTCTCCCTTTACCGCTGTTAGTTTGATAACAATGCGTCTGATGATCGGGTACAAAGGTAGTTTAAGATTAGATGCACATTGGTAGTTTTGCTTTATCGGTGCTAAGCGTACCTATTGTGTGGGTGATTACTTAATTTATACTAGATATTATAATTTTATGTAGTTTTACTTTTAAAATGAGTGAATGAAGATATTGGACCCAGTATACTTATCAAAGCCAACCTGATCGAACCCAAACCATACCTACAATTTCGCACTCGCCTTTTATACTTTGTTGCAAGCCGCTTCTGGGACGTGATGGTAAAAACTGGATCAACCTACCTGCACTTTGTGAAAAAATGTTAAAGAAGATCAGTTACTTTACGGTAATGAGTTCATATTTAATTGTTTTGAATTTGAGCGACCACGTAACCTGTAAATGAATTTGTGTTGCTTATAACCGACAAGTAGACCTATCCTTAGTAGATAAAAATGTGTGGTTCGATTTGTAAAATAGGCCTTTTATGCCGAGGTTGGTAGGAAAGCGCAATCTTCGTCATATTTGAATACTATATTCATGACAAATCGCAAAACGTAGTCAGAGCATGCAACACTGCAAAAGTGAAAGAAGGAATTTTCACTCATGTAGATGTAGTTTAACTCATAAAGTTTTTAGTTATTTACTCTATTTGAGTCTAATTCGAGCCGTTCATTAATTTGTTGTGGTTGCTCAATTTCATCTAAAAAAGAGAGGTCCTCGCCTCAATTTTGGCTATTCTTGTCTACAGTCCATTTAACTTGACCATAACACACAATATATTTATTTGAAATGACTAATAGGCTATTTTTACCCCATATTTTTTATAGAGGTTTTGTGATGGTTATTTTTCTACGAGAGCGTACACCGCCACACTGTAGCGCGTCAGCGCGAGTTGTTTTCCCACTTTCCACAAGCACTTATCCCGGCAGTGTGTCAGTCGTGCCGAGCTCAATTAGTGCGACGACAACTCCTCCTCTCGACTACGGACAGCCACAGAGACAGCGAGCTCTCCAACACCAAACACCTCATGAAAACGCTCATAATGAATGCCGCGTCGTTGTTCCCGGGCTAGATTTCTCCTCGACGAGTTTCTACGCTCGATGGAATGTTTGTTGTTTTTATGTAGTGTATTTAGAGTACATTATAGTTTTGCGACGATGGCACCTTTTTTCAAAATAGTTTTCATAAGAAACCAGTGAAATGTTTGTAAATGCTAGGATAAAATTCAATGAGGAAATAGCAAACTTCCGTACATATTCGCTCAACATTAGGTACCTACAGCTTACTCAACATTGACGACCTTGTCAGTGACTGTTGATAATAATAAACAAAGGTAAAACCTCAGGGTTACCGTGTATTTAAATCTTTTTATTAGCATACTAACTTTTCATAGCACTAATGCACTTATTTTGATATCAATTTTTCAATAATCCAATTTTCCTGTGAACGCCTCATGACAATAAATGTATAAACTGTTTAGGATACGCATGTAGGCTACTGTTTTATAAAAATTATATGACACAAATAGTATACGTTTACCATAGATATTGGAGTTTGTACAATTTATACGGTGGAGATAACAGTCGAATATGCTTGCCGGTTTAGTGCACGAGGCAGCAGTATTAGGCCTAATTTCTACTGCGCGTCGTGAGACTTTTAAATACCCGTGAATAACAGTTGACAACAATTTTATAACTTTTGATTGGAGTTTGATTCTAGGAATCGTGAATTAATCGCAGAACAGCCGAAATAATGGCCTTACTTGGCCATATCCAAATTTAGCTTGGACGTCGAAATCGTGGTACTGTAATAACGAATTTAATTCCATTCGTATCTCAATTAAAAATTTATTTAATGCGGCAATAATAACTTCGTCAAGTCATGTTCTCATGTTTGTGTTCGTTGAAGTTGCTATCCACTCTGTCCAACACTGACGTAAATTTAATTATGTATTTGTATATATATGACAATATGGAATATTTGCACAATCACATTAAAACAGTATACTCTCTTGGAAAATATTAAGGAATCCACGTAATCTACTGCCACAACCACATCAACATCGAAACACTGGATTGTCCATGATCACTTCTCCGCCATGCTGGCAGCGTTCAGCGAGTAGAGACCGAGCCATATTAGTGAACGACTCCGGTAACTGCCGGTAACCACGTCCACGGAATCAACCTACATTTTATCGCAATGTGACCCTTAATGTGGTCTCGCACCACTGATTCGCCGGTGAGCGGCGGCACCGCGAAATCGCAAGTTTAGCCCAACTAACTCCGATGATCCTCGGGTTTGCTGCTCAATTGAAATGGGTCAAGGATGCGGTGGCGTGGAGATGTGCCGCACTTAAAAGGTTTGGTTCTCATAAATTGAGTATTCACGGGTATTTAAAGTATTTAAGCTTGGAATTCAACCACTACAATTAGGAAGTAGATCTTCAGCTGCCTTCTGAGCTGTAAAAGTCTCACGACGCGCAGTAAAGGAATACTTCTGCCTCGTGCACTAAACCGGCAAGCATATTCGACTGTTATCTCCACCGTATAGATAGTACAAACTCCAACATCTCTATAATAAACTACTAGGCCTATTGTGTCATCTATACTTATTTAATACGCTAAGGGGGTTTTTTTTTTGTCTTGAGAACTCCTCCTACAATTTTCAACCGATTTTCAAGTTTTTGGTGTCGTTGGATAGGGCTTGGTCTGTAGTTGTTTCCGCCAAAAAGTGATGAGAATCGGACTGAAAATAAAGGCACTATCCACCATTGAAAGCTCAAAATTTCCCATTTAAATAACATTGGGATTGAATAAAGCATTTTAAACATGTGTTAATAATCAGCTGTAATTACGTGTTGTTTTAGTGATTACAGTTGCTCACAATATTGGATTGGTGTGATGTCATTGATTTAGGGATAAAAGTAACATTTGTATAATTGTATTAAAATAAATCGCTCGATTTCGAGCAACACGTATACTAGTACCGGGTGGTGCAAAAAAAGTATACCCAAACTCTAAGAGCTATTGCATGCATATTGCAATAATGATCGATCAGCTGATTGTTAAAAATTATTGGATATTTATTATTATATTTTATTATTTTCCGGCCAGCAGTGCTCTGGGATGGTTCAGAAGATCTTGGACCGGATGGAGTATGTTGTGGCTCATGAAGGAAGACATGTAGAACATGTTTTTGTGTAATTAAGAGTCTTGTAACCTCTGTCTTAGTAAACTTTTAACAACTTATTTTGGGTATACTTTTTTTTGCACCACCCTGTACATTTTTAATATAGATACGAATGGAATTAAATTCGTTATGTCCACGATTTCGGCGTCCAAGCTAAATTTGGATATGGCCAAGTAAGGCTGTCCTGCGATTAATTCACGATTCCTAGAAGCAAACTCCAATATAAAGCTATAAAATTGTTGTCAAATGTGCAACTTCTTTACCCAATGTCTACATTGAAGTGTATCTATATAAATTGTATTGAAACATCTTAATATTATCAAAAATTGCTAAGTCCTCAGTCGGTATATCTTTTATGGTGTTAGTAATAAAATGTTATGTAATAATAACAATCAGCATACGTATTACAGCCATGGGGTTGATTCATCCTTTAAAAGTCTAGATTACAAACAAATAATCCATAGGGCTTAATGGAAACCCTACTAAAAAAATGTAATATAAAAATGGTTTGCATTGAATTTTATTAGTTGTGTTTCAAACTAAGCTTGTAGGCTACTTGCAGCAAGACATACAATGCTCCATCGGCCGTTGACTATTGTACGTCGCTTTCTACTTCCACGTCGACGCTTGATGGATCATCGGTGCCGTTACTGTTGGTTCAGCTGCATCTACAGCCTATCTGTGCGCCTATCTACAGCCTTGTTGTTATTCATTAGGGATAGACGGTAGGCCTATCCGACACGACATCCGTTCCTGTCAGATATCCTGTCCGATGTCCTACTTGCCCGACGGGATTTCTCCGTCGGTTCCTTCGATGGTTGAGGAGTTAGCTCTGGGTATCTGATGATCGAATCGTGTGGTGATAAACATTATCAATTAATCTCAATCAGTTAGGCCTGTTGGTACTGGGGGATAAGGAAATTCCGGTCGAACCGCTAGAACGTCTGCCTCTAATGGGCATTTTACGCGAGCCCCCGAAAGGACGGGTGAGGGAAAGGAAAGGGTGTGAAATGGGACAGTAGACTTAAAATTGACCACCACCATGCTCCTTTGGCAACTGATTTTCAGGCTCAAACAGGCGGTCGTCTCTACCCTCAAGACTGACCAAACAACCTACTGTCCATTCCGTTCCTCTGTTGGAGGCTTCCAGCACGCCCTCTGGATGAAATCAATCCTCTGATATCATTGAATGGGTCATGTCATAAGGGAAGCGAAGTTTATTGATTACACATAGAAAAAAAAAAAACTTACTATATGACAACTTTGTTTGCTGTACAAAATATCAACTTCGCAACTGCTATAGACTAGTTTGAAAGTTGTCCTGAAACAAGGTATGTACTATGTTCAGTTTCATCACTATATTTTTAGTTCAATTCCACCTCAGAATTGTCAACGGTGCCTCATAGGGAGCTCAAACGTGTAAATTCTTTTAGTACAACGCTCCCACTTTTATCAACAGTTTGTTTGAAGTAGGAAATGAGGGCCGTGGTATGTCTGAGGCCTGAACAAACTGCTGTGTCAATAAAAGCGAGAGAGCTAGGCCTAGTTCCTTTGTCGGCGATAAGCGGTTCCTCAAAGCGAGGCATTTGTGGTTCCCAGTTCAACAAACTATGTGTAATAGAGTTGTGATAAAAGAATTCTATTATGATGTAATGTTTAGGTTACCTTACGTAAAAAAATAATTTCTCGTAATGATTAGATTACCAAAAGTTGTGCCATGAGGGACCACATCCAATCATTGGTCATTTTGAAGAAGAAGTTTTCCCCTTAGAATTATAATTATGGCTAAAAACCCATGTGAAAACCAATACACTCTAATAATAAGAAAGCCAATGGTTATTACTGTCATATGAAGATGTCATATCTGTTATTTTCCTTTCGTTGACTCAATTGAATAAGAAAAAGTCGTTATCAATTATTACTAATATTATAGTGGTACTTTACCTGATGCATCTCCCCATAAAGTATTGCAATACAGTATAACTACGTGACTATTAATTATCCTTATTAATTAACTTCTTTCATACTATGTTTACACAATTTCGCAATGCGATTTTATCCAATACTCGTGGTGCATTATACAGTATAAAGCGTCGTAAATTCACGTTACACAACCGAAACGAACAGCCCAGATATAAACAGCGCACCGCAGATAGCCGATCACAGCACAGTACAACGCACTAGCGGACTTTACGAGTCAAATGATTGACGACCGCCGGGGGAGCAGTGTTTCCACTCTTCAAAAATTAAAATCCCGTTTGGTAAATCCCGTTTTACCCCAATTATTTTATTTTAAACACCCCGTTTTATCACGCTAGTGTTAGTGAATCTCTACCTACACGGTTTATTTAACACAGTTGTTATTTGTGCATATACAATTGTATACTTAAACATTTAGATTTAATGTGCTGAGTGAGTGGCTGGTGTTATACAGCAAACTTTAATTTTAGTTCTAATTTTTCCTCTTTGTTGACTGACTATTCATTTGAACTCTGTTCCACACACAGGTCCGCCTATGTGGGACATTTCCAAACATTTCTGTAGTATTATTTGTAAAAATTATTTTGGAATAAAGATATTATTTCATTCATTCATTCATAATAACTTTTTTAAGCTCTCCTTTGCATTTTTCGATTTTTCAGACCATATATCGAAACAAACTTGCATTTCTCAAACATGACCTCATAACGTAGTAGGTCCATGTAAATTTTATTAATTTTGTCTAAGCCTATTCAATTTACTGTCTTTAATTAAAAAAAAAAAACATACCAACTTTAAATCAAACAAATTCATCAAAAACTGCCTCTAACAAAAAAGTAATACCTTTTTATCGTCAAGTAATTTTGTTATTGTTGCAAAATAATATGAAAAGTAAATGAAAAAATATTACATTTTTTCCGCTGTAATTGTTAAAAAAAAATTGTTTCAAACCCCGTCCTTTTTTGATCACTCGCAAGGTCTCAAAATCCCGAAAACGGGATTAAAACCCCACGAATGGCGCGAATTGTGACACCGAACAATACTCTCGGTGACTTTAACGCTACAATTGACCGATGGCGACCGTGGGAGTAGGGACGTACCGCAATATCCGGAGGAGATCTGCCGATGTCGAGGAGGAAGGCCAAGGCGCGGGGAAGCCATTGTTGTGGATGCCTGTGAGGTATGAATGGCTCGGTGACCTTATGTGGTGAAAGCACGCAGCCTCCGATGCTATGCTGATCAACAACACTGGGAATACATTGACGCACTTGCTGGACGCCCAGTAGCGGCGATGTACTGGCCTACATGAACGCTATTCAAAGGCTTTCATAATTAGAGTAATATTTTCGTTTATAAGCCTATGTTTTATTTATTATGACCCAGTGTGCATTACGTTAGCATCTTCGTTTGCATGGCGGAGAGTCACAGTTAAAAGCTTTTCGGAGCGGACCGAGGAGTAGGAGTAATTTTCTTGGGCCATTACCGGTTATTTTCAGAATTGCTTTGTTGATATAATATTCCGAAATGGGGTTAAAATTATAGTTTTGACTTAGACTGCTTGTTAGGAGACCTCGCCAGCCGCTTACTAGTAAGAGTTTCCCTATGATCCCTTCAAATTAGTATCAGTGTTCACGAGCTGTTCAATCAAGGATTATAACTTTAGTTTGGAAACTTCATTAATTTTTTTTTAACTTCTCAGAGAGATTCCGTATAACGTTTTGTAAGTAATTTACTGCCATGATTTTATCACCACTTATTGTATCGTTGATTTTAGAACACAATATTTTGATTTCATAAATGCCTGAGCATTGATAAACAATGCTGAAACTGCTGATAAAATTGTGGTAAAAAACAGCTACCGAATTTTGATCTACGACCTCATGAAAAGTGTTTCACAAAGCCAATCCAACACATCAAGTCTACTTTCTTCACAACTCGACGATAATCGTGCATTAACAACAATCAGTTCCAAACCCGGTCTCACACAATACCCGATGAAACATTGATGGCCGACTTAAAAATCTTTACGAGCTCGTGTACCGGTTCCAATGACACGGAGGAATTAGTAATAAAAGTCAAACCGAAACGAACGAGCGGCAGTCGGCAGCGTGCTCTTATTAAGCAAGAAACAACATCTAAAAAGGTCAACACCGCGCTTGCGTGGAAGTAATCAGGGAAATAATCCGAGCTGGATGTACTTTCTACCTGCGCGATGCCGAGCGCGGCTGCGCCGTGCCGCTGTGCAGTGCGCCGCCGCAGACGCTGACCTTTGCGCAGTCTCGCCTCCGCTCCTGCTCCCAGTGCTCCTCAGTGATGGGATAACTGGATGAAAATAATAGGTTCTTTCGGTTAGATTCTTTTTGGATTTGATTTAAAAATGTTGTCTGTGTACATAGATTCTTGCCCGGCTTAAACATGCATACAATTAACTTTCCAATAGGTAAACAAGATGTTTTAACTGTTGTATAATCAATAGAAAACAATTGAGTGTTTAGTCAGCGATTTTAATTTAAATTTTGCATATTTTAAATCAATTTTGTTTGTATCTGTAACATAAAATAAAAATACAGGTCTTTCTTCAATTAAATTATTATGCAAATTTTGTTAGGTAGATTTTTTGTCGGTTCACACCAGGGGCATTTATTTACATTTGGATACGGAACGGTATAAACCAGGACTGGGGAAAACTGCTGTAATGTAATAGACAAGGGCTGTTTCATTAGCGGGTAAAACGATGTAAAAAATAGTACCCTAAACGTCACTAGCCTGATCAGCTGGTGCATATTATTCTTATGGACATCAGAATGATTACGTCACCAGCCTGACTCAAAAGCGGCATTTTTCAACATCAAAGGAATGAAACAGCCCTTCTTTTTTCTTCTGTTTATATTATGTTCTCCGCAGTCCTGGCATAAACACTGATCCTGTAATTATTTAAATTCGACCTCTAGAAGTACCATGAGAATCATTATGTTTTAAAAATTGCAAGTAATCGACCAAGTTAAAGAAGTTTTGATTTTATGGCTTTGAAATTGATAATCATTCCCATCACCAGTATAGTTCCCTCCCTCCACCAAAGCAACAAACATCAACTTGCCTACAAGCCTACAAAAACTGTAATATATGAGTAGTTGTACAATGTGTGATTCTCTATCTGATCGAGTCAGTTGATAAGACTAACTCGCTAATAACATTGAGGAACCGAGATGTAACAAGCGCTCTTTCACCAGTGGACTCTTGCATACGCACTGATGCAATATGGATGCATTCCATTGGCATTCCTCGCAGCCACCGCGGTCTATCCGCTATCTGATTTTTGCATTTGTATAGCAACTCATATTTGCACTCAGAAGGTTCTTTATTGAAACGATAATACAACCATTAAAATATGTTGCAATTTTCTACGTCCATTGTAGTTGGTAAGGAAATTTATTTAATTTATAACAAAAATAATTCATATTATATCTACTTCTGACTGTATACCTCTTCGTTAAAGAATTTTAATTAATTGAATCAAAATCTAAGCTGTTCTAATTTAAGACAGTCGGTATTTTTTTGTATGAATCAAGTACAATTAATTTCTCTCTAGGATATTCACTTAGCCTTGTTAAAAATGATATAATCAAATCGTGTTGTATATAGTATGACTATATTACAAAATTCCTGAAAAAATACTGTGATGGGAAAGTTTAGCTGCTGGAAATTGAATAATCTCCTAACCAGAACAATGGACTGCAGCTAAACACGTTTAACACGAATTGCCCCGGTGAAAGACAATAATTTCCTGATCTTCCTGCTTCTGAAGAGCTTTTCAATTAAATTTGATGAGAGCTTTGCCTCTGGCACGTAGCCGGTCTTTTCTTCTTTCTCCCCACTCCACCTTTCCCGTGTCTGGACATCTAAGCTACATAGTGTTGGGACCCACAAAGAGAAAACTTAGTTAATATTTATCTTAAACAAAATTAAATCGAAGAATTTCAAGGTTTCCTATGTCTTGTGCATTATTGGTTTGCATTTTGTGAAGTCTTTCTTCTTCACAATATTGGGTATAGTTGATTCATTCCATTGATCCACGTCATAGCAGAAAAACTTTAAAGGAATTGCGCGTATTAAGCAAGCAATATCTGTTATATTTAAAATTGATGCCTTATCAGGATTGTCTGGCGTTGTCCTAATAAGGACCAATGAAAAATATAGACACGGAAAACACCTATTCAAATTAATCTATTTTCTACGTAAGCCTATCCCAAAATTATTTTTTTAGGCAACCATTGTTGGGATAAAATGGTCCATTATTGCCCTTGGGAATAAAAATAAATCAGATGGTGTGAACATCAGGTTTTTGTATGAAAAAATATTAAAACCGCAGCAGAAGCAAACAGCTTTTAATATCCACAGCAAATTGAACTGTCTTTGTAGGCAATGTAAACAAGTTGAACGCATTGTCTGTTTTTAATGAATTTCGTCAAATAAATTTAGTTCTGAGACGAAAAATGTAGTTCATATCAAAGGCCAATTCTTTTGCGACTCGGCTAGCGCGATAGTGATAATTGATATAGTCTGAAAACCGCCATGTTATGAAATATACTGTCACAGTATCGACATGGATAAACGGAGATCCGGTTGACTAAGTGCACTGTTTGCCTTTGTTGTGGCAACCACAGATAGATGAAGGGAAGCACCCAAGGGGTTTCCCCCAGCGGAAGTGACGATGACGTCATTGTTGGAGGTTAGGTACCTGGCACCGACAAAGCCACGTTTACCCTCGTAAATGTTGTGTAAATTGTTTGTGGTATCCCCGAGTTTCGGTTTTCGAAATGAATCGATCGGATCGCACTCACCTTTACTACCTCGCCCCCCCCCCCCCCCCCAAAAAAGAGGGTGATGAGTGATTACAGTATTAGATTCCTTATTCAACATTTATAAATGGACATTTTCTGCTAAACTGTAATGAATATATTCTTCACGTTTAGTTTATGAGAATAAATACCTAATAAAAATCAGACCTATGCTATTTTTGTAAGATCCGTGCAACAAACTACAGTAGGCGTAATGCAAATACAGTAGACTCCCTCGTAACCGGCCATCTCGGGACCAGGCCTCGGCCAGTTAATGATTTGGCCGGTTAAACCGATGTACATTTAAAAATTCCAACCTACAATTTCATATGGCCTAAATGCAATTATGGCTTGAATAAAACAACTATAAATATATTACTTTATATAATTTATAACTAACATCCGACACCGATGAAATCAGTTACCAAAAAAACTAATAATAATTCGTTTCCTATATTGTCTATTGGATAGCAGGTCAAAACACATTCACTTCCAGTGGCATACACTTCCGTCCAGGACAGTACATTTTAGATGGTTTGAGAACATCATGATATAATGTGGAATTAAATGATACATAATATAAGAAAACAAAGATTCCCGCGAAACATGGCCGGTTAAAGCAATGTTGAGATAAAAAATTTCCAGTTAATAAGACGATGTTTTTGTGCCAGGGTAGGCCGGTTAAAGCGGAGACCGGTTAAAAGGTGGCCGGTTAAGAGGGAGTCTACTGTACAATGGACTTTAAAAATTTTCCTCAACATCGTTACAGCAGCTTAGGCTTACCTCCAAATATTTTGTTGAGTACATAATTTGAAACCTGATGTAAATTAAAAACAACTGGTAATTTTACTTGCCTGGCCTTAAAGTGTGAAATTGATTCTTAATTGCTGTAAGTACATGTGTCAAAACTTCACCTAATCATCATCCGCGCGTCTTCTATTAAAATTAAGCACATCCCCTTAAAGTTGATGCTGTATTACTCACGGTATTACGCTCACGGTTTATCCGGGAATACCCATGAGAAAACAAACCATGAAAAGGTTTTCTTTAAATAGAAGCAGACACTTTAAGCGCAGTTATTACTTTATAGTTTTTTTTTCATTGATCATAATATGTGGCAAAACAGTCATAATTTTTAATCCTCAAAAACAAAACACCCAATCGGGTGTCTTGACGAGACCGGATCCCGGTGGAAGGTGGCTCTATAAATTGACGAGCAACTTTCTTGTTTCAAGGATATCATGTACACGGCACACGCTCCGCTTCGCCTGAGCGTCCGGTCATTTCCATTGCATCACTTACCACTGGCCCACCCATTTCCTTCCTCTACGACTTGCAGCTTCAGGCAGTGATCGCGAGACTTGGTCAGGTGCCAAAGGAAAGGAAAGAAAGTGAGGAATGACCTTAAAATTTCATGATTACTTTGACATAGGTTTTCATCAAAAACTAAAATTTGTCAACAAGTGTTGGAGAGAAGATCTTTATCTTTGTTGGACGTAGTACTGATTTAGTGATTAAATCTTGAACTGAGATTTTTTTAGAGGCGGTTTGAGAGCTCGCGTTTAGCTTAATCCCGGGCGTAAATACCGGTTATAACCGGATTTTGCGCGTCAGCTTAAATATCGGGTTCGGGAGCTCGGGTTTACGCGTGCCGCGGCGTAAAGATAACTTCGAGCTAAATACGGGAGGGATAAACTGCGGCTGAACTATTCGGGTTTGAGAGACATGGTTTAGGTAATCCGGGCGTAAAAGATAATCTTTGTGGGTTTGAGAGTCCGAGTTGTAGCGCAAATAAGATAAACTCGAGTATGAAAGGAGCGATTTTGGGCGGCAACTTAGACCTGCCAGGGGGCAGGTCTAACTGGAGCGTAACTTTATTATTACGTATTTTATGCTTGCTATTATCACTGAATTGATAATAATGCTATATTTAAGTTAACCGTTACATTCTAAAACATATTTACGTCAAAAATTCATATTTTTTGTTTTTATTTCGTCTTTATTTTTGCCCGTGATTACGTTTAGGCTATTCAAGTTATTGTACTATGAAATAAAAAAAAATTATAAATGAATTCCGACAAAAAAGTGTTTCGAATATAAAGTTTTTGCTTATATACGGTAAATTAATATGGTAAACGATAAATGCTATTTAGTTTTTGGCGGATTTGTCCAGTTTAGTGATTGAATTTATGAAAAAATTGTTTCAAATTAATCAAGTATAAACATTAAACAATATTCATACAGTTTAAAGTTACAACACAACGTATTATCCGTAAACCTGTGAAAGTAAAAATATGGTTTGTAGGTTGGCACACGTATAGATAACTTGGAATAACTTGGCCCTTAATGGCCATTACAGGTCAAACAATTGGAGTGGAGTGAGACAAAACTTAATAACTTCCACAAAGAATATTTTCTCAGGACTCAGGTTGTTTTGATTTTGATTTTTGATGATTTCCTGTACCTAAATATGTAATCCCCCAAAATCCTAATGCCAGCAAAATAGGTAATATTTTACGTCGTATATTTTTAGGTCTGTAATCCGTTAAATAAAATTATATATGGAGGGGAAAATAAAATAAATGTGGGTCGAATTCGAATTATACAGAATATCCTAATTCAATAAACTTCCAAAACGCCCAAAAAATCATCACAAATGTTATCCTCAACTGAATCACGAGCACTTCCTAAATGCAAGACAATGTTTTCCTTCGACAGGTGCGGGAAGACGCCACAACAACTACATTCCACTGATAACGAACGTGAACCGCATGGGGGGCCATTTACTGGACGTAAAGTTTTTCTAAATCTTTAGTTGTATTTTTGCTGCTTATACCGGAATTAAGTTATCCCCCTAATTATGTATAACACATAAACATTTTATATAAAGTATTTAAATGTAGAGGGATTTTGTCCTTATGCGTTGTCAGTGTCTATGGCGCATAAACATATTGTGAAGCTTTGAAATGCCACATAATTTTACTATACCAAGTATACGACCATTAACACCGGCACAGCGGCAATAGCTAAGAGCTTTTATAAGAACTATATAGATCAACAGCTGTTGAGAGAATGTTTGGTTTCCTTCAATACAGATTCGATTCAGGTAACAAATAATACAATAAATTATTAATTTGTAGTGTTCAAGTAACAATATAGTTTTTCATACATTGTTGTAAACCACCCCACCACCTCACCGTATCGCCAATTCCATGGTTTGGGGTGGGCGAGACGGCCTTGTAGACAGCCGGGCGCCGGGGTTCCGGCTGGCCGTTGCCAACCTTCCGGCACAGATTCCCTGCGATTCCCTGCCCTTCAACCGCCAGCCAGAGTTGCGCGCGAACAAGGATAAACTCGAGCGGAAGAAGTTACGCGCGAGCTCTCGAACCCAATTTTTTACTCCTGACTAAGTTAACCCGCGCTTAGAGATATTCCCGGACTACCTAGGCGCGAGCTCTCAAACCGCCTCTTAGTGTTCCAGCAATAGTCACAGTAGACACAGTTGTTATATTTATTACCTGTTTTGAACCTACTTGATATTTAAGAGCTATGATTTCTTTTGAAACACAAAACTGCAGATTCGAGGAGCCCTCCAGTTGATGCACCGCCTGCTTGGTGCTGTCACCTGTTTACTCTTTCACGACGAATCTATCAGAGCTTTCTCCCTGGAAGAAAGTGTTAGTCTCACGTCCGTTTGCTTTGGGTGTTTGATAGTAATGGATGAACGGTTCGACACGATCTCCATTCACTTTTAGAGGTTCTTCTCGAAACGGAGATTACTAGGTCAAATAAGTTCCTCTTGCGAAGCAAGGAAGAACATGGGGTATCATGATATTAAGGTGTATAGGTGACTTTTGGCAAGGTATATGTTTCTAATTTCCTGTATATCGCAAAATTTAAACCCCTCTCCCATCAATGGAACGCATTTATTTAAATCATTACAATTTTCCATTTTAGGCCTACATAGAACATTTATATAAAAAATATACAATTTTCTTGTGAAGGCTCAAATATTTTTTTGCCTCCCCCTCCCTACTTCTCACAAAAATATGGCGCGTATTTCAACAAAGGACATAAGGACAGGCTTTGGGTGGTCAAAATAAGTTCACAATTAATTAAACAGGGAATGAATTGGAACTATACTGTACTATCTTTTCCATTAATAACTTAGGCCCTACACCGTATCATCAGATATACAAGTTACATCAAGCATTTGCATAGGTTAGAAATCTTTCTGTGATCGCTGAAACTCGCGCTCACTTTTGCCATCAATCACAGTACTGTATCTCATTGTTTTAGCGTGTCTAATTCTTTGGTGGTTACCATTTCGCTTTTGTTTGAGAACGAATATCCCAACTGCGATTTAGTTATTATAAGCTAAATTATTTGCTAAAGTTTTTAGCCAAACCCGACACGGTAGCGGAAGATGGAGCCTTCATGACCATTAGTGACATAACTCCATGATGGCCATTACAGTGAGAACAATCGCAGTTCCGGTCGGCATCTCCATCTCATAACCATTACCGGCAGGAAGTGGCTCCATTCCGCTGTTTACGGACTCAGTCCGATCCGGAGCGTCGCGAATCCGCGCTCAGAGTAAATCCATTCTCTACGATTTCGCGGCCCCACTGGGTTGACGCCGAAGTCGTGTGATGTACCAAGCCTGTGCTCCTTACTTCCTTCATCTCTCTGGCTCACAACAGTTCATTAAACATGGCGGAAGTGTATCCACTCGACAAACATTGAAACCGGGATTTTGAGCTGTGGATCTCGTTTTATCCTGCTTATTGTATTTCAAACATACAGTTTATCCCGCTAATGGTGGGACATTTTCACCCCCCCCCCATTCCATCTCAGGTTGAATTGGAAAATCCAACTTCTCTCAGATACTACTACATTCCACAATAATTTAATTTAATAATTTAATAATAATAATTTCATTCAATTTAATTTATTAATTTTGTCTAAACCATTTACAATTTACTATTGTAAATTGTAACACAACATGACAATACAGACACGAACATACAGTACTCAACTTTCAAATGCAAATTATCTATATATTAATAGGCAAGCATGTTTCGTTTCCTCCTTTTTTCTCAGCTCGTGTGCATCGTAGGAGAAATCCGCGCATACCGTTAGAAAGGCGTAGTCCTGTAGATGAGCAGAATCCCATTCTAATTCACATCGGACTCCAAGGCTAAGCCCCACAGGCTTCCAAAGTTCCAATGTTAATCTTATGGAGAAAGGATAATTGATTGAATCATTAGACAGCTGTTGTAAAATCAACTGAGAGGAAAACAGGAAGAACAGATGTTTCAGTTATAAAATGTTTTAAATCTTTTTGAGCCCGGATAAACTGAAATTTTGGTCGAATTTCGACCAGGAGGCGATCTCTAGTATAATCTTAACGTGTCATCAAAAATAAGTGTTAGCTTACCCTATATATTATCACAGAGTACAAAGCTTTAAGGCTTAAAGGTTCCTTACTCTGTGATATTATTCAGATACATTTTGTTATCGATTTTGTTGTAAGCCTACAGCAAACCGTTCCGCACACATTAGACAAATTTCATTTGAAAACTAAAAAATATTGTTTCAATATATTTAAAGAATTTAGTATTGTTAGTTGTATTCCTTTTTGAAACAATAAAAAAGAATGGCAGATGAAAATAATTAATTACGTAACTATGTCTTTTTAGAAGGTAAAAAAATCAGTTTTAATCCCACTTAGGGAAAATTTACGCAGAATACTTCTTTCTTATCGTTGTAAGTTCACGTTTTCCATTATTTGTACAAAGTATATGTAACTAATACGATATATGTTTATTTTTGCATGTTTTTAAGTTTAGATTTTCTGAAAACCTCGAAACTTATAACAACTGCGCGAATGTAAATAAACCATGCTTACTTCCTCTACCTCTCTGCTTCATAACACTTGATTAAACATGGCGGGTACGCGTGGCGCTCCCGGTGAAATCCCAGGCTGCCCTGTCATCTGCGCCTGCGCATCACTGACACCGATCACGGCGTCTTGATTATATTTATCAACTGATGATTACACTCATCAGCTGATTGTACAAGTTACACGCCGCTGATCAGCTGATAAACTCTTGGTGGGGTCAGCTGGTGAAGAATGTTGCGTGAGCTCCTGATGCCTCGATGTAAGCCGATGTAGGTAGGCGCAATAGTTGAGTATGATATTATATAAACTAATTTATTTCATTGTAATAATACTGGATTAAGCGATTAAGAACATTTAAACATTAAACATTTAATTTGATGCCGCCAAATAACAACTATGTTAGTAAATTGTTCTACATGTAAGGCCCGTTACAAACGAGCATCTTGCGTCTTCGTTGAATGAGCTGAGCTGAAATGAAAGTCGCCGAGGACGATTGTTTTGGTAAAGTGCGTCGACGAAGCGCGTAAGCAGCGTATTTAAACTCTCGTAAATGAACCAGGCTTAATGCAAAATCCAAAGGTATGTTAAAACATTTAGCAAGCTACCTATACAATATAAGTATACTAGTCTATGCTATCCAGGCTTACTAAATAGTAATTAAGTTATCGAGATCAGGACCCTAGATGATAAAATTAGGTTGATAGACAACAAGAAATGCTTGATTTTTGATAAGATAAAACGTTGTGTGTTTTTGCATGTGGTTAACCACTTTTCTTTTGAATAATACGGAATGTTATTTTACATAAGGCCTACCTTGACGCCTATATTGCCATATCTACGTGTATAGGCCTACGTGAGATCGTTTTATTAGTGTAGGTAGTCAATTAAACCTTATTGGCATGACAATTTTTAAAAATTGTAGTAAGGATTTAATCGAGGCAATTAATAAAGGACATTATGATTTTACTAAACGTAAACAGTCCTTATAAAATTTGCTCACCATAAACTTCAAACTAAAGTAAAAAAGCGATTTTAGGAATGGAGGAGTATCATAATATAACTATTTGATTTTGCCACGTAATTGATTATTATTATTCGAATAACTGGATTGTTATTCGTCATAAGTTTACGGTCTGTAGTTCAGCATATAGCTTTTGTTAGCACCAAATCGCCCAACCGGCCGTGGGAAAGATGAGTTATTCAATTACAGAGGCTTCTCCACGCCTCGCCGCAAACCCCGTCAAATTATTATTTTCACTTTACCAAAACAATCGTCCTCGGCGACTTTCATTTCAGCTCAGTCTGTGACAATACAGACGCATGTGTCTTTTCCACCTGTTATTTTCATTTTGTTGCACGAAAAACAGCCGTTTTCTAGCCTTAGCCCACAAAGTTTATTCACAGTTCTCCCCAGTCCTGGTTTATTGTACTGTAATTAAATGTCCTAGCGATACCGGACATCTGTACACGACTGCCAGAATGTGGTATATTTTTTGTGTGACTACCAACGCCAGTGGCATTTTTAACGATTTGACGGGGAACGGTCCAAACCCCAGTCTTGTTACTATTTAACATCCACCAGTTCTTAGAAAGCATCATTAATTAATATATAGCCCAATGATAAGTGGCAACTGGATCCGGAATCGAACCTTTAAAAAGCTCCTATGTTTTCTCAGGATCGAACCCGCAACCTTTGGATTCAAAGGCGAGCACTATAACCACTCAGCTATACAGCAGTCAGTGGTGCTGCTGACGTCATCTTTCTTTTTTTGAAATTGACAGATGAGTTGATTTGTTGTGGTTAAAACAGCTGGTGGTGCCGGTGACGTCATTAGGGTTTGTTGATGTCCAGTATACCCGGTAGAATATTCTATAAATACCTTGATTTATTGTGAAACTTTTTTAAAAAAATGCTGCACATTCAACATCTGTTATTTTTTCCGTGACGCCATTGAAATATCATTAATCCTATACTCTTATACGAGCAATGTTTGCTTGTTTGCTTGTTGGCTTGCTTGCACAATTATCTCAAAAACGGCTCCGACGATTTCCTTCAAATTTTGGAATAAACTTAGTTTTACCTTAAAAATACGATTGAGATGGGTCTCGCCCCCAGGGAAAATCTAATTTTGCTAAAAATTAAAGTTTAAAATTACAAAATTTTAACATTGGGCTTATGGGTTGCCATGTTGGCAACGAATTAACAACATATAAACAAGAAGTACATTCAGAACTTCAAAAAGAAATGTAACAGCTGTTATGTACTGCATATTAAATGTCAATAAAGTTTATTCTGATATTTAAATTTACTAATATTTCACCGAGCAACGCTCGGACCTCCTGGTACTCTTATCTTATACTCTAAAACAAGCTCCGTTTGTCCGGGCAAACTTTTTTTCGCTCCAAGGATTTTTGATTTTTTGATTGAATATGGGGGTTTTGGCCACCAGAAATCGATTGGAGTTGGTCCCATGTCTGGGAAAAATCCGGTTTTCGCGCTAGAGCCCTTCAAAGATCCCGTGTTATCCTTATGGAGATTTTTAAATTGAACAAAAATCAGCTGATAACTGTAGATAAAATAAACCAATGTGTTAATCTTTAACCTGTAGTCTTAGGAAAATACTACCAATGTGCAGCAAACCTTTCGCCTGGCGAGTGAGCGGAGCGAACGAGCTTTGTGTGTGAAACGAAAGTAATAATTTTACCGAGCTTAAGCTCGGTCCCCCTGGTACTTTGACTTTATTTATAAACGTTTTTAAATTGAATATTTAAATTAAGATGAGGAAACTTTGAACTTAAACAGATACTTCAGTTCAAGTTCTTTTTTAAATTATGGTAGTCGTTATTTTATATAAGTACGGTGAAAAACGTCGAGTTCCATTCGAACTATAGGGGTTTTGTGCTTAATCGCAATTTCCGAGCTTCTTCGTCTCGCTCATAAAACGTGATGCGCAGAAAAAAACTCGTAAAACGCAATTGCGCTCACTATAAAGCCACTTTCCGCCCTATCTGTGGTTATGAGCAATATACTATCTACTATTACACTTTTTTCGTTTTCGGTGGTTTAAATTCCCTTGGCTGGTTCGGAAACTTATTGTTCACTCGTGATGATTGTCTTGATTGCTTTATTTTGGGTAATTTAAGCTAATTCTTCCCTTGCTTAGTAACTATAACTAACGCTTGCTTATAACTAACGTTCACTATATCACTATTTTGAGACAGGGACCTTACCTATGGGTATTTTAACCTTACAACCTTACGAGAAATACCATGCTAAAATACTGTTTATTGGTTGAAATTGCTTATCCAAAAAAAGAAATTAATGTTATTGAACCTGCTTTAGGCCTACACTTTTATTTATCTTTAATTTTATTTCCTGGTTAAGAGATAGAACATTGATTGACCTTTGTCCGTTATCTTATCAAGTGTAACTTGTTATAGCCTGACACTCATTTAGGTCAAATGTCTACTTAACCACTTAGAAAACACCACGCATTCTAAAGACGAGTGTCTGGTTTCAGTAAAGGAAGTCGCTAACCACTCCAGACTGTTTTCAGACAGTCACTACAGAAATAACCTACTAATTATCAGGCAATAAAAGTAGTGGACAACTTTCCTGGCCGGCAAGTTTCCAGAAGAGACGAGACGACTTTCTATTTCTGCGCCGGCGCAGAGGTCAGTTCGGGATTCGTGTCAACGGGTCGCTCGGGTCGTCCCTTCGGCCATTGTCGGCTATCATCGTGTATTGTCGGGTATCATCGTGTATTGTCGGTGCCGGGTATTGGCTATATATTGTCATGCATTGTTGGAGGTATATTGCCACATCGGATGTACAGTAACTCTGCTTTGTGATTCAAAGTGGTTTGTACTGAAAGACGTATCTCAGATTCTTCTTTCGTCATAACTCACGTAAAACCAGGAAGACAATATAATAAGGAAATCTGGAGCTCGGAAATAGTTAGTAGACTAATCCTTCTTGGACTATTGCTAGGAAGAAGGGGAGCTAATTTAGAGTATTGTAGAGCGCGGAATAAGTACAAATCACTTTAGTTTTGGTTTTCCATTGCATTTATGCAATGACCTGTTCTCTTTAAATTCTCGGGCTTATTACTCTAAGTGCCTTTTTAAATCCATTTATTAAATTGTTTGTCTTGATGTCTTCAATATTTTGTGTTTTATTTTCTCCTGCCTTACATTTGACATATTCCCAGATAAATTCGAGACGACTTCAATGTAGAGATCACAAAGGGTGTAATCCCCTTCCAATTAATGTTTTGGAGATAGACTAAGCGGAAGAGGATTAGTATACCCTCATCTGAAATCTCCAGCTTTAACCCCTTGGGAACATTTCCTTTAAATGCACTGTAATTAATAGAGTAAGGCATATGCAAATAACCCATAAAATATTGAGCCGGATAGCAAGCAAATAAATGTAATAAATGGAATATCAAGAGCAAGACAAATTCTCAGATTTACGAAAGATAGCGTGACATTATAAATGTTACTAGTGTCATGCTTTTACCTAAACGCAAAAAATCATTTAATGTTGAAATAGTTGTTATAGATATTAAAAAGAGTAAAATGTAGGCCTTTACATATTTGTTGTATTTGTAATTCGTTATTTCAAAAAGTGGGTTGCGTTTTAAAAGAAACACCCTGCATTTCATGTCCCTATTGCAGACCCTCTTGATGCCCGTAAATGTGGCACTCTAGGTCCATTATCCCGTCGAGCGCATGTCCCATCTCTTGTCGCGCAGACGGCACGTACAGTGCATGCGTGTTAATTAGTGACGTGTCTGTCTCGGCGCGCCGGCGCACAACAGTGTCGCTCGTGACTGTAGGTGACGTTCTGCGAAGCGGCGGAGCGCTTGTCTACTGGAGACACTGCAACATATTTCACTTCTTGCACTTTTATTGGTGCATAAAATGAAATATTAATGTAAAATTGTTTTAAATTTAACTCTGAAACTAACACACCAATCGGGGAGATTGTGGAATACTTTGTCTCAAACCTCTTTCGATAGACCGTCCATTTATTACGAATCCCACAATTTTTACAAATTTTCTGTTGGGTTTAGATAATGGACAATGGGTTTAGATAATGGAAAGAGGTGTATTTATTGATAGAGGTAATATTGTAAAGCCAAACAACCTATAAAAAACCGAAATAACATACTATATCACTATATTACTATCTTGGGACAGGGACCTCACATAGTGGGTATATTAACCTGAATATGAATGAGAGATGAGTGTAGGATGATTGTGGCGCGATCTTGTGGTCTTGACAAGCCGACATTCTCCTTAGACAGGACTGTTAATTAATAGCCCAACAGCCAATGTTATCTAGGGACCTACAGTTTAACATGGGGTCCGAACCACAATATTGACCACATATATACGCATTGGTCTAATTATGAGGATGGTCTTTTTGGATGAACTAGTATTCACTAGTGCGGACGTTAATCCCCACTAGGGAATATCGCATCCTCAAGCCATCACCTATAACTTTCCACAATTCGTGACCTCCAAGTAGCTGGATTACAGGACGATGCCACCGTCCAAGTCACTTTGATCATGCTTCAACTAAACCAAATAAATGTCAGAAAAATAATCAAAATAACTTCCTCTTAAGGTAATAAAGTTATAAATATTTAGGAAAGATTGCAAAGATATTATTTAAAAACCAAAACAGTATCAGTATATAGCAGAAGAATGAAAAAATGCATCCACATTGTTTATAGGTTTGTAACACTCAAACCGAGCAGACCCAAACGCCAACCGTTATTCCAAAATAACGGCAGCTTTGAGAAATATCCAGCTTACGCCCGGTCTAGGGGTCAAACATAAGTGTCACGTAATGCTTATTTATAGTCTTCAAGTCCCCATTCCCAAATATCTAATATTAACTTGTCATTCATCTTCTTTATCTTCAGATATCCCAAATGCCGGTTTCCTAACGTGTGACCCATCGCTTTTTATCTTCGCCGCTAAGTCTATTTCCCGCCATCCTGCAAGCTGTAATCATGGCGTCCAGGTGTTGTTATGATGGAGAATCTTCTTGAAGAGTGTGAAACGTGTTGGGATTTGTTACATCACAAGTAGAAGGGAATAGCCGGTCCTGGCGCAGGTCAAGGTCAGCGGTTGTAAGTGGCAGGTGTGTGTTGTTGATTTGGGGGTTTTTTGGGGGTTTGGGGAGGGGTTGGTAAGTGTGTCAAGGTCATCCGGAGGGGGTTTTAAAAAAGGTGGGGAGTGTGGGGACGAGTGGGGCGGGCGGGAGTGCGGCGGGAGCGGATGGGAGGCTCTGGGAAATAAATTTATTTATTCATCAAAGCCCACCAGTGATCGTAGGATTGCTTCTACATCGTTTGCAGCCGTACTGTTGATCTCATTGCTCTGCACGGGTCGGGAGTCGGTGGTGGTAGTGTATGTAGGCAAATTTTGTGTGGGAACACCACTATTGTTATCATTAGTAGTGGATGTCACTATTGGAGATTGTATGGGTGCACCCTGCCGCGTGTCCATAACTTGAAGAAATGAGAGCTGCTAGATGGTTATATTGTGAGTTGATAGAGTAGAATGAGAGATGTGTGTGATGAAGAACGGTTATATAAACCCGGTAATATAGTGAATAAGAATAACCGGATAACATCATCAATAGGTGTGACAAGATTGTAATGTTGATATTTCAGCATATCAGTTAAGACTGTTTGTAAAATAGTGTCAGTAGAATAACTGTCGCGAAGGTTGGATCTTGTAAAATACAAGGGGTGAAAGCTGAACTGTTTCTTAAGTTTAGCGAATGTATTACGAGGTCTTGAAACTGTGTAGTTAGACTGTTTTTGTAAAATATGTTTGGTGCGTAAAAGTTTCAGCTGCAAAGTGTGGGAAGCCATTATAATAGTGGTGAGTAAATGTGCACTGTGTAAAAACCAACTGATAAATGGTTAGTGTTTGTAAATGTGTTTGAATATATAGAGAGTAATTAGCATATTAACCGCGAACACATGTTTTAGAGTAAGAAAAATGTAAGTTAGAAAATTGTTAGAAAAGTAAAGACCGAAGTTTACTCTACGGAACCCGGCGAATAAATGAGACGCGGGCGGTACCGACCCCGTATTTAAGCAATTTGTGAGTCACGAACAACCCCTCCTCTACCCTCCCCCTAAGCCGATGGGATAAAAGGGTGGGATTGCGGTTACCCCGGTTATTTGTTCGGTAGCGTTGCGATAGTTTGTATTAATAGGAGAGGCAGACACTTTAAAAACTGTTTTGTTAAAAATATTAAGATAATATTCTAGTTGAAAAAAAAGGAATTTGTTACTCTGTATAAATTGGCTATGAGCTGCACAAGTGCAAACAATACTCTGTTAATAAGTTGATGAGGTAAGAGCTAGTATTTGTACAAATATTATATAGTTTAGCAATAATTATATGTAATATTAATGTGAAAAATGGTAAGTTAAGACCATGGATAAGACTAATAGTAATGTAAAACTATAAATGTTTAAAAGGTGTAAATATAATTAAGAGTTTGATAAAAAAAAAATAGATATGAATATAAATATTAAGTAACAACAAAAATAATGTTGATGCGAGGTTAATTTATGCAGTAATAAAAAAATGGTAATGGGAGAGTAATATGTGTTTATAGTAAATAAAAAAGAAATAGTTGAAAACTACGTTATAAATGTGGTGTTAAAAAGAAGTAGACCTAATTGGAGTAAGTTAAAAAAGTATATATAATATTATTAGAAGGTAGCGACTTACCGAGGTGTTGTGTCAGCTGTGGGTTCCGCGAGTAGAAAGAGGCGCAGCTGCTTGTGTAAGGGTATTTATAACGGCAGGTGGTAATTATTATAAACTTGACCCCCCCCCCCCCCCAATAGGTAATTAACCCCCCCCCCCCCTCACTTTTACTTTATGTTGAAATAGTACTAGTAGTTAAGCTTGTGTAATACTAATTTGGTGTTACCAAACAGTAACTATTGTGGTTAAGATAATACAACCTATACTTAAGATAAATTAAACTGATAGAGTAACGGTAATTTAGGTCTGCTGTTGGCAATAGATAATAACTATAGTTGAGCGGCGAAAGGGAACACATAACTTCCTACTGTTATTAAAATAATAGCAGTGAACAACTATGGTGTAATGCTATAAAGAAAATTGTGGTTGGATTAGGTAGAGAATATAATTAGATGTTGGCCAACATTATTGAAAGCCGCAACACAACACTTAAATTATTGACGACCTACTTGTAATAATCGCTGCTACGTGTATAAAATAGTGTTGCTTGGGAATTTCCTACTGAAGTTGTACTTTGAATGTTGTAAGCCCCTCAAACCCCTACAATTTCCCCCACCATCTTCGAAGTTTACGAGTATTCTGTCGAGAATTTTAGAATCAGTTCGTACCGAAACTCCGGACGCGAAGCTTCGGGACGAACTCAAAGGGTAACTTAAATATATAGGTGGCCAATATATATTTGAGTTATTCTTGCTGTTAGGGTTCTAATATTAATATTTGTTGTGTGTGTGTGTGTGTGTAAAATGTTATTTATTTTTTAGTTTTAAGTTGTGTTATTTTTAAGTTTTAATTTGCGCATTGCGATGTTAGCATTAAGGTGTATTATATTATTGCTAATGTTTAAAAAATGTGTTTATGCATTTAATGTTGAGTGTTGATGTAATTATTCTGTATTTGTGTGTGTGTGTGTGTGTATGTGTGTGTGTGTACTAATAACCTTTCACAGCTAGCTGTTAGGAGGGTAGATTAAATTTAAATTTAAATTATAGAAGTTCTGTTGAACTTCATTAAATATGGGTGGGACATGCGTGTTGTGCCATAGGCAGCGCATATTTTTATTTTTTTTTAAATGTTAAATTTTTTGTTAGGAAATAATTATATTTGGGTGGGTTTAGATTAAGGGTGGGAGGTTAGAGTTGCGTCTTGTATTAATTGTTCGAGATTCCCTATTATAATTGGATGGTCAAGCCCAGTGCCTTCGGGCCCGAGACTGAACCGCCCGTATCACAGCTCACCAAACTGGATCGCCACGTGCGTGCGGGCAAAAAATTGGGATCCCTTGCAAGACGTAACTAGAGGGTTGGGATTGGGAGTGTTTGAGGAATACAGAGTGGTGGAGACGGCCGTGGCCGCCTCCATCACTTTGGATCATTATTATTTTTTGGTGACCTTGACCTAAATTAAGGTAATTAGCCCCCCCCCCCCAATTTGCAATTAGCCCCCCCCCCCCCCCGAGGTCACTTTCACTTAGCATCACTATATATAAGCGGGGCTAGCTAACATGTCTGTTTATTCTGATTCCAGCCGCTAACGCTGCCACTTCAGAACCATGTCTTCATCAACAACTTCTGCTACTACTATCACTATGCCTGCTGCTCCTGCTGCTACTTCTGTGCCTGCTCCTACTATCACTATGCCTGCTGCTCCTGCTGCCACTTCTGTGCCTGCTCCTACTATAAATACATCAGCTGCTAACAAGAAACCGGTGAAGAGACTGAAGTTGAAGAACGTCCCGGAGTCGATGCTGCGGCAGATGAATACACCACCATCTACATCTGCTCAGGGAAATATTCTTCTCCAAGCCATGGCGGTTCTTGGAAGTATTTTTTCTCCACCTCCATCACCAACACACCCTACGGCAACTCCACCACTACAACCACAACCTACACCTACAACATCACCGCAGATGGAGCTTCCTGTTCGTTCTGATACTCCTTCAATTCTAGAATCTATTCATGATTTCACCTCATTACCACCACTAATAACACCAATTCCTGAACCAAAGTCCATTAATCCTATCATTCCTAGTTCTAAAGTTAAAAAGTCAGTTTTCAAAATTGCTCCTTCAGAGCGCTTTAAATTATTAAATGAAGAGCGTCGCAGGGCATTTAAAAATTTTCGAAAATGCTCTGAGAAGCTCCGTAAGGGTGCTAAAAAAGGATTGGTTTGTGGTAGGAAATGTGTGTTAAATGAAAAGTATTGCCGTGTACATCTCATAAACCATCTTTCTGAGCCACAACCGACTGTAATCTCCAGTAAGTCCTACCCTCCTACTAAATTAAATAGACTGAAGGAAGGTTTGAGGTACTTTTTTGTAAGTAAAACAGACAAGCACAACAAAATTGTAATTGGGTGTAACGGCTTCAAATGGGTAATACAGCTGTCTGTACCTCTGAGAAAACAAAAAGCGATCAATAGACTTGATGCGAGAGACTATTTAATAAGAGGTGAGGATGGTTGGACTAAGTGGGGACGTAGTAAATGTTAAAATCAGTTAGCTTTTTTTCAAAATTTTGGTAGAAAAATAATGGGAGAGAAACCAGCGCTATATAATAGTGCGCTGAGTTTCTCTCCCATTAGTTTTTGGTCACTCTAAGTTCTGTGACCTACTTTTACATGACCTTAAACTTGAACTTGACCCCCCCCCCCTGCCAACTTTCTCTTGTCTTATATAAGTAGCCGCTATGCAACTGGGTATGGAACATTGGCCGCTTACCTGGTGTACAGTGAACATGGCTCCGCTGGACGGTTCAAACTTTTACAACAGGCGATCTGAGCTAGAGGAAATGGCAGAAGTGGAGGAAGATGAATCTGAGCTAGAGGAAATAGAAGAAGTTGAGGAAGATGAATCTGAGCTAGAGGAAATGGAAGAAGTTGAGGAAGATGAACGATTAATATTTGAATATTTGCGTTGTGTAACTTTGGACCTGGAAGAAAGCCTTGACCCATACATGTGGGAAGCATTGGACTGGCTGCAGTTGGGCAGAACAATAGTAATCATATCACCAGTGTTGTTTCTTGGTAGCCCAATTTTGTATGTGACTGCAGACAATGCCGAATACATCTGGCAATGGGCAGAGTTGTTTGAGGATTTCAGGGGAAATGAGGAGTATAATAACTGGTTTAATATCTGTTTAAGATAAGCAGGGTTTTTTAAACCCAAAAAGGCTATGTGAGAGTTAATGGTAATTGGTTACTATATAAGTTAAAGTTTGTTGACCTTGAACTTGATCCCCCCCCCCCCCCATATATCTTTTGTTAGTTTGCATTATAAAAGCCCGCAGCTTACATGTTTGCTTAGAATATAACCAGTTGCTATATAGTGAACATGTCTAAAAGATTGGATTCATTCTTTGCTAAACATACAGAACTTTGGCCACTATTATATGGATTACATAGAAAGATTGAAGAAACAATTTTGAAAGATATGGGTGTAGGGGTTAAAGTGCTTATATATCGTAGAGGTGATTATAAATTATTGTGTTCATGCACAATCAGAATTGAAAATTTAAATAATTTATTTCCTTGGATGGTGCAATTACGTAATTTTGTAGAAGAAATGGAGTTTGAGTTGCAAGTAGCTGCAATGTATTACAAGCTTGATAAAGAAGAGTAATCATACTATGTTACAAATGTTTAACTATATGAAATATAGTGGGGGAAAATAGAATATATATATAAGGCAGCAACTTTATACTCAGTATCACTTTGTCATAAGATATTACTTTGGTGTGAAGAGAAAAGGTTAATAATGGTTTTTAAGGATACACCTTTTTTAAATTATTTTGAAGTAAAAAATCAGTTTAATACAACTGAAAATATAACTTGGATGGAAGAGACAAATGAAGGTTCGGAAGAAGAATTGAATAATAGTATGGATGATTCTATATTGGAAGAAGAAATTTCATCCTTTGAACAAGAAATATTTGAAGAGCTAATAAATGATAGTGATGAAGAAATTGTTAAAGAAGCAATTGAAACATTCATTTTAGATTCGTCAACTGATACATTGATATCCCCTATACAATCTTCAGACTCTGAATTGGACTAATGATATGTCGGTGTTTTTCTTAATGATCCCCCCCCCCCTCCTTTCCCCCTCTTTTCCCCTTCTCTATATTTGCTATAAAAGCAAGAGTTGATCAGGTTTTTTTATTCATTATATGCTGTGTTGTTAGTAAAGCCATACACTTTATTAAACTATGTCTCCAAGAGCTACTACCTTTATATACATTACTGAAATTATTACACATCGTCAGATAGAAGAACAAGAAGAACTAGAACAAGAGATGAATGTTACATTTGGAGAGTTAATAGAAGAAATAGTAGAAGAATTTATAAATTTAAACCAAGAAACAACTAATGAAACTGGGAATATATCAATGATGCATCAACCGGAAGAGTTAACCGAATCTGAAGAAGAAGAATCTGGATAAAATGGTGGGGGGGTTAGGTTATTTAAGCAGGAAAGAAAACAGTTTAAAAATCATTTCATAATGGAGGACCGAGAAGCAATGTTTAAAGCTTTTTGTAAGGAAGAACCCTGGGTTCCACCAGTAAATTCCTTTACATATTATTTCCCACTTTTAGACATGGAGGATTGTAAAAAAATTCCAGACATTGGTTTTAAATTTCAAAAACAAGGAATGTTAATTGGTGTCACTGAAAAATATCACAATGAATATTCGGAAAGATTGGCGTTTAACTTTATGATGGACAATATGAATATTAAACCCAGTGAGTATCCATATTTTCTTTATAAATTTTTAGTTGAAAATGGTGCCAGTGTAACTATTGAAATATGTATTCAACATTTTTGGCCTACTCGGGATAGTGGTGGGGGAAAGTAGATAAATGTGTTGTTGAACTGGATAGTCTCTCACTCTTCTAAAATCATTCACCAACAATGTATCGTCCAATTTTGTCTGATTTGACTGCCTCTCATGAAGAAGCCGAAGCTAGAAGGAAGAAAAGCGAACAAGCAAGACAAATTCAGTCTAATATTAATATGGAGTATTATAGGCTACAAATCCAAATCCCAGGCATGCATCTTGGAGAAAACAGAGTAAAGACCGTACATGCGGCTGGTAGTTATATTAAGTATTTGAAATTATTATTGGAAGATAGAGAGTCTAAAATTACAAAATTAGAAGATGAAATGAAGAAATTGAAAAATGAACTATTGCTCTTGAAAAATGGAAATAATGAAGTTGTAGTTGAAGAGGGTGCAGAAGAAGGAAATGAAATATTGGGAATTTGAAGAAAGAAGTTTAAATATCTGTATAAACTTATAAAAAAGAAAAATAATAAAAAAAAATTAATAAAATAAAAAAAAATATTAAAAAAAATTAGATTTAGAATAGAGAGCGGGGAATAGATCACTTTGTGGCAATGGAATAACATGTCACTTAGTGCTCTATTCCCCGTTCTCGCATTAATATAATTTGACCTTGACATATATAAAAAATGGTGGGGATAAAGTATTTAAGACGGATGTAACATGTGTAAACACTTCAGTTGAAATATTAATCTCTTTTATAAAACATGGTGGATACTCTATTTGAACTTTGCTTGAGGAAAATTATTTGTGATGGTTTTTTATTTAACCATATAATAAGATCAGGAGAATGTGTTATTCCAAACAGCATTAGAGAAGCTATTCATGAATACCGAAGACAAAATTATGGGTTTGGCATTATTGTTGCTTATAAATTTGCAGATGGGACGACTCTTTGTCAAGATTGTGCACGAGCAGCTATAGATGATTGGGATGAATTTGATCTTGAAGGAGGATATGTAGACCATCGTGTTAAGGCACCACTAATAAGGTTTGAAATCATGAATGAAAAATGTACAATCTGTGCACAACTGTTATTTAGATTTATTAGATGTAGATCATATTAAAAAAAAAAAAAACTGTTTAATGTAACACTATGGTGGGGAAATTTATTGAATGGTGGGGGAAAATAGAAGTGGGGGGTATTGGTTATATATGTTGCTCGATGTTCACCAATTTCTTTAGTCTTGTAATATTGTTTGAAAAAGTAACTTGTAATTTAGTAAAAAAAAAAAAAAAAAAAAAAAATGAATTTTGAACTAGAAGTGACAAGCTTTAAAATAGTTGAAGAGGAGTGGACAACAGTTTCAAATTTTATTCATTCAAAACAAGATAATGGAACTCTAATGAAGGTATTTTGTTACATTTTAGAGGAAGGGGATGAAGACATAGTAAGAGACTATTTAAGAAATAGAGATATGTCAACTTCCAGCTCGGACTTTGTTAAATTTTTAAAAGACAACAATGTTAACGCGGAATTAGAAGTTTGGTTTTATGTTTAAAGAACTTGGTAGAGGGAGAATAAAAATGGTGGGGGAATTGTGTATAAAACAAGGTTTATACGCAGCAGGAGTTATTCGCTTACTACCATTTAAAAGAAGAACATCATAGAAAAAAAAATGGCTGAATCTCGGGACTATTCAACTCCTTCAACAAGTGAAAGAAAACCGTTAAATTTGTCAAAGAAGATTGTAAATTTGTCAAGAAAAGGTAAACCTATAACACATCCGGAATTGAGCATTTTAGCTAAGGAACGTCATATAAAAGAGAAAACTGAATTGTATCAAATGCAGCTTTTAGTACCTTCATTGGACGTAGGCTGTACAAGAGCACATACATTGAGGACTGCAAACAAGTACATAATAGAACTGTTGGGTAAAATTGAAGTATTGGAAAATAAACTAAAGGAGTTGCAAAATCTAAATGTATGGAATCCGGCAAATGAACTCCCTGTTCTGCAGATGGAGCCAAACGATCTTCCTGCTACTTATGCATGGAACGCATTTAATGATATTGATAGAGACTCTCCTGTGAAGTACCAACCTCCTGCTGTGTAAAAAATGATGGGTAAAAAAAATACAAAAAAAATAATAAAATATAAAAGGAAAAAAAATTAGTTGTAGAATAGAGAGCGGGGAATAGATCACTCTGTGGCAATGGAATAACATGTCACTTAGTGCTCTATTCCCCGTTCTCGCATTAATTATGTTTGACCTTGACCTAAATAAACATGGTGGGGGAAGGTAATTGAGTGGGGGAAACTAGATAAAAGAAGTCCAACGCTCGGTTGGAGTCATTCTTATCCTAAACAGGCGTTTACTAACATAACATAAGAAAAGACAACATGAATAGTGAAAACATCATTTTGGATCTTTCATTAAGTGAAAAGAATAAAAAAAAAATATGCGGACTCTCGAAAAATGAAGATGAAAGAAATGGCAAAGGCAAGAGAAACAAGAATAAAACTAAAATATTATAAACTACAGAGGCTAATACCAGGAGTGAAATTGGGAGAAGTAAGAACCAGAACAATCGACATGGCTGCTGACTACATCAACCAACTTCTTATAGAGTTGACTATAAAAAATGAAAGAATACGTCAATTGGAATATGAACGTAAACAATTGTTTCACCAAGAAAAAGAAGAACCTATGAACTGTGTGATTAAAGACAATTAATAAAGAAAAGTTAAACAAAGGAAACTGCAAAATTACTAAAAATATTGAATATAAATTGGTTATTAATTGGACTTGCATTAGAGAGTGGGGAATAGATCACTTTGTGGTAATGGACTAACATACCACTTAGTGCTCTATTCCCCATTCTCGCTTTAAGTGTTGTTGACCTTGACCTAATAAAATAATTTATATAAAAGCAGCTACGAGAAAGAAGCTCTTTCATTTAATCGACATGGCTCCTGTAGATACCACCGACTATCCAAGTAAACCTATTGCAGAAATATTGTGTAAAATTCTACAAGAGGAGTTTGATGTGGAAGATGTGGATAATGACAGTTCAGAAACAGATAGTGTTAACAGTATGGAAGAAGAATTAATAAATGAAGGGAGTGAAGATGTAGAAATGGAGTTAACAGAGAATGAATACACACCATCATTGGAATTTGAAAATATTCATAATGAAACTCCAACATCCAGTCACGATCCAGATTTGGAATCAATACGTGGAAGATTAATTTTTTGTGCAAGACAATTATTTCCATATGAAGAAGAAGAAGATGAAGAAGAAGAAGATTAAAAATAGTGGTGGGGGTAAAAAGTGGTGGGGTAATACAGCATAAAAAGGAGGTATGAAAAAGATGCATTTCATTTATATGCCGAATTTCATAGGATAAACATCACTAAAATGCATCGTTGTGATATATGTTTAGAAACTTATGAAGATGAAATATTGCTAGACATTCATAAGGAGTTATATCATAATATAAATGAAAATTTAACACAAAATGAAAATAAAAATGCATCTGCAGAAGAAGAAGAAACAGCGGGACCATCTAATGCACTACCTAATTTAAGTATTCATGCATTGCCTGGAAGAGTAGTAACACATCACAAAATCCAAAATGAAAATTTAGAATTAGACAAATTTCTTGCCGAAGCAAAAACCATTGTAGTTAAACTTTTAAAAGAAGAATTAAAACGATTAAATTTTATTAAATTCGGCTTGTTATTGGATGCTATGTTTATAAACGTTGAAGAAGAATTGTCACCAAGAGGATTTATAACTAAAAACAGAACCATCATGAGTAGTTCAGATATTAATTCAATAGTAGAAGAATGTTTTGATGAGATCATCAATAAAATCCAAGAACATGAAGGACGAGGATCAGGTTGGAGTTTAGTTAGTGTAGTAAGTATGGATATTAGAGTTCACAAGCATGGGTATGGGGTAATGGGGAGCAGTTATATAGCTCTTCCAAAAAGGATTCAAGATACAAAATCATGTGTGAATGTTCAAAATCATGATACGGAATGTTTCCGGTATGCAATGACATCAAAATTCATATCACGCGATGCACAAAGACCCAGCGAAGAATATGAGAACTATAGATACAGATATAACTTTCAAGGTGTGTCTTATCCGGTAGCCTTGAAGGATATTTCTAAATTTGAAAAACAAAACCCTGGAATATCTGTAAATGTATTTGGTTTGGACAGCTCTAACAAGGTGTATCCTTTGAAAGTGGTAAAAAACGAACTTGCAGACCATACGGATTTGTTATTAATTACAAAGGATGAAGTATCACACTATGTATGGATAAAATCATTTGAAAAACTTGTCAATAAACAATTATCAAGAAGTGAACATAAAAAAATAATTTGTAAAAGATGTTTTTGTTTTAAAGAACCTAGAAATGGAGAACAAAATTGGTTACTGGAGCACAAACAACTGTGTAATGAAAATTTTGAAGCTAAGATTATTCTACCACCATTAAATAAATCATATTTACAGTTTGAAAAAGTTTTCCATCAGTATCGCATTCCTATAGTAATATATGCCGATTTTGAATCAACACTTGTTCCAATTGAAGATGAAAACATTGAAGCAAGGAAGAGTATAAAATATCAAATGCACAAGCCTAACAGTTTTTGTTTATTGGTTAAATCCACATTGGTTGAAGAACATTTGAATGCATATGGATTGTCATCAAAACCCGTGGTGTATCGTGGTGAAGATGTTGCCAGAACATTTTTAAATCATCTATATGAAATAGCTGGCCATGTTGAAAATTTGTATAATAATATAGTACCAATGATACCAATGGAGGAAGAAGAGGAAATTCAACATGAAAATGCTACTTACTGTTTTCTATGTAAAAATGAATTTACTTTAAATAACTATAAAGTTAAAGATCACGATCATCTTACAGGATATTATAGGGGTGCAGCATGTAATGCATGCAACATAAACTATAAGATTACCAGAAAAATTCCTGTAATATTGCATAACCTTAGCGGTTATGATGGTCATTTTATAATACCAGAATTGGGGAGAGATGATGGTGCAATTGATGTTCTTGCAGAAACAACTGAAAAGTTTATAACTTTTAGTAAAAAAATTGGAAATATGAAGTTGCAATTTGTAGATTCGTACCGGTTTATGCCGTGCAGCTTATCAAAACTTTCTGAAAATCTTAGAAAAGAAGATTTAATAGAAACAAAGAAAATTGTAAACAATGATAAATTAGATTTAGTTCTTCGTAAAGGCGTTTTTCCTTATGATTACATTGACAATTTGGAAAAATTTGAAGAAACGTCACTTCCACCTAAAGAAGCTTTTAAGAATAAATTACATGAAGAGGACATCAGTGAAGAGGATTATCAACACGCTTGTAGAGTATGGAATGAATTAGAAATAAGAACCTTAGGTGAATATTCAGATTTTTATGTTAAATTAGATGTGACTTTACTCTGCGACATAATGGAAGAATTTAGAAACACCTGTTTTACAGCATATGGATTAGACCCACTTCATTCGTACACAGCTCCCGGATTGGCATGGCAGGCTATGTTAAAAGAAACAAAATGCAAACTTCAACTATTAACTGACATAGACATGGTGTTGATGATTGAATCCGGTATTCGAGGAGGATTAACCCAAAGTGTAACTAGATATGTAAAAGCAAACAATAAATATCTTCCAAATTACGACGCATCACAACCTAGCACATTTATAGGTTATTTTGATGCAAATAATCTGTACGGATGGGCCATGTCAAACCCTCTTCCATATGACAATTTTAAATGGGTTGATCCAAATTCAATCAATAACATCGCTGATATCCCTAAATATGGGGATATTGGCTACATTTTTGACTTTGATTTTGAATACCCAGAACATCTCCACGACCATCATTATGATCTACCACTATTAGCAAAAACAGAAATATCTCCCACTGGTAGATGGCCAAAATTGATGATGACACTTAACAATAAGACTAGGTATGTAGCTCATTATTGGACAGTACAGCAAGCGCTAGAGATGGGATTAAAAATTACGAAAATTAATAAAGTACTGCAATTTTCACAATCCTGTTGGTTAAAATCTTATATAGATAACAACACAAGAAGAAGAACTGCAGCAACATCCAATTTTCAAAAAGATTTCTTTAAATTAATGAACAATGCGATATTCGGTAAAACATTAGAAAACAAAAGAAATCACAAAGACTTAAGATTGGTTGTTGATCCAACAAAATTACAGAAATTGGTGCAAAAACCAAACTTTGCATCTTCTATAATTATTAATGAAAACCTTGTAGCCGTTTCTATGAATAAAATTTCAATTAAGATGGATCGACCCATATATGTTGGAATGTCCATTTTAGACATATCAAAAACTCACATGTATGATTTTCATTATAATAAAATGGTG
Organism: Neoaliturus tenellus; assembly: GCA_030545055.2. Classification (NCBI taxonomy): domain Eukaryota; kingdom Metazoa; phylum Arthropoda; class Insecta; order Hemiptera; family Cicadellidae; genus Neoaliturus; species Neoaliturus tenellus. The sequence goes on along the minus strand of CM061533.1, from coordinate 257,007,306 downwards.
AAATTTTATGGTAGAGATAATATTGGAATAGCATACATGGATACCGATGCATTCATCTATTGGATTATAACCAATGATATGTATAAAGATTTACGCACATTTGTTTATAAAAATGACTTTGATTTTTCTGACTACCCACAACATCACCCCAATTACGACAATGGAATAAACAAGAAGGTTTTAGGAAAATTCAAAGATGAAACAAATGGTGCACCTATGGAAGAAATTGTGGCATTAATGTCCAAACTGTACTCTTTTCAATTGTACATTAGTGAAAAAGAAGAACATCAAGTTGTAAAGAAGGCAAAAGGTATAAAAACATCATATTTAAAGAAGAATGTACAGTTTGAACATTTTAAAAGATGTTTATTTGAAAGCATGGAAACAACTGCAACTTTTAATACAATAAGAAGCTTTAATCATCAAGTCTACAGTGTCAAGCAAACTAAGTGGGGACTCAGCTACAAGGATGACAAGAGACATATCCGGGAAGACAATATACACACTCTACCTTTTGGACATTATTCTTTAACTCCTATCGACCAATAAAACCTATTCTTCGTCCTTTCACCTGTTTCCTTTTCCTTTCCGTAAAAAAAAGGGAGCATGGCAAGTTCAATGCCATGTTCCCTCTTTTTTACACAAATATAATATGGCCTTGACCCATATTTGTTAATAATATAAAAGGTGATAAGCCATTTTGAGGATTAGTATTTTCTCAAGCGGTGTACAAACAACATCTGAAGATGGAAGGATTAAAGGATAAAATTGTAAACGAACTTCATAAGCCGGCAAGAAGAAAGTTTCCAAGAAGAAATACAATTATTAAAGGAAGGAACGATCTTTACCAAGCCGATCTCATTGAGATGATACCGCATAGTAAATTAAATAAGGGATTTAAATATATATTGGCAATTATAGATTGTTTTAGTAAGCTTGCTGACGCTATACCACTCAAGGATAAGACTGGGAAAAGTGTAACAAAAGCTATGGAAGCAGCTATAAAGAAAAATAAATTTGTCATAAAACATTTACAAACTGATGATGGAAAAGAATATTTTAACAAAGAATTTACAGCATTAATGAAAAAATATAACATAAATCATTATTCTACAAATTCGGAAGTAAAAGCTTCCATAATTGAACGATTCAATAGAACATTAAAAGGAGCAATGTATAAAACATTTTCTAAACGAGGATCGTACGTGTGGTACGATATATTACCGAAACTTATAAAAGAATACAATAACAAGTTTCATCGCACTATCGGTATGAAACCTATTGAAGTAAATATCAATAATGCTAAGCTTGTTTTGGAGCGTATTAAGAAAAATACTTCTCCTAAAATTGAAAAATTAAGACCTAAAAAGTTTAAAATTAACGACAAAGTACGTATAAGTAAATATAAAGGAGTTTTTAGTAAAAGATATTTACCAAATTGGACTAACGAAATATTTACAATCTACAAAGTGCAGCCGACAATACCAGAAACCTACATTTTAAAGGATAACAAAGGTGAACTACTTCAAGGCGGATTCTATGGTCATGAATTATTAAAATCGACAGTAGGTGATGTATATCTTGTTGAAAAAATTTTACAAAGAAAAAAGGATAAAGTTAAAGTCCGTTGGTTGGGATTTGATAGGAGTGAAGATTCTTGGATTCCTACAAAAGACTTGGTGTAATACTTTAATAACTCATTATGTGTTTAACCTTTAAACAAGATGGATATTGTACAGCAAAAAGAACGATTTAATATTAATAATATAGATGAATTGACAGTGGATAATAACAATTTAAACCATGGTAAACATGGTGAATTACTACCAAACTCTATAAGATGTTTAATAACTGGCCCTTCTAATTGTGGAAAAACAAATGTTGTTCTTAACCTTATAACTAATCCAAAAGGGCTACGTTTTAATAACATATACATTTTCTCAAAATCTTTGCAACAACCTAAATACCAGTTGTTAGATAAGGTATTAGCAAGTGTGCCAGAAGTAAATTTCTACAAGTTTAATGCTAGTGAAACTATTATGCAACCAAGTGAAGCTAAACCATTTTCTATATTTATATTTGACGATGTGTCATGTGAGAATCATGATACAATAAGAAGTTATTTCGCAATGGGGAGACATCATAATATTGACAGTATTTACATTGGTCAAACCTATAGTAAAATTCCAAAACAACTTATAAGAGATAATGCAAATTTGTTGATAATATTCAAGCAGGATGAAACAAATTTGAAACATATATATAACGATCATGTGAATGCCGACATGACATTTGATAAATTTAAAGAGATGTGCGGCAAAGCATGGGCTGAAAAGTATGGATTTCTTGTTATTATGAAAGATGAAGCTATAAAAGATGGAAGGTATCGAATAGGGTTAGATAAATTTGTATTAATCTATTAAATGAATAGCGGTGTGTCTAGTAATGAATGAGACTTCATAGTGTAAACATGGTAAATCAAGAAAAACTATTGAAAGAAATAAAATCACTCAGTGATTCTATTAGGATTAAAAACCGTGCATTAAGGATGGGTATAAGCGAAAGAGAAGAATTTTTAGAGACTACATTTAAACCTATTACAGAACCTTTAAAACAAATATCAGAAACCATTAGTAAACCTCGTTACGAAGGAGATGTTTTACTACCAGTTTCTAAACAAGAAGTACAAGCATTAAAAAAGGAAGACAATGATGATTCATATACAAGCGCTAGTGACCAAGAAGAAACAAAAGAAGAAGAACCTATTGTTGAAAAGGAAGAAGAACAGCCAATACCTGAAGCAGAACAATCTATTCCAAATTTAACACAATTGAGTAGCGATATATTACAACACGGACCTCTGGGAAGAAAATATATATTGAAAATGCTACATGATATAAAATCAAACCCTAATTTAAGTAAATCACACGTATACGGAGCAAGAATTGATGGGAATGAATTGAAAATAGGTGATTCAAAACTTAAAATAACTGAAGACGATTATATCATTATTGGTGAGCATAAATATAAGGGAACAAAAGGATTATATGAATTAATTTTTAAAAACATACCATTGAGATATTCGACCAAAGATTTAAATACTTTTAAGGAAATTTTACAAAATACTAATGCACATAAAAGGAATTACTCAAAGGATGCAATAATTAATCGTTCACGCGCAACAAAATATAACATTGTTATAAAAAAGTTGTTTCCCCCACGAAAACTACCAACATTACGTACCGCACCAGCAGTAAAACAACCGCTAAAAAGAAAATCTTTATCACTTATGGATTTATCACTTCTTGAACAACATAGTAAAAAGATTAAAGGAGATACTTCAACATCTGGCAAAGGACTAATGAAAAATCTGTACAATACCAATGTAATTTATTACAAAGACATTAATAAATTAGTTGACAGAATGAGACTATTACATGAAGCTATGGAAGCTGGTCATACAGGTTTAAATAATGAATGGGTAGCTCTAGTTGATGAACTCAGAAGTCGAGGTGTCGTCGTATAATTGTCCGCAGATATAAAAGAATGGCAAGCATATAATGTATCATTTTTAACATGAGCGTCGACAAGTTTGGACGGTACTCCGCGTTAGGAGTGCAAGTTGGAGAAGACAGAAAAAGAAGTGGACTGCCGCAAACACCTGAAGGTGACTATAACATAAGTAATAAACGTTTAAAACTAGTTAAAGATCCAGAAGAAGATACTGATGGAGCAAATTTAAAGACGGTAAAAGAAGCTACTTCAACATCATTAAAATTACTTAAGGATACTTACGATGTTAAATCACATAGAATAATTAATGTTGGTAAACCAACTGACAGTTCTGATGCAATTACTAAAGAGTATTTATCATCTGAACTTTCAAACACTTTAAAATTGCAGTGGGGTAACAATTTAAAAGATGGACAAACATATGATGCTGGAAATCATAGGATAACCAATGTGGCAAATCCAAAAAATGATAAAGATTCAGTTAATAAAGAATATTTACATTCTATAATACCGGAAAAGACTCAACGAGGATTTTCTTTTTATAAGTTTATTATAAATGACATTGGATACCCAAAGGAAGACGGTGATGCTGTAAACCTGAAATACATCAAGGACAACTGTATTTTACAAGATGCTGATGAAATAGATTGTCATGGAAAAGCATTGTCAAATGTAAAATTTGGTTCTCAACCAAAAGACGCTGTTACTATGGAACAATTATCTAAAGAATTAAAAAAGGAAACATCAAATTTTGTAAAACATGAAGATGCTGTGCTAAGGCGAGGAAATACATTTATACATGGAAATGAAAAATTTGATTTAATGCAAGGAAGTAATGATAAATGGGATGCGGGAGGTAAAAGAATAACAAATGGAAGATTTGGTCAAAAAAGTTCGGATGTACCTTTAATGGCACAAACATTAATTGCGGGCGGTCCTTTATTAGGCACATATGAAGGTCATAATAGAAGAATAAAAAATATAATGCCTGGTTATGAAGAAAATGATTGTGTTACAGTGAAACAAACAATAACTTGGGATAAACGCAATGGAACCAAATTTGATGCTAAAATGAAGAAAATAATTAATATTTCACCAGGTGAAGATTTTAATGATGCTGCTACTATTGGACAAGTTATAACAACATCAAAAAATGATTCAACCGCTTACACGTGTAATGATAAACGTATTATGCAGTTACACGATCCTCAACATCCGAAAGATGCTGTAACTTTAGATTGTTTAATAAGAATAGTGGGCAATTTACTTATTGATACCCACAATCATATAGCTAGTACAACAAGTCATGTGATAATTCAACCCGATGAACGAGAAGCTTGGATTAAAAATAGAATCATAAATCAGTATATAATTAATTTGAATAATTAATTATTTAAATATAAAAATTGTGCATAAGTTATTCATTTATATAAAGCATCTCGTTGAGTAAACACACCGGTTATATATAAAACAACATAATGAAGATCGCACCGCTCAGTCGTCGTCAAGTCAGCGGCAAGAAAGGACTTGGTATAACATCAGCTGCGTTATCCCTTCTCAAACGAATTCCTGTTGGTGCTGTTGTAAATCGGGCAATAGACGCTCTACCATACGAATTTCATCTGCCAGGAGGTTATCAATATTGCGGACCCGGAACTAAATTGGCAAAACGTTTAGCAAGAGGGGATCCAGGAATTAATAAATTGGATCAAGCTTGCAAAGAACACGATATAGCGTATTCCAAGTTTGCTGATTCAACAAATAGATCAATAGCAGATAGAGTGCTAGCGGAAAAAGCTTGGCAAAGAGTTAAATCAAGTGACGCAAGTATTGCAGAAAAAGCAGCCGCTTGGGCAGTAACTACAGCTATCGAAGAGGAAGACCTGCAAAGAAAAGAGCTCCTAAAAGAGGTGGAAACATTAAAAAGAGACGTCGTAGAACTCGTAAAACAAAGACAAAGAAGACTTCCGTTTGGTCAATGGTAAAAAACGGAGCAGGTCTATACCTAAGACCGTACCGTGTGTACTAAATAAGAAAAATCAATTGATAATTCCAAATAAAGCCTTAACAAATCATCAATTATCAAATTATGTAAAATGTTTGAAGATACCATTTTTTAGGGGAGTTTTTATGAAAGACGCATTACCAAAAAACATATGGAAAAATGAAACTGGAATAGTAAATTTAGATTCCTCCTATGGTCCAGGAACTCATTGGGTATGCTATAAAAAACTCGGACAAAGCGTTTATTATTTTGACAGTTTTGGCAATCTACCACCACCTAAAGAACTTCAACACTATTTTAGAAACTCTAAGAATATATTTTACAATTATAAAAGAGAACAACCTAACAATACAGAAATATGCGGACATTTATGTTTGGAGTTTTTAGCAAAAAGTGTCAGTCAGCTTTAAGATGTCATCGTACACAGTGTCACTGAGCGGAAATTCATCTACATTAAAAAGTACTCTTTTCCCAGCATTGCGTCTATCTAAAGATAGATTATGGGAAGCGGCATTATTAGATTTCACTACGTACAATTCGATTCCCAACATTACAGAGGGTAAAAACAATTTACTACATTATTATGAAAGTAAAGATGAAAAAGGAAATTATTCAGAATTAAAAATAATAACCTTGTCTACGGGAGCATATGAAATAGATGATATAAACCAGCTATTACAGAAGCAGCTAGGAGAAGAAAATATCTGTATAAAAGGAAACAACAATACTTTAAAAGCGGAAATTACCTCAAAATATTATATAGATTTAAGTTTAGAAAATTCAATCGGTAGTTTACTCGGATTTTCAGATAAGAAAAGAAAAATCTTAGATCCCGGAACTACTCATACCGGTGATACCACAGTAACAATATTAAAGGTTAATAGTATTGATATAACATGCAATATTATACACGGATCGTATAGAGATGGGGTAAACCAACATATTTTACATACATTTTATCCAACAGTTGCTCCTGGTTTTAAAATAGTTGAGAAGCCACAAAACCTTATATACCTACCATTAAACACCAGTTTTATTTCAGACATCGTACTGAACATATCAGATCAGGACGGTAATAGTGTTGACTTTAGAAAAGAAACAATTACAATACGGTTACACATAAAAGCGGTAACTTAAGTATAACATGGGATTAACATTTAAACCACAACGGAAAAGCCGGGAGCTCAGTAGCTCTTCAACATTGGACGAGTTAACACCGGACAACATACATTTCCTACAAAAAATTGGGTTAAAACTAAATTACGATGGACATTCTGGATATATCTCAAGGACCGACGTTCGACGAAACCCTATGGGAGAAGGAATATCACACACACAACCCTTACACTTCATCAAAATTAAACAATAATGATGAAATAAGGATTCCCATTCAACAACAAGATATTTACACATTACCCTGTGAGAGTTATTTATATATTGAGGGACAAGTATTAAAATTGGATGGAAAAACCGGTTCATCTGTTCCTTTTATAAATAACCCAATGGCATATCTTTTTGACGAAATAAGATATGAAATATCAGGAGTGACAGTTGATTCAACAAAAAAGGTTGGTATAACAACAACACTAAAAGGATTAACATCATTAACACCCCATGAAAAGAATTCAATAGTCACCGCCGGATGGGTTACCCCCGATAAAGACAGCATAACACCAAATTCCAATGGTCATTTTGATTTTCACATACCTTTACGATTGCTTTTGGGATTCGCTGAAGATTACAAGAGAATAATAATAAATGTCAAACAAGAATTGGTATTACTCAGATCTTCAACTAACAAGGACTTGATATTAGCAGCAAGTGGCACTGAAGAAAGTAAACTAGAATGGCAGCTACAATTAAATAAAATCGTGTGGAGAGTACCTCATGTAAGATTAGCCGATGAACATAGAATCGTATTGTTAAGAAAGTTAAAATCTGACCGTGATATTGTAATGCCTTTTAGAAGTTGGGAATTCCATGAATACCCCATATTACCTCAAACAGAACGACAAACATGGACTGTTAAAACATCTACTTATTTGGAACGAGCAAGGTACATAATACTAGGTTTTCAAACCAATCGAAAAGATGTTATAACCGCACACGCAGGTCAATTTGACCATTGCAATATAAAGAATTGCAAAGTGTTTCTAAACTCTCAATTCTTTCCTTATGACAATTTAAATGCATGTTTAGCAAAAAGCGTTATTCCATCTTATATGATATGTATGCAAGATTTCAATCGTCATATTATGGAAAAACTAATACACCACTGTTATCACCTGAACAGTATTATTCAAAAGCCCCAATAATCGTTATCGATTGCTCAAAGCAAAATGAATCAGTAAAATCGTCAAGTGTGGATATAAAAATTGAAATGGAATTTGAAGATAAAATACCAGAAGGTACTTCGGCATATTGTCTCATTTTACATGACAAAATAGTAACGTACACTCCACTAACTGGAATAGTTAAAAATGTGTTATAAAAAACGGTTTTTAGGTGGGGGCGATTGTTATAAAAGGAGGAAAACGAAGTAGAAATTTCATTATTTGTTTGACCATCCTATGGGAAACATCGTTAGCAAAATGAGTTCACTTAATGCAAATACTAACGAAGAAGAAACTACACCGCTTATAGCCGACAACAGTTCCGATATAGAAAAACAAATTGAACAAGAAATGGATGAGTTCCTCAAGTTTAAACATAAGAAAAGAGAAGAGGAAGTTGAAAAAGGAATTAAAAAAAGAAAAGTCGATGACATTATTTCCACCAATATTTTAACAGAGGTATTTCTTAGAATCTACTATCCCATCTCATCATGTATGACAAAAAGCGTATCTGCCGGAGTAATAAAATCATTGGAGTATTCACCAACTATTATTTTGAATCATGGATCTAAAATGGTGTTTTTCTCTGAAATTTCCTGGGAATCGTTTATGTAGCATATACATCTTTTAGAATGTTATTTAAGTAACAATACATATGGAAGAAGAACGAAATTAAGTTTGCTAGAATCAAATATTGAAATCGATATAGTAAAACATCGGGGAGGACAAATTGTTCGTTTTAGAGATTTAACTAAACATGACATAAAAATACACCTTACAAAAGATGAATTCTACACCCTCAGCTGTGCTACAGGTCCTATCACAAGATATCTAAAACAACTAATATTTTCAAGCGCAATCATAAAAGAATATTTAACCGATACATTGGATAGACAACCATATGTACCAATCCTATACGGTCCCGTAGATACTTCCATTTTCAATAGAATACCTCACGAAGTTGATATGTGGAGACAGTTGCACAACTATCAGACTAACTTCGGTATAGATGAAGAAGCACAAGAAATGAATGAAGAAGCATCTTGCAGCAACCAACCCGCAGTATAAAAAGACGCCCTCCATAATTTTACAAACAGTCCCATACCGACCTTTGTCATGAATAAACAAGTTTCATTTTCAAACCAATACCAAATAATGGAGGTAAAACGAGGTATAATTGAATTTCAAGCGTTTCGCGGTAACGACGGACATTTTATCATTAAAGAGTTAGTTATTCTAGACATGAACACATCTGTCGTTTATCACTATTTATTCCAACCTCCTATACCGTTCAACAGATTAACTACTAAAGCAAGAGTGACAAACAAATGGTTGATGAAACATTTTCACAACCTGAGATGGGATGAAGGTTTTATCCACTACAGTATGGTGCCGCACATTATGAATCATTACTGTAAGGAATTTAAAATTATCTACACAAAGGGATTGGAGAAAACCGCTTGGATACAAGCATTTACAAACCATGAAGTGATAAATGTGCAAGTGGATAGAGATTTTCAGTGTCACTTTGCCAACATTTGTATCTCTACCAAAAACTTTAAACATCGGCAGTCCCAATGCGCTTTAAAGAACGCTTATCGTTTGAATGCATATCTACAACAGAATGGTGGGGGGTGGGAAGGATATAAAAGCGACAACGCAACCATGACCCAGCATGAGTATTACTCTAGCCTCCGAACAGTCAACACCTCCCACACAGATTCGCAAGACTAAGAATAATATTAACAATAAATAAGAAGAAGAAAAAGTAAAGATGACGTCACAAACATTTTTACAATCTCTTGTCGATCAATTTAACAAACATTCAAAATCTACCGTCTTACCGACTAAAAGATGTTCAGAATTAAAAGAAGAAAAACATTATGTTATCCACACCATTAAGAAGATGGAAACTAGTGTTGGGGACGCCATCAACGTTACACTGAGTGAAGCGCCCTACACGCCCGGTGATGAACCAAAATTTCAAACATTTCTTCCTAAGCGCTTCGTGCACCTCCTGCAAAACGAAGATCTACGCCTTATCCACCCCGGCTCTCTGTACTTGGCATCCCACGGTCCAAGCGGAAGCAATTCAACGGAACTTACACTTCACGTCATGCCTACTGCCAACAACTAATTTATTTTTTGTAATACTTTTGTACACCTTTGTGAATTATTTTGAAAATAAATAAAGATGAAAAAATAAAAAAAAAATAAAAAGCAATATATCACTATGTGTCTTTGCACATGGTGATATATTGCTTTTTAAAAAAATAATTTTAGATGACCTTGACCTAGTTACAAAAACTATATAAATGGAGTAATTTTCAAGGGGATTTCCTCAGTCTACAATTGACTTCCGTGCTGTACACATCTCCCTTGGTTGTCCAATTATTTAAACAACAACATGTCTCTCAAAATCAAATGCGCATCATACGATACCTCCACCATCACAACTTTTGAACAACTCTCTATTCTATACTATACACCTTCATTTCCCAACTCCACTTAGAACCGTCAACATGGAAAAGAAAAAAGAAGAC